>JASVEL010008989.1:0-176425 GCA_032618575.1 Nicotiana noctiflora | reverse complement strand
AATGAAGATGCTCTTCTATCTTACTACGTTGAGTTTGCAACGTTTTATCAAGGAGGATCCTCCGGTCATGGCTGAGGATACTCCGGACAATGAACGACTTGTTATAACTGAAGCATGGAAACATTCTGATTTCTTATGCAAAAATTACATTTTGAGTTGTTTGGAAGATGGTTTGTACAATGTCTATAGTGTCATGGAAACTTCAAAAGCGTTATGGAATGCGATTGAGAAAAAGTACAAGACCGAGGATGCAGGACTTAAGAAGTTCGTGGCTGCAAGGTTCCTGGATTTCAAGATGATTGACACTAGGTCGGTCATAACACAAGTCCAAGAACTACAAGTCATTGTACATGACCTCCTTGCTGAAGGTATGACCCAAATCAATAATTCTATTAATAAGATTTATCTTATTATTAACTCTGAATTTGTTATTGAAGGTATGGTCATTAATGAGGCCTTTCAAGTTGTTGCTTTCATTGAGAAACTACCTCCGTTGTGGAAGGATTTTAAGAATTATCTTAAACGCAAACGGAAGAAGATGACTCTAGAAGACTTGATTGTTCGTTTGAGGATAGAAGAGGACAACAAAAATGCTGAAAAGAAGTAACGTGGAAACTCGACAATTGTGGGGGCAAACATTGTTGAGGAGGCACCACAAAATAAGAAGAGGAAGAAAGCTTCTGGACCAAAGAATTACCCAAGCAAGAAGAAGTTCAATGGTAATTGCCACAACTGTGGAAAAATTGGGCATAAAGCGGCAGATTGTCGTGCGCCAAAGAATGATAGGAAGAAAAAGAATCAAGCCAATATGGTTGAAGATGAATGGAAGACTTGTGTGCCATGTTGTCTGAATGCAACTTGGTAGGAAATCCGAAAGAATGGTGGATAGATTCTGGAGCCACCCGCCATGTTTGTGCTAACAAGAAATTATTTTCTTCTTATGTCCCTGCAGGTCCCGACGAGACTATCTTCATGGGAAATTCATCTACGGCCAAAATTGAAGGAGTTGGCAAGATTGCGTTGAAGATGACGTCTGGAAAAATAGTGACTCTAAACCAAGTCCTCCATGTTCCAGAAATTGGCAAGAATCTTGTGTCTACCTCACTTCTTGTCAAGAATTGATTCAAATGTATTTTTGTTTCTAATAGTGTTGTAATTAGTAAGAACGATTTGTATGTTGGAAAAGGTTACCTAAGTGAGGGCCTTTTCAAGCTAAATGTAATAGCAGTTCCAATCAATAAAGTGAATGCTTCTTCTTACTTGCTTGAGTCAAACAATTTATGGCATGCGCGTTTAGGTCACGTAAACTTCAAAACATTGCGAAAGATGATAAATCTAGAAGTATTACCAAAATTTGATTGCATTAATTCTAAATGTCAAATATGTGTGGAATCAAAGTATGCTAAGCATCCTTATAAGTCCGTTGAAAGGAATTCAAGTCCGTTAGACTTAATTCACACAGATATTTGCAACATGAAGTCAACACCATCTCGCGGTGAAAAAAAGTATTTTATTACTTTTATTGACGATAGCACGAGATACTGCTATGTTTATTTACTTAATAGTAAAGATGAGGCAATTGATACTTTCAAGCAATACAAGAGTGAAGTTGAAACGCAACTAAACAAAAAGATCAAAATGATAAGACGTGATAGGGGTGGCGAATATGAATCTCCTTTTGAAGAAATATGTTTGGAAAATGGCATTATTCACCAAACAACTGCCCCTTACTCTCCACAATCTAATGGAATTGCGGAGAGGAAGAATCGAACGTTAAAGGAGATGATGAATGCATTGCTAATAAGTTCTGGCTTACCACAGAACTTGTGGGGGGAAGCTATACTTACAGCTAACCGGATAATCAACCGTGTACCTCATAGTAAAACACAATCCATTCCTTATGAAAAGTGGAAAGGAAGGAAGCATAGCTTGAAATACTTCAAAGTGTGGGGGTGTTTAGCTAGTTCCTAAACCTAAAAGGGTTAAGATAGGTCCAAAAACGGTTGATTGTGTATTTATTGGATATGTAACCAATAGTAAGGCATATCGTTTTCTGGTTCATAAATCAGAAAATCCTGAGATTCACATTAATACGATAATAGAATCAGATAATGTTGAATTCTTTGAAACTATTTATCCGTATAAAAAGGAAAGTGAAGTGACCTGCCAAAAGTCAAAACGGCCTCGGGAGGAAATAACAGATGGTATGCCTAATGAAGAAAATCCGAGAAGAAGTAAACGTCAAAGGACATCTACTTCATTCGGTCCAGATTTTTTGACTTTTATGTTAGAAAATGAGCCTCATACCTTCAAGGAAGCAATGTCTTCCTCAGAGGCACAATATTGGAAAGAAGCTGTCAATAGTGAAATAGAATCCATATTGAGCAATCATACTTGGGAATTGGTTGATCTTCCCCCAGGTAATAAAACGTTGGGTTCTAAATGGATTTTCAAGAAGAAAATGAAAGACGATGGTACTATTGACAAATACAAGGCAAGACTTGTCGTCAAAGGATTTAGACAACGAGAAGGTCTTGACTATTTTGACACATACTCACTGGTAACAAGAATTACATCCATTCGGGTGCTAATCGCGTTAGCCGCCTTGTATTATCTTCAAATCCATCAAATGGATGTGAAAACAGCCTTCTTAAATGGTGATTTAGAGGAAGAAATCTACATGGACCAACCCGAGGGGTTTGTGGTTCCGGGAAAAGAAAAGAAGGTGTGTCGACTTGTTAAGTCCCTTTATGGACTAAAACAAGCACCCAAGTAATGGTATGCGAAATTTGACCAAACAATGTTGTCAAATGGATTTAAGATTAATGAATGTGATAAATGTGTTTACATTAAAAACGTTTCCAAATCATATAGTCATTATTTGCTTATATGTTGATGATATGCTAATAATGAGCAAAGACGTTGTCGACATTCAAACTACTAAGCGCATGCTTGCTAGTAAGTTTGATATGAAAGACTTAGGAGTTGCCGATATAATTCTAGGAATTAAAATCAAAAGGACTCCTCAAGGTCTAGCTTTGTCTCAATCACATTACGTGAAAATGGTACTTGAAAAATTCAAACATTTGGAATTTAGAAGTGCAAGGACTCCAATTGACTTAAACCATCATCTTATGAAGAATAAAGGTGAAAGTACATCTCAATTGGAGTATGCTCGTATGTTAGGAAGCTTAATGTACATCATGAACTGTACACGACCTGATATATCTTGTGCGATAAGTAAACTTAGTCGATTCACAAGTAATCCCAACAAACATCACTGGGTGGCAATGAAACGAGTTCTGGGATACTTGGAGTATACTCAAGACTACGCTTTGCACTACGATAAATATCCTGCAGTTATCGAAGGATATAGTGATGCAAATTGGATAACCGGCTCAATAGAAACAAAGTCCACAAGTGGATATGTGTTTACGGTTGGTGGAGGAGCAGTATCTTGGAAGTCTTCTAAACAGACGGGTATTGCTCGCTATACAATGGAATCAAAGTCTAAAGTGTTGGATAAAGTCGGTGAAGAAGCTGAATGGCTTTGAAATTTCTTAGAAGACATTTCGTTATGGCAAAAACCTTTGGCTCCTATTTGCATACATTGCGATAGTGATGCTGCAATAGGACGGGCAGGGAGCGTTATGTATAATAGAAAGTCTCGTCATATACGGCGAAGACATAATACCGTTAGACAACTACTTTCTAGTGGAAGTATCACTATTGATTATGTAAGATCAAAGGATAATGTTGCGGATCCGCTTACAAAAGGCTTAACTAGAGAGGGAGTTAGAGAAATCATCTAAGGGAATGGGACTATGGCCGAGGACAAGTCAACATGGCGGTAACTCTACCTAGAATTTTGGATGTTCCGAGATCTAGGTTCAAGGAGCTCAAATAAAGTTGTGATTGACCGGTTCAACATTGTCAAAATAAAATCTTTGGATCATTCTCATGATGAAGACAATGTTAAGTAACAAAGATAGAACTTTACACGTTCTTTAATGATTACCTAAATTTGATGAGGTATCTATCAAATAATGTCAATTTAAAGGATTACATGTTTAGGAACCACCTATGTAAGTGTGAAGTGTAAGCCGCTTCAAGGAGAATTCTGTAAGGCCAATTCTCTACGCACTTATGAGACCAGGCGGTGTTCATGGCCGAAACAAACACAATAATGAGAACCAAAAGACGGTTAAGAGTCGATTGTGTGACATATGGTTGTCTAGGTATACACCAAAGTTCGACGGTTCAAAGATATCAAATCTACCGATTGACCGAGTATATCCGACATATGTTCACTATGGAAAGTTCAAAGGGAAACCTACTTATCCAGATGCGATCGATCTTTTCTTGTGAATCACACAATTTCCATATTTTTTTATATAGCCATTCCCCATTCATGTGGGGGATTGTTGGACTTTTAAGCCATTGGGATTTAAAGATGAGTAGTGTGAATTGGGTAATGGTGGGAAATTAAATGGACTAGATTGGGCTTCAAAATTTGGCCTGGATTATTTGGTTAAACTAGTTGACCCAGTTGATAAATAACGTTGAAAGAACGTATCTTCCTATCAGGTGTCTATTCACAATGAACAGACACCATGAAGAGGCACCATACCTTTTCACAAAGCCAACAATTGCCTATAAATTCAGGCATGGCTTCCATTCTAGATATTCAGAAATTCAGAAATTCAGAAATTCAGAAATTCTTTCCCTCTCTCTGCAAGTTCATTAATCCAAAAATTCTTGAGCTTTCTCGTTCATTGAAAACCGTAAGTGTGATTCGCTCCGCTTTTTGAGTTCGTTGGTATCCTGCTTCTTGTATTGCCACTGTCGCAGGAAGGTTATTTCGTTTTATCCTGTGAGGATTTATTCCATTACCTTGGCAACTGTGAGGGGTTAAAATTCCTTAAGGACACACAAGCAAATTGTGAACTCGGAATTATAATTATATTTCTTCTCCCTCTTGTTTTTTCTTAACAATGTTAATTTTGATAATACATGTCGCCTAACATATTTATCGGCATCTTCTCGAAGTACTTACTTATCTAGTTTCAAACTTGTATTTCAAAGAAGAGATTCGGTACAAGAATGGACCTGAAAAACACCATCCAACTGCATTTCACCTTCTGCCAGGACTATTGTATTTTCCGCAAAGAAACCTGTAGTTATCTTGTACTGCAGGTTATGGATACACAGCATGTTATTGCAAATACTGCAACTCTAAGACACAGCTTTTAAGCATTGTTATCTACAAATAGGGAATGGACTCATTGAGCTTTCCTTCTATTATAAGATGCACCACATGTAAGGCATAGTCATACATAACTGAGAAGTGAAATTATAAAACATTAAGACAAATTACAGGAGCAATTTCTAAAAGCAAAATTGCAACCAAGGGTTTTAGGAAAGAAGCATATCTGGCATAAACAAATGGATTAATTTTTAAGATCACTAAAGAGCTAAAAGAAATAAACAATTATGGTAGCGATTCAACATCAGAAGAGAAAAACTAATGAAGGCTAATTATTCAGATTCAAGTATATTAGCCGTCTACTTCATAACAGTAGCACAGTTCTTGTATCAACTATTATGAGCAGTGAAATGAAATAAAAACGTCTGAAAAGGATATTGCACTCGATAAATTAACTTCGACAGCTGCAGTAAGGTCTTCCAAGTAGAAATGACCATCCTCCAACTGAGATATTACACCCATTATCCATCTTCTCCCTACCCGCCCAACAAGAGATTGAATGGGAGATATCTGCAAACAAACATTTTCCTACTGTGAGCATCATTACCACAGCTCTGCAGTCCATCTAGAGAGACGTGAATCTTAAACTAGGATCACGATTGCTACTCACCTCACAGCTGCCATACTCTGAAGTAGGGGCATCAAAAGCAAGGGTTGAAAACCGTGGATCACGAGATAACCTCTGGAATAATAAGAGGAATCTATCCTTATATAAGGTGGCTTTTGCAGAGGCATCACCGTGAATAGGAAGCCTCCCTGTGTGCCTACACATAGAAAAGGAATTCTGGTTTTAACTTGATGTATAAGGCGCAGGAGCTCTAACTATACACATCTTACAGAAAGCTAAATAAAATATGCAACTTGAAAGAAAGCAGTGCTACATACTTTTGTATCCGGTTATTTTAGGACTGAAATTCTTGTTTTTTGACCAAGATTTGAACTAATTTCTGTAGTAGTTACTAACAAAAATAAAAATCTAATGTATAAGGTTCTGGTTTCCTCAACTTGTATACCAATTCAAAAAGAGAACTAACTTTTCAGTACCTCAATTCCTAAAAAAACATCAACTTAAACAAGTGGAAAAGGTGACTTAGACTCTAATTTATTTCCAATGAAACAGCTCCAATTACAATCAAATTCTAACGGAACAGTTAAAGTTCTTTAAAGTCGGACAGTAAACATTTTCTAGTTTATGCTAACTTAAATAATAGTATTGGATTAACAAAAGTTCTCCAAGATTTCCCTTATTAAAAAAGCTCAAAATTTTAGTCCTTTTCTTCCAGATTTATAAGGGACAGTTAGAGGTGCTACCTATCTCTAAGCTATAAAAATACAATAGAATTCTCAGTTATAATCTTTATACAATAAAGATCAATGCTTATTCAACAGAAGAAAAATGGGTAAAAGATTAGGGTAACATACTCGTGAAAGAACTTCTTAACAGGATCATATCGGAATTTAGGAACAATAAAAGCATCAGTAATACGAAGGGCAGAAGCAGGTGATGAACTGGAGCTAGGGTTCTCCTCAACGGCGGCTTCTGCCTCCAATAAAAGAGTCGCCACTTTATGCACCGGCTCTCTGTCCAGAATCGCTGATTTCACTGCACAAATTGAACAATAATAAGTAGAACAAAAAAGTAAAAAAAGACGACAAAAGGGGGTTAATTTTAATGTACGGACAAGAGAGATGGTGCAGCTCATCGAGAAGGAGTTCAAGAGCGTCGTCCAGGGCATCGGAAGGAAAATGAGAAAGGAACGAGAGGACTTCGGAAAGAGCGTCGACTTTGAGAGAGTAACCCCGCATCTTGAACTTCCTCTGTACTTTGTTCCTTACAACTCCACTCATTTTTTGCAGATTTTCGTTTTTGCAATTCTCCCTCTGTTTCTGGACCTGTAGATTTTCGTTTGCAATTCTCTCTCTCTCTTGACTGTTTGTGGATCTAATATCAGTGTTGGTGTGGGCGGGAGACGGCACTGGCTTTAGGTGTTTGTCTGCGCAATTTTGGCGGGAAATCCATCATTGTAACTTGTAAGAGTATTTTATTTAGGCCCCGACCATGAGTTTTCCCAAATTAAATTTGGGATTTATTTTCAAATTGTATATTTAAATTTTGTTCCTATTTTGGTTAAATTCTAAATTTCAAATTCCAAAATCAGCTATTGAGCTAATTTTGGGCTAAATTTACAAAAGTTGGGAATTATATACATGTTTTCCTAAAATAAATTTAAAAAATATATTTTGGAATCACATATCCAAATATATTTTCATCTTCAAACCAAACTTCACCAAATCAGATTATTCAAAATAAATTTGGGATCTATGGCCAAACGCTAGCTTAGTTTCCAGTTTTCTTTTGGCGGGTATGGTATGCTCCGACACAAATATAATTTTTATTTATCAATAATTCTATTTGGAAGAACAATTGTTTCATATTAAAGACAATATAGTAGTTCATACGGCCTCTCCTTGTGTTTTTGTTTTTATTTATCATATACTTGCATCACTTACGGGTCGTTTGGTACGACGTATAAAAAGATATAAAGGTGGTATAAAAATTTAATAATATCTTAATACTTTGTTTGGTTATCAAACTAGGTATAAGCTATTTCGGTATTAGTTTTAACACTGGGATACTTATACCTTATAGAAGGTGAGGTAATTAACATCGGTATAACTTACATTTTTTCTTAGAAATTATGCAATTGTCATTCTTAATACAATATACCAAACAATGAATAAATAACAATCTCAACATAATTTATCTCAATATAACTTATACTAGTATAAATCATATTCCAACCAAAGGACCCCTTTATTACTTCCATATATTTGCATTCATTTAGTGCGTTTGAACTGTAGACTACTTGCTATTCCTAGTGTATCTTGTTGCATTTTGTAGTGGTACTAGCATATTATTTCCTAAGCTTAAGAGTGGCTGGGGTGAGTGATGGTGGAGTAATGTCATGTCCTTGGGTGGGGTCTGTGGTAGGGCGATGTGTGGGGGAAAGAGGGTAAGGCTTCCTCTAGGTTGAGAGTAGGGTCCTGCAATATAGGGATGTTAGTTTGTATGAGTCCACCGAACAGTAGAGTACCTAATCCTCTACGAGATTCTACTGAGAATGCTAATAAAACTACAAGTAAATAAGACAGAGGATTTTTACGTGAAAAAATCCCACACAAGGGGATCAAAAAATCACGACTTACACATGTAGGCTTTCAATGTCGCTAACTTGTAAAAACATATTACAAGCCATATTGTAATGACTCAATTATAAAGAATTTAGTCAACTAACTTGTGGTACTCTTACCACAAGCTACTTTGTGACTCCCTAGTTACAAAGACTTTTAATAACTCGTGATGCTCTCACCACATGCCACTTTGTCACTCTACATTTACAAAGGCTTTTGCTTATGATTAAACCTAGTCACAACATAAACTCGAGGAGTTTACGGATTTACAAGAGGATCCCTAATCAACGCTTCTAGCTAAGCAATTTAGGAGATACAATAAGTACAATCATAAAGTTACAACTCAACTAGGACAACAACATGCTAACTTTAGGAACTGGTCTGTAGCTGCGTTAAACTTTGTTCTTCAAACTCGTGAGGATTGATTTCTTTATTTTTGCAAGAAGCTTGAATGAGAAACTGAAACATTCAAGTGATGTTTCAATATAAACTCATGTTGGTACACCCTCACTACATCACTTGAAATGATGTGAGCACTTTAGTTGTTCATGAATGAGTGGGCGCTTGAAACAATGTAGTGCGGCAAAAATAGTTCATGCAGTCACTTCATTTTCAGATGTGTCCAACTGACTTTTTACTGCTATGAGGAAACCACAAGGGGTAGATGGTCCTTGTTTAGTTTCCTAGCTCTTGAAGCTGTAGCAGTTCACATTTGGCTGGAATCCGTTAAATGGAGTGTAATCTAAGTGAGTCATGTTTTATATCTGGTTCTTGACATTAAGTTTGTTAGATCATCAAAATACAAGACAGAGATATCGAAAACCTATCAATTTTCCTATTTTTTATGATGATAAACTTAGCATTGAAAACGAGGATTTAGAGCTCAGAGAACCGGATTAAGTAACAGGAGACCACAAGTTCCCCCTAACTCTATGTCCTTTCGTACACAAAGGAGAACATAATTCGTACATAAGTTCCCCCTCACTTTATGGTCATATTATACTATTATTTTCCCTCTTTTGGCATCATTAAAAAAGACACAAATAGAAGAACAACACAAAGAAGTCAAGTCAAGCTAACTCATGCCACATATGTGCACACAAACATGATAGAGAATAAAAACGCAGAATTAAAGCGCATATATAATAAAAGAGGATAAAAGATATATTGATAAAACTTTAATATGTCTTTGCTTAAAAAATAAGAGGCAATATTGGACTGTTAAAACGGGAGTAGTAGTGTTTCATCCCAACCATATAAATAAAGAAAACAAAACTTCTGCCAAGAGACAAAAAAAAAACTAAAGAACATTTCCAGAATATGGTCACCGAATGGTACTTAGGGGCACTATGAGTAAAGGGCTTGGAGCTGCAGCAAGTGTTTGGAGAACAAGATCTATTCGGGCATTGGCCGACTTTTGCTCATTGAGCAGTTCTGCTTTCAGGTTCTCTTCTTGCGCCCTAAAATCAGCATTCTCCTTTGTCAAAGAGCCGCTTCATCGTTTGACACTAGGAACCCATTGGGCTTGCTGACCTTCCAGGATAGCATTCCTGGCCTTCAACCAACAAATTTCCTCAATTGCAATGTTTTGAAAATTAAAATCCGTGAGAGGGTTGGTGTACTTCCTACCCCTTCCATTCTTTTCTATGCACTCGCATTCTTCCAAAATTGTTTGTGTGAAAACCTGCTTCTTAGTCCCTACCTTGCTTGGCCCCAGTGACACTTCAAAGAATTTAAACACTCGCGTAAGCAAGAACCCGTAAGGAAGGCCATGATTACCATTTTTGAAGGTGGAAACCTTTTGTGTATGTTCAATTATAATAGTAAGTAGACTCACATGAGCAAAACTATTCAGTTGCTCCATCAAGAACATGTCAGACTTAGAAGTCACTGACCTGCTCTCAGCTCGAGGCAAATAGAACTTTGTAAACCAATCCGAACAGCAACTGATAGATAGGGAGTATACCTTTCTTATGGATCTGGTACCCCTTCTGGTTTGCATTGTCTTTTACCACGACATTTCTGAAGTTAAATTAACACACATCCTTTATATTGGACACACCAGATGTAGGAACTTTAAGAATCCCTCCAAGCACTAGCCTGGACTTGTTCATTGTGTTACTTCCATGTTCATCGAGCTTCTTTCTGAATACCCACTTGGTTCCTATAATGGTTCGACCTGAGGGTCTAGGTACCAGGTGCTGCACATTATTTCTTTCAAACTGATGTAACTCGTCTTGCATGATTGTAATCCAATTTGCATATTTCAAGGCTTCCTTGATATTTTTGGGTTTTATTTGGGAGAGAACAACTGAGAAGGCAAGTGAATTTCTGGCTCTTGACCTGGTTTGTACTCCGGAGTCTAGATGAGTAATAATGTTGTCCATCGGATGAGAGCTTTGGCGACTCCAATCAGACTTCTGAGGTTCATTATGAAAGGAAATGGGTATATTTGGCTGTTTTCCTTCGTTCTTCTCTCGGGTGCTAGTAAATTTCCCTTAACTGCATCAACACTCTTTCTTCAACTTCAGTAGTTGTAATTAAAGTACTTGGTTCTATTGAAGATGAGGCAGTATTGTCTTCATTTAACTGCTTAACTTGACTCATCATATCTGCCTTTCTGTTTATCATGTTAGTGACTTCACTAGGGACTAGTAGGGGTTGTCCATCTTGATCTTCTTCAGCACTCTTCCCACATGATGGATAAGACTTATCAAAAATAATATGAACATTTTCCTTAACACATTGAGTCCGTTTATTATATATCTTGCTTTGAGAAGAGTTGCCCAAAGATATTCCTTCATCACTCTTGGCATCAAATTTACCAAGTTGATCCTTTCCATTGTTGAGAACATAGCATTTGCACCCAAATTTGTTAGGTGAGTCAACTTGGGTTTCCTTCCATTCAACAATTCATAGCCAGTGTTGACAGCTTCAGCGCGTAAGTTCTTTGTAATTCCACCATCGATTAGCATTGTTTTTGCCATCTCTTCCAAAGTTGTGTTCTTCCTTTCTACTACTCCATTTTGCCGGGCAGTTTTGGGAGATGAAAAATTGTGAGTGATATCATTTTCATTGTAGACCCAAGAATTTGACAATGTCAAATTCCGTCCTATGATCTGATCTAATGCATGCGACTCTATACTCCATCTTCACTTGGATTTTCTTCACATAAGCCACAAACACCTCAACAATTTCATCTTTAGTTCTGAGAAACAGAGTCCATGTGAATCTGGAGTAGTCATCTACTATCACAAAAAAAATGTATCTTTTTCCTCCTCTGTTTTGCACTCTCATAAGGCCACATAGATCAATATGCAGAAGCTCTAGTGGCTTTAAGGTGCTCACATCTCTTTTAGACTTAAAAGAGAACTTCACATGTTTTCCTCTAGCATATGCATCACACACCTTTTGCATCTTGACATAGGCAGACCATGGACCATGTCCTTCTTAATTAGTTTTTTCAGAAGAGAGAAACTTGTGTGGCACATTCTTCTATGCCATAGTTCAACATCATCATCAACAACTTTCAAACAACTCAGATCACGACTCTGTAAGGACTCGAAATCAGCAACATAGATGTTCGTGTATCTTTTGGCCACAAGTACTACTTCACCAATCACTAGATCAGTGACTGTACATATTTTGGACAAGAATTCTACCTTGTTCCTTTATCACATATTTGAGAGACACTCAAGATACTTAAGGCCATTAACCTAATACACACTTTTAATAGAATGAGTGAGTGACTTATCGACTTTTCCAACTCTAAGAATGTAACCCTTTTACCCATTGCCAAAGGATACACTTCCTCCTTGAATGTCTTTTAGTTAAAGAAAGTCTGTGGTGTTCTCAGACATGTGCTTTCAACTTCACTAACTTGTGAAACCTATTACAAGCCACTTTGTAATGACTCAATTACAAAGAATTTACTCAACTAACTTGTGGTAATCTTACCACGAGCCACTTCGTGACTCCTTAGTTATAAAGACTTTTACTAACTTGTGATGCTCTCAACAAACGCCACTTTGTCACTCTACAGTTACAAAGGCTTTTGCTTATGACTAAACCTAGTCACAACATAAACTCAGGTAGTTTACGAATTTACAAGAAGGTTCTTAATCAACGCTTCTAGCTAAGTAATTTAGGAGATACAACAAGTACAATCACAAAATTACAACTTAAATATTACAACAACATGCTAACTTTAGGAACTGGTCTGTAGTTGTGTTCAACTTTATTCTTCAAGATCGTGAGGATTGATTTCTCTATTTTTGCAAGAAGCTTGAATAAACTGAAACATTCAAGTGATGTTTTAATATAAACTTATGTTGGTACACCTTGATTACATCACTTGAAATGATGTAAGCACTTAGTTGGTTAGGAATGAGTGGGCACCGGAAATAGTGCAGTGCGTCAGAAATAATGTAGGTAGTCACTTCATTTCCAGATGTGTCCAACTGATTTGTACTGCTATGAGAGAACCAAAGGGTAGCAGGTCATTGTTTAGTTTCCTAGCTCTTAAAGTTGTAGTAGTTCACATTTGGCTTGAATTCGTTAAATACAGTGTAATCCAAGTGAGTCAGTATCCCTATCTGGTTCTTTATATTAAGTTTGTTAGATCATCAAAACACAAGGCAAAGATATTAAAAATCTATCAAGGGATGTTGAAGGAGAAGTCTAAAGAACTAGGGAAGATTCTCTAGAAGAGAAGGATCAACATTGCGTGTGTCTAAAAGACTAGGTGGGTAGGTACTAATTCATGTGATGTTAACAGGTTTAAGTTATGGTATTCAGGAAGGGTTATGGGCAGTAACGAGGTAGGAATTTTAGTAGATAGGAATCTCATGGAATTGGTGGTAGATGTTAAGAGGGTGAACGATAGGTTGATATATATATTAAGCTAATGGTTGGTGGGCACACTTTAAGTGTTATTAGAGCTCACGTTCCACAAGCGGGCTTGGACGATGAGGAAAAGGAACTTTTGGGAAGATTTGAATGAGGTGTTGAGAGGCATTTTGCACACCGACAAGCTAATCGTAAGAGGTGATTTTAATTGCCACATTGGAGAGTTATCTGGGGGATATGGCGATGTGCATGACAGGTTCAGTTTTGGAGATATGATCGAGGGTGGTTCCTCCTAGTTGGACTTCGCCAAAGCATTTGATTTGGTAGTTGCTAATTCGTGCTTTCATAAGAGAGAAGATCACTTTGTCACATTCTGGAGTTCAGTGGCCAAGTCTTCAATTGATTACCTTCTCTACATGAAGTGTGATAGAGGCTTATGCACTGATTACAAGGTAATACCAAGTAAGTAGATTTCGACCCAACATAGGCCCTTTATATTGGAGTTGGAGATTAGGAGAGAAAGGAAAAGGAGTGCAATGTATGGGAAATCTAAGATCAAGTGAGGAACCTTGACTAAAGAAAAAGCTTAGGTATTATGGGAGAAGTTGTTGGCTATGTGGGCCTGGAAGAGTAGTTGTAAATCTAGTTGTATGTGGACTACGATTGCGAAATGTATTAGGGAAGCTGCTAGAGAGATGCTAGGGGTCACGAAGGGTTACCCGGGGATCCGCAAAGGGGACTAGTGGTGAAATGGAGAGGTGCAAGGAAAAATGAAAGCCCAGAAAATAGCGTATGTGAAACTAATAGAGCACACCAATAAGAAGGAGAGGATGACGAATTTGGAGTTTTATAAGAAGGCTAAGAAAGAGGCGAAGTTAGCGGTCACGGCTGCCAAGACTATAACATTTGAACACTTGTATGAGGAGTTGGGGGGCGGAGGCGGAGGCGGTGAAAATTACAATTAGCCAAGGCTAGAGAGAGAAATGCTCGGGAGCTGGACCAAGTGAGGTGCATCAAAGACAAGGAATGTAAGGTCTCGATAGAAGAGGCATGTATTAGGTGAATATGTCGGATGTACTTCCATAGACTCTTGAATAAGGATGGGGATAGGACCACTGATCTTGGGAAGTTGGAAAACTCGAGAATTCAATATGATTTCAGGTTATGTATGCGAAAGATGATGAGGGGTAGGGCGGTCAAAACAAGCAATATTCTAATGACTTTTGGAAGAACATGGGCCGGACAAACTTGGAGTGGCTTACTGATTTGTTAATGTTATTTTTAGGACGAAAAGAATGCTCGAAGAGTGGAGGCAGATTTTGATAGTCCCGTTGTACAAGAACAAGGGTGATATCCGGAATTGCAATAACTATGGAAGTACCTAACTGTTGAGTCATACCATGAAAGTTTGGGAGAAGGTAGTGGAGAGGGTGAGAAGGAGAGTGTCTATTTTAGAGAACCAGTTTGGTTTCATGCCAGTGCGGTCGACTACATAAGTAAGGAGGTTGAAGGAACAATATAAGGAGAGGAAGAATGGGTTGCATATGGTGTCTATTGACATAGAAAAAACATATAATAAAGTCCCTATAGAGGTTTTATGGAGATGTTCGGAGATTATTGGTGTCTCGATAGCATACATTAGGGTTATTAAGGACATATATGATGGATATAAAACTCGGGTGAGGACGATGGGAGGTGACTCAGACTATTTCCCAATGGAGATATGATTGCATCAAGGATCATATCTTAGCCTATTTTTATTTATCGTAGCGATGGATATGTTGACGCGACACATCCAAGGAGAGGTGCCATGGTGTATGTTATTTGGAGATGACATAGTGTTGATTGATGAGACATGTTATGGTGTTAATGCTAGGCTAAAGGTGCGGAGACAGACCCTATAGTCTACCAATTTTAAGTTGAGGAGGACGAAGATAAAGTACTTGGAGTTTAAGTTTAGTGTTGAGGCTCATGAAGCAGAAATGGACGTGAAGCTAGATACACAAGTCATCCCCAAGAGAAATAGTTAAGTATTGGGTCTGTGATATTGGGTAACGGAGAGATCGACGAAGATGTCGCTCATTATATTGGAGTGGGATTGATGAAATGGAAGCTCGCTTATGTTGTTTTGTGTAACAAGAATGTGCCACATAAACTTATGGGTAAGTTTTATAAAGTTGTAGTTAGACCGGTCATGTTGTATGAGACCAATGTTGACTAGTTAAGAAATCACATGTTCAGAAGTTGAAAGTAGCGGAAATGAGGATGTTGAGATGGATGTGTGTGCATACTAGGGGAGATAAAATCAGGAATGAGTATATTAGGGACAAGGTGGGCGTAGCTTATATAGAAGATAAGTTATGGGAATTGAGGCTGAGATAGTTCAGGCATGTGAAGAGGAGAGACCCTGATTGCCCGGTTAGGATGTGTGAGAGGTTGTCCATGGCAGTCAGAGGAAGGATAGAGGGAGGCCTAAGAAGTACTGAGATGAGATGATTGTGTAGGACATGGCGCTACTTTATCTTATCGAGGTCATGACACTCGATAGGAGGGTGTAAAGGCCAAGGATTAGAGTTGTGGGTTGACATGCAATCTAGAGTTTCGTTTAGGCATCCTAGTAGTATTAGTCATAGTCTTATATTTTTCTATGCTTAGCCCCTTTCTATTTCATATTGTGTCGTTATTTCCAACAAGAATGAATCTATTCTTATAGTGTCGTAGTCTTAGATATCTGTTGTTGCGCGTATCTTCATTTGTTCTCATCTCTACTTTTGTATTTGTTGCTACAGTCTGTTTATTGCTTCATTTTCACTTTTTTGAACCGGGGGTCTTTCAAAAACAACCTCTCTACCTTCACAAGGTAAATGAGTAAGGTTTGTGTACACTTCACCCTCCTCATACCCCACTCTTGAAATTTCACTAGGCTTGTTATGTATCTTACGTTGTCGTTTAATACTAGAAAAGAAAAAGAGATCCGTATATTGCATTTTTGGAATAAATCTCATACTAAACATATAAGGAAGAGTTTAAGTTTATAGTGTAAAAGTTGCTTACACAACTACATTATTTAAAGTAATCTTTGATAACTAGCAAAATTATTAATTTGAAAAATAAAATAAGTAGTTTTATAAATTAAATTGCACTAATAATGTATAACTTTTATTATGATGTGAGTGGATATAATTAAAGCATATAGGGAATATGTTTTCCATTTTTATAAGGAATCTGTTGTTACCCCACTTGGTGAGATATGCATTTCTATTACCTAATTCATATGGCTGTGTTATATTATTCTAATTTTTACAACAGAAATGGGTCTGATATATCCCTCTACTATCATCAATAATTTAAATAAACTCTCTGTTATACTGTTAGAGCATTAAATCCCCTGTCGTCTTACTATGAAACATAAATACGCTTATCTTAACAGATGGGTCATGTGACAATACCAAACTTATCCAGTTAGTTTTAATATAGATCCGACCCAAACCCATTACTCAACCCTAAAATATTAGACCATTCACCCTAAATAAAAGACTTCATCACCGGTAATGTTTACGCCTGCCGACAGCTTTACCAACACCAATTCCTCAGGTTTCAAAAAATAACAACAACAACAACAACAACAACAACAACAACAACTACCGAGTATAATCCCACAAGATGGGGTCTGTGGAGGGTAATACGTACGCAGGCCTTACCCCTACCCGAAAGGGCAGAGAGGCTATTTCCAAATCGACTCTCGGCTTAGAAAAAGGAGAATAGAACAAAAGCAAAAACATGATAGTATTAGTAACTCTATGAAAAATCACATAGACAATTATCAAAACATAAACAATAAACCATAAATAAACTAGCATGCAGTAATCTCAAAACATAAACCAAAACACAAATCAACTATTGAGAGCCCTACCAAACCCTCAGACCGGGAAATAAGTGAGAAAGATACAAGGGCCCCTATCCGACAACTTTGATACTAGATCTCCAGACTCTCCTATCAAAGAGCCATGTCCTCAGAAATCCACATTTTAGTCATATCCTGTCTGATCACCTCTTCCTAATACCTCTTGGGCCTCCCTCTACCTCGACTCGGGCCAACCACCGCCAATCGCTCACAACTCCTCACCGGGGCATCAGGGTTCCTCCTCCGCACATGCTCGAACCACCTAAGTCTCGCTTCCCGCATCTTCTCATCCACCTGGGCCACTCCCATCTTTTCCCGAATAACTTCATTTATAATCATATCCAACCTGGTGAACCCGCACATCCACCCGAGCATCCTGATCTCCGCAACCTTCATTCTTTGAACATGAGAATTTTCACCGGCTAGCAGTCTACTCCATACAGCATGGCAGGTCTAACCACCGCTCTATAAAACTCCCCCTTAAGTTTGTGTGGCACTTTTTTGTCACACAAGACCCCTGATGCAAGTCTTCATTTCGTCCACCCCGCCCCTATGTGTTGGGTGACATCCCCGTCGATCTCTCCGTCCCCCTGAATCACCGACCTAAGATATCGGAAACCGTCTCTCTTGGTGATGGCCTGAGAACCAAGCTTCACGTCCTTACCCACCTCACTCGGCTCGACGTTAAACTTGCACTCCAGGTATTCTGTCTTAGATATGTGCTTAGTTCGAAACCCTTAGACTCGAGAGTCTGTCTCTAGACCTCCAACCTCTCGTTAACACCTACCCTCGTCTCGTCTATCAAGACAATGTCATCTGCAAATATCATACACCATGACATATCTCCTTGAATATAGCATGTCAGAGCATCCATCACCAAGGCAAATAAGAGCGGGCTAAGCGCAGATCCTTGATGAAGCCCCATAACTACCGGAAAATGGTCTGAGTTGCCACCCAACATCCTAACCCTAGTTTTAGCACCATCGTACATGTCCTTGATCACTTTGATGTAGGCTTCCGGCACACTCTTCACCTCTAGACACCTTCATAGCACTTCCCTTGGGAACAACATGTGTCGGTCATTCTTCTTATCCCTAAATTGGTCCACCAATCTCCTGACAAGGTGAATAGCTTCTGTAGCGGAGCGGTCCGGCACGAAACCAAACTGGTTTACGGATATAGACGCCATCTCCCTCATTATCGCCTCAACTACCCGCTCCCAAACTTTCATGGTGTGACTTAGTAATTTGAAACCCCTATAGTTGTTGCAACACTGGCATCCCCTTTGTTCTTATACAAGGGTACCACTGTACTCAACTTCCACTCCTCCCGCATCCTCTTAGTCCTGAAGATCACATTGAACAGCCTAGACAGCCACTCCGCCCCAATCCTGCCCATGCATTTCTAGAACTCCACCGAAATTTCCTCTAGTCCAGTCGCTCTGCCCCTACTCATCCCCCACGACCACCCTGATGCGCTAAAGATACTTCCAAAAAATACTTCACCTAAAACACTTCATCTCTGCCAATGCTTCCACCTACACCAACTTCCTAAATTATAGGAAATTACTCCATGAAGTTTTTCTCGTCATTAAGTAACAGGAAATCAAATTTGAAGACTAAACTACTGGAGTATGGGTTGTTTGTCTTTACCTGCAACTTGAGCAGGCATATTTCAACCACGGTGGGGCGCTTCCCTACATTTGGAATTTGAGCAAAAAGTGACTAAGATCGAATTGAGATGCCGTCAGAATGGTAAAGGTGTATAAATTGTCGTTCTTTACTGCTTCACTTTGGAATAGTTTTGTGATCCCTAATGGTAAAAGTGCAAAAATTTGTCGTCCTTTATTGTCAAGTTCTGGTTCCATTCGATCAATTTCGGGCCATCGATTGATATCCACAGTTGTTCGATTTTACGATTTTTTTTTCCGGTGGCAATTTTCTTCATTCTTGTTTTTTTTTATTTGAAAAGTGTTATGATAAGTGACTTTGAAGATTAGGAAGATGGACAAGAACTTGGACAGTAATTAAGGAGGGCAGGTAGTGGTGATGGTGAAGAGAAACGGTTGGGGCAGTAGGGTGATATGGTACAAATACTTGGGTCGGGTAATAGGTAAGATAATGGGTGGATTTTTAATTAGAATAAAGGCGGAATGGTCTCGTGGCCATTTAAACTTGCACTTGTTTGTAAAATCGATACATATAAACGTGCAGTTTTTCCGTCTGAATACTCCAACTTGACAGAAACGAGTACTAATAAACTATTTTGACCATTTATTATACTTATGTGGCAGTGACATAGGTAATATGGACAAAATGTGTATCAATCACGCTGAAAATGCGCCAATAATCTGATTTTAAAAAATACTATAATCAATAGGGAATTTTTTTTAAAAAAAAAGAAAAAATCGACCCTAGCTTGTCAGTACTCATTTCTGCTCTCTTCTCTTCAACTTAAGTAAGGAGAGAGAACATCATAAAGTTCAATTCCGGCTAAAATTCGATATGAAAATTATGTATTTTTATTTATATCTTACGATTTTGGAGTTTTAGAAAAGATGGAGTTATAATTGATTGCCAACAAAGTGGAGGTGGCAACCATTTAAGTTTTATGGTAGTCAAAAGTACTCACCACTTTAAACCACTGATGATTTTAAAAATACCTTATCTCGAAATTCTTGCCAAAACAGTAGCAAAAAGGGGGCAGATATTTGCAATGGTATTCAATAGCTCCACTGTTTCAAAACAATGGATTCATATTGAGTTTGTGAAATTACAAAATTCAAAATTTTTTCCTGATCTAATCATGACTATAATGGAGTTGTGAAATTGATTCTGAATAAGAAAGAAAAAATAGTAAGGTAAAAAAGAAAGGAAAACAAATTAAAGAATTAGAATAAGGTAAGAAAGGTAGGTGAGTGAACGGAGACGAAGTAAGTGTTAGCTCTCTTTCCTCTTCTTTTTTCTGTTTTTAATTTGCTGACTTTTTTTTTATGTCAGCACAATTGATATACACGCTCTACTAAATATATTTATTATTACTCATTTTGTCAAATTGGAGTGTTCAAATAAAAAACGATAAGTTTATATATTAGCTATACAAACGGGTACAAGTTTAAATGGCCACAGAACCATTTCACCCCGAATAAATTGGGGATGTGCCAATAGTATAATAGTAGAGATTTAATTGAATGAATAATATAACGAAAATATATTTAAACTATTTTTAATAGTACTAGAATA
The DNA here is from genome assembly GCA_032618575.1 of Nicotiana noctiflora. Classification (NCBI taxonomy): domain Eukaryota; kingdom Viridiplantae; phylum Streptophyta; class Magnoliopsida; order Solanales; family Solanaceae; genus Nicotiana; species Nicotiana noctiflora. Next base: position 155,973 of record JASVEL010008989.1, on the reverse strand, counting down.
TATTTGACCCTTCTCCATTGTTCCAATTTACTAGTACATCACTTCTCACAAATTTGTCACCCATCGTCTTCTTACACAGGTAAGAGGCCATTATTAAATTGACTTTACTAGGATCCTACAACAGGGAACTTCCATTCCCAGTACAGCAACCTGAAATATACTTATTACTAACATATATAGAAAGATGACGAAGGCAGTTACAGTACCAAAAACTACATAGGTGGCATGGAAGCTACCTCAACAGATATATTACAGGATGGCATAATCGAAGAGGTGTCCAAAAACCCAAGTGTGACTAGAGGTTGTACAGCTAGGAACATCACACAAGCAATCTCTGTTAACTGAACTAACAGACTCCACTGGTCTTCTTCCCTGCTATTTTCCTCCAATGCTTGAGTATGTCTTTCTGCGTCTCTACAATATCTGTGTGAAACTGATGAACACCATCACCCTTATCATTATGCACTTCCTCCGCTGTCACACGAGCAGCCTTTGTGGGTAAGCGAGGTGGATGTGTATCTAACTCTTTCAGAACATTCTCAATGTCGGATACAAGTCTCTCAGCTAAGCTGTGGCTGAAGTCCTCTCTAACGACAACACGCAGAACAGCAATGTGTTCAGCATCCGGTGGCATGGTGTACGCTGGGACAATCCATCCGAATCTTCTGAGATGCTCAGACACTTCAAACACTGTATATTTGCTGCTGTCCCTCAGAGAAAATGCTACTACTGGCACGCCTACATCCTTAGAGACGATATCAAACCGGCCCATTTTTGTGAGTCCCTCTGTTAGTACTTTTGCATTTGCCATGCAATTCTCCATGATGCTCTTATAACCCTTGAAGATCAGAACCAAAGGTGTTAAAAATTTCATCTCGGTTAAACAACAGTCGTGAAGCAAAAGTTTCAACGCGAACGATGTGATTGATGGCAGGTTATGTATCTTTTGGTTCACAAATATCAGTTTGAAAACTAACAAACTTCCACTGGTTTCTTCCACTAACTATCCCTGAGTAACTTTTATTTTTCTAAATTCACAGATATTCTGCAGTGGTGATGGAATTTTAATTTTACAGGACTAAACTTAAAGGCAAACACAATAAGATAAAAAATTTGCTTTAAAAAAGAATTCAGCTTTAACTTATAATATAACTACAATCCAGGTAATTATTTAAAGGCTTAGAGAAACAGAGGATCTCAGTAGTTACCTGAAAGCCAAGTCTTATTAACTGATAATACTGGGCAATTATTTGATAGGAACCTGAAATTGGAAGATAAAGCATTAAAGCCTAACATCAACGAACGTCAAAAACTACTTGAAACGACAAAGCATTACTTATTTAATTACATTGATTATGAAGAACATTTGATATTACCTTTAGAGAAGTTGAGAGTAAAAGTAGGCTGATCAGATCCGAGGTAATTTATATGAAACACAAGCTCCTCGGGCAAATCTTCCTTGCTCCGCCATATTACCCAACCAACACCAGCATATACGAGGCCGTACTTGTGACCACTGACGTTTATACTTTTCACCAAAGGCAAGCGGAAATCCCATTCAAGATCTGGCCACAGGAAAGGAGCAATAAATCCTCCACTGGCAGCATCAACATGGATCGGTGTATCCCATCCAGTTTCCTTGTTCTTTTTAGAGAGGAGCTCATTAAGGAGCTTCACATCCTCAAATTCCCCAGTCAGGGTGGAACCAAGAATTGCGGCTACACATATTGTATTCTCATCTACCATCTCAACTGCTTTAGCAGGGTCCATTACATAGTATCCTTCTTTTAATTTTACCTCCTTCAATTCAACCTCAAAGTACCTTGCAAATTTTTCCCAGCAGACCTATACCCCATAAATTCAGACAGAAAATTTTCAACAGAATTAGAGACAACATATAACAGCGAAACTTAACTTTAGTATTCATGCAGATCTAAAAGGCTAATGGGGTTTTGGTAGTTAAACTTGTACTCGACGGGTGACAAGGGACCAGTATTAACAATTCACACAAAAAATTTGGTTAAATGAAGCTACTTCCATCTGATCAGATTTAGTTCAAAAAGTACATCTAGAAGAATAAAGAGAGAGGTCGAATTGGAGCTACAGAAATTATCAAGTCATCCTAAAAGCACAAGCAAAAGAGTTGTGAGTTACAACTACAAGAAGGAAGGGCAGCCCGCACACAAAGCATCCCGCGTTCACACAGGTTCGGAGATGGGCTGCACCCCAAGAGGTGTGATGTAGGCAGTCTACCCTAATGCAAGGGTTAGTGGCTGATTTCAAGGCTCGAACCCATGACCTATAAGTCACACGGAGACAACTTGACCATTGCTTCAAGGCTCCCCTTCCAACTACAAAAAGGAAGTTTGACTAAAATTCTGAATCACCTGCACATTCGCTCCAGTCACTATATTAGGCTTATCGAAAGGTTTGCCTTCTGCTTTTCTTCTCGCCTGCCATTTGCGTTTGAAAGCAAGGCCAGCAAGCATGATTGCCTCTGATGAACCCACTGTACCAACTCCTATTGCGGTTTCATTGTCACCAACTGGAGCATGGAAAAGATGTGCTAACATGTTAACACACCGATTCTGCAAATATACAAAAATTGAAGCATTCTGAATATCAAATTATTGACTTGAAAATATAACAAATAAATAGGTATGCATCAAGAAGAAAAAGTACTACTCTCCTTTCATTGCAATTTATACACACTCTTTGTATGTGGACGTTCAATATATTTAACACAATCCCCTTACTATGTACCCCCTTTATTCCAGTTCTCTGTGGCACTATTTCCGTATTACCATGTTTTAAAAAAAAGATACATTTCTATATTTGAAAATAATTTACTATACTACTTAACTTTAAACTACTAATTCACCCTAAAATAGCATGCTTTTACAAAATCTCGTAACACATTTAAGACCACAAGTTCCAAATTTTTTTTGAAATAAAGAAAAATTCCATGGCTGTCAACTACCTGCCACATAAATTGAAAATGAAACGGAGGGAATTACTACTATTAATTTTCAGAGTTCAAATACCTAAAAGTATCTAAATTTAACTTTGATACTATGATTTTACTTATCAAACTAACTTTTCAACTAGTACGACACTATAGTTAATATATTTTATACCGTGGCGAAGCTAGCATAGGACCAGAACCCAATACATATAAATTGTCAATTTATAACCCAATAACATAAATGATTAATGCTGGTTTCGCCACTGAATATATATATGTCTAATTACCCGTGTCCAGTCAAACATAACCATATAAAACGCGACCAAGAAGTAACAAAGAGTGCAGAAAGAAAGGGAATAAATTACTGACCTGAAGTTCAGTAGTAACAGGGTACTCATCCATGTCAACATAGTTCTTATTAATGGAAGACATAATAAGCTTGTCGCACTCGGGCTCCATCCACGTGCTAACAAAGGAGGCTAAATTCAACCTTGGGTTACCATCCAACATAAGCTCATCGTTAACAATCTGAAAAGCGGCTTCCTTAGGCATGGACCTGTCGGGGATTTTAAACTTAGGCAAAGATTCTTGTACATATCTTGACGCAAATGTACAGTGCAAGTTCTCGTTTGAGTCAGTAATCGACGTCGTAGTTACCACCATTTTTTTTTCCTATCTGTTTTCTGCAAATCTGCTCTGTAAGGGAATTGGGGAAAAGTATTAGAGTGGTGATTGATCGGAAAAAATGGGGAACAAATAAGAGTGTGATTAGGGGATGGTTAAATATGGGAGTGACACGTAGTGCGCAGTGGCGGTTGGAAATAGGGAAGAGTTCCCCACCTGCTGCTTTTAATATAGTACTCTACAACAGAACTGACGTGAAGGATTTGCCGATGCTTTTTTATTTATTTATTCCTAATCTAAATTATTTTTCGTTGTACGTGGAGATCAGGAAACAGCGGGATGAAAGGAGAGGCTTTTGCTATAATGTTTTTTTTTTTTTCCTTCTATTTCGGTGTAGCTATGACTAGTGTCTAGTGTGATAGTGTTTTTCTATAGACAGCTAGTAGTTAACGTTGTATTTATATTCTCACAGTTTTATTTTATGTAAATATATTTGATTTAGCATAAAGTTTAAAAGAAAAGAGAAAGATCTTTAAATTTGTGGTGTATTATATATATATATATATATATATATATATATATATATATATATATATATATATATATATATATATATATATTTTATTCTATAAATCACTACATAAAAATAAATTATTTCCAAATATTCATCATTTTTTGGCACAAATTAAGAAAAAAATAAGTTCACATAAGGAGTATCATTTTTTCATTTTTATAGTACCGTGCCATTAGTACTAACTAGTATAGTACCCGCTTTGAGGAATAAATTGTAATGAATAATTTTCTTACTTGGTTGACTGTTTCATATTTTTATATTTGATCAATTGTAAAATTTAAACCATTTGAGCCATAGTCGTTCATAATAAGACAAATAAGGTATGAAAGTTTTTTTTTTCCACGGTAAATTGTTTTAACATATTGTGTTATGTGCAATGAGATTCAAATATAACCTAACATAATATGATTAAGTGAGTTAATTAAGTAATAGTATGCGTTTTTTATAATGATTAAGTAAATGAAGTGCATGTGTAATCACATATAATGTATTTAATATTATGTAGTAAACACTTGGCGCAAATAAATTATTATCGTAATATACAAAGAGTACAAAATAACAATAACATTAACTTTTTCGATAAGAATCACAAAGTACACAACTTCATTTCCAATATAAAGTATAGGTCTCATATGCATATATTTAGTTTTAAACTTCAAGCCTAATAAAAAGCAGAAATCAATTCAAAAATAATTAAAATTATATCCATTTGCTCTATTTCTCCATGTGATTTTGGCATGAATACTATATATAGCTTTACTAATAATATAATATTATATTTATTTGCTATATTTGTACATATAATAAAGAGTATAAAAAGTATTATATTTTTCGTCATGGTTGAAAAAATATGCGGCATAGCAACTCTAGCAATATATGAATAAATTAGTGTTATTCGATTATGTTATTCATTAAATGTAATACAATTATGAAAAAATTATATTAAAATGACAATTACTCATGTAAATAAATAACAAAGTTTGGTTAATTTAAAAAATTATAAATGTTATACAGACGGGTCTCCCACTCCACTTCAAATATAAGAACATAAACGGAGAAAGGTTCACTTGGCCAAACCTCGTGGTAAATTTCTGTTAAAATACTACCTAAAGGTTGTCCAGTTGAATCTATTAAAATTGCTAAAGCATGCCAATCAGATAGTTGCATTTGCTCAATAGCATCAATTAGCGAATCTCGAGTTAGCTGATAATTTGCAATCTGTTGATTTAGTGAAGGCCTCATCTCTCGAAATTTCTTTTCTTTTTCTCTTCGTTTAGCCCTTCGATCTCTTAACTTATTTTGTATTGCCTTTGGAATATTCCTTATGACTTTAGTCTTTGAGTCTGAATGATTAAAGGAATAACGTCCGCGATGGATTACCCTTATACGTTATTGCCTTTCTTGAGTTAGAGAACTTGCAAATTGCAATTATTTGATCGCCTCCTTTTTTAGGCATATCTGAATTTGAGTAATGAAACAATAAGAAACGCTACAATTTGTCAATGTTATAACATAGGGCATGTAAGTTAGTATATTAATTCGAATATAAATATATAGATACAGAGGATAATGTAAATTTGTATAGTAATAAACTGGCAAAACAAATATACTTTTACATAGTAAATTAGAATAGATGACATATAATTTACTATATGCATGTCAATGAAAATATCATATATTGCAAAAAAAAAAAATAGTAATGAAATAAAAAAAAACAGTAACTGCAATAAATTATATAACTTTTAAGTTAACTAAAATCTTATGGAAGTCGACGTTGAACAATAATTGCAGAGTACTCAAATTAGAAAGTTAGCGTTAGTTTCAGTTAGTATGGAGAAATATGTAATATAAAGTGCTTAATGCTATAAACTTGTCACGACCCCAAACCCGGTCGTGATGGCGCCCAACACATTGCTAGGCAAGCCCGACCATCTTATCCAATTAAACCGGCCAAGTATAATTAATACTGATTAATCGGCGTGATTAGCCTGTTTTCATAACAAATCAAGAAGTGTAGAACTGAAATACAAGAACACAGCCCCAACCAAATCGTGGTGTCACAAGTCCGAGCCTCTACAAATGAGATCTACTACAAAATCAAGTCTAACCAGGAATGGAGACAACAAAATGATAAAAAGAAAGAGGTCAGGTACTGCGGACGTTGGCAGCTACCTCGAAGTCTCCACAGAATAGGGATAATAAAGCAGTTGCGATAGCTCAACTGCCCTCCTGAACCTGTATATCTGCACAAAAAGTGCAGGGGAGTGGGGTGAGTATATTTCAACTCAGGTGAGTAACAATAATAAACAATAACTGAAAATAAGAACTCATGTACTATCACTAAACAGTTCTAAGGCAACCCCCACAGCTTAGTCATCACTATAATGAGTACTCTGATCCCCAGTCCACATCTATCTCATCTAGGTCCCACACCGACCACATCCTCGCTCGTACCACTACGGTATACAGCCATCTCAATATATGGAGACATATACATCTGTCTATAACATATAAATATTTCAGTATATATATGAATATGAGTAAGTATGATGCTGCGGCGCGCAGCCCGCTCCAATACATATACCGCTGTGGCGCACAGCCCGCTCCAATACATATACCGCTGCGGCGCGCAGCCCGCTCCATTTAACGCCGACGTCGCTCACTGGGGGTGTATACAGACTTCGGAAGGGCTCCCTAGGCCCAAGCACTATAATACTGCGGCGTGCGGCACGATCCACACAAATATTACTGCGGCGTGCAGTCCGATCCAATATATATATGTATATATCTCTATACTGCTGCGGCGTGCAGCCCGATCCCATAATATATACCGGTGCTCACTGAGAATGTGTGCAGACTCAGACTCCGAAAGGGCTCCTACAGCCCAAGCGCAATAATACTGCAGCGTGCAGTCCGTCCCACATGTATATTACATGTATATTACATGTATATTACCTGCGGCGTGCAGTCCGATCCAATATATATACTGCTGCGGCGTGCGGCCCGATCCAATATATATATATATATAATACCTCATAATGGGTCCTCGACCTTATTCCAGTCAGTATATACTTGGCCTCTCAGGCCCAATATAATATATCACAGTGGGTCCTTGACCCTGTCTCAGTCAATATAGACTTGGCCTTTCGGGCCCAATATAACATCTCATAGTGGGTCCTTGACCCTATCTCATCTCAATCGGTATAGACTTGGCCTTTCAGTCCTGCTCAGCTAGAACAGGGAATTCCACCCTAGATAATCTCTCACAATGTACACATCTAGTACGGGCTCATATTATGCTATACAGCTAGAGCTACGACTGAGTGTATGTTTCCAACACGATATAAGGGTCACCTAGCTCTACAGGTTCCCTAATGCTCTACAGATCGGCACAAGGCCCCAAATAGGCTATTAGCCCAATTACACAGTCATAATCTCGTTATCGGTCATAATACACAGTATTCTATTAGCCGGGAAGGACCAAAACCAAACCCCATTCACAATGTCACCACGCCCATCACAAAACGCGTGTTTCATCTCAACATAGCACCGTGAAGTGCTAGTACGGGGTTTCAAACCCTCAGTACATTATTTACTATCACCACTCACCTCGAACCGGTAGAAGCTTCAATCCGCCTTGCGCTTGCCTCGCAAATCAATCTCCTCGGGTGCCAAATCTGCTCAAAATCATAGAGAATGCATCAATATATGCTAATTTCACGAAATTCATTCGAAATAACCCAAATTATATCAAAACCCACAAGTTGTCAAAACCCGACTTTTGGTGCGCTTCTCGAAAAATTATAAAAGTTACATATTCGGAACCCTCGTCTCAATACGAGTCTAGGCATATCAAATTTACCAAAATCGGACACCATTTGCCCGCTCAAATTAGTGTTTTTCTTCAATTTATGCCTAGGGCTCAAACCCACCTTTAATCTTCCATTTACAGAAATTTAACCAAGGATTTCATGCTAAAATGATGCAAATAAGCCACAAAACTTACCTCCGACGAATCCCCGATGAATTCCCAGCAATTCCCGTGAGTTTCTTTCTCTAGAACTCAAAAATGGCGTTTTGGGTTAATGAACCCGTAACCCCTCTGTTCTGTGATTAAATTCTCTGCCATATCCATTTGCTCTACGCAATCGCGACTCTACTCACGCGATCGCGATGTTCAAACATTTCGCCCTCACGCGATCGCGATGTACAAACATCCGGCTTCACGCGATCGCGTCCCTCTTCCTGCGATCGCGTAGCACATTTTTCCCTGGACCCCATCTCTCTTCTACGCGATCGCGTAGATTCTCATGCGATCGCGATGGCCACCCGGTTAACTCTACGCGATCGCATCCGTGCCCCTGCGATCGCGTTGCTTCTGCTCTTGACCTTATGCGATCGCGTCCCCATCTCTGCAATCGCGAAGGGTAAAATTCTCCCCCTTCACCATTACTCTACGCGATCGCATGCTCACTAGTGCGATCGCGAGAGTAAATTTCTGTTGCACTTATGACAGCAAACCAGCTCTCTTCTTTGGCCAAGAATGGTCCGTTTGGACCCCCGGATTCATCCCGAGACCCCCGGGACCCCAACGAAAACCACCAACATACTCCAAAACATGATACAAACTTGTTCCAATCATAAAAACACCACACTAAACATCAAAATCACCATTTCTACACGAATTCAAGCCTAAGTTTCTTCAAAACTTTCAAAACTAACATTCAATCCAAAACCCGATTAAACGATGTCCGAATGACCTGAAAATTTGCAAAAACATCCAAAATCACATAACGAAGCTACAGAAATTATCGGAATTCCATTCCGACCCCTGGATCAAAATATAACCTACCATCCGGATTTCGCCAAAATTCAACCTTCGCCAATTCAAGCCTAAAACTACATCGGACCTCCGAATTCAATTCTGATTGTTCTCCTAAGTCATAAATGATCCCCGGAACTAGTCGAATCATTAGAATCCGGTTCCGAGCACTCTAACTCAATAGTCAACTCTTGGTTGACTTTCCATATTCAAGCTTTCTTCAAACATGCTATTTGTTTCATTTTCAATCCAAATCACTCCTAACTCACCCGATATACTCTAATACTTTTATAAAAGCATAAGATATGTAATTGCAAGGTAACGGGGTGGTAATTCCCGTAACGACAGGCCGAGTCGTTACAAAAGTGGTCATACGTACATAAACAACTTGGAGTATAAGACTGTTACATAAATGAAAACGACAAAAATTGCAAAAGTCGTGCTCTTAGTGAAGGGATTAAATAGTTGATGAGCTTTTATTTCATGGAGATTACCTCAACTGAAGGTCTACTTAAAATGTTGGAGCTGTTTTTTGCGCTTTGTGCTCTCGATGAGAATGGTTAGTTAACCAAAGTGGGTGACAATATTGCTGAGTTTTTCATACATCGCATGCTTTCCAAGATGATTATTGCATGTTTAAATAACAATTCCTGTTATGAGATAACAAGTATTGCTGATATTATTTGTGTGGGAAATTCAGTTTTGAATCATCAAATGACAGAGAAATCAAAGGTGCCAATTTCACCAATTAGAAGTTAATAATAATAACAAATGATATTGAGCGGCGTAAACTTACGTTTGAATAGAAGCCAGAGACATAATAGAGCAAGATAAATGGTATGGCTGCATTGCAAGCTTGTTTCCGGCATGTTATCGATTGTTAATAACTTTGAAGGCAGCAACTTCGAACAACAACTTCTTGTTAGCAGCTAGTTAAGCAATGTGATTTAAAATAAATTGAAAATTTAAAATAACGAAATATTTTAGTAGTAATAGACTCTGATAAGAGTTGTCTGAACTATTCATAACATAAAGATCAAATTGTCACGACCCGGATTTCCCACCATCGGGGTCATGATGGCGCCTACTAAATGGAAGCTAGGCAAGCCAAATATTATTTACATCTCCATTAATTACCAATTTCTTATTATTAAAAATATATAAATTACAACGGAATAATCAAAATTAGCGGAAGACTTAGTCAAATATGATACACTACCCAAGACTGGTGTCACAATACTCACGAACTTCTAAGAATAATACACATAATTGTCTGAAAGAAAATACAAGCTGTTTATCTCGATTACATGAGATAACAGAAAGAAAAGCATAGATAGAAGAGACAACGGGTCCTGCGGACGCCTGCAAGGCTACCTCGTAATCTCCGTAGTTGAAAAATCCACAAGTCGCTACTGCCGCTGCTGCTGTCCGTAACCTGTATCTGCGCAAAAAGAGCGCAGAGTGTAGTATCAGCACAACCGACCCCATGTGCTGGTAAGTGCCTGGCCTATCCCAGCGAACTAGTGACAAGGCTAAGGCCAGTCACCCACCTAAACCTGTACAGTTGCAATATAGACATATATATATACAATACATTTATAAGGAAATACTCTGCTCTGAAATAACAGTCAATAACTCACGATATCCAGAATAATCTAATCAACATAATAAATCTTACTTCCATGTCTCAATTCCTCTCTCATTTCATATCTCGTGGTAGGCGTACCACCCGCTCCCAACTATCACTGTAATTATATCTTGTGGTAGGCGTACCACCCGCTCCCAAATATATCAATAATTATATCTTGTGGTAGGCGTACAACCCGCTCCCAAATATATCAATAGGCTACCGGCAACTATGGTCAATGCCAAGATTTAAGTCACTTTGTGGTCGGCGTACCACACGATCCCAATTCATAAATATATATAAGTGGTCGGCGCGCCACACGATCCCAATTCATAAACTATATATATTACCAGCATTTAGCCAATAATCTCTATATCAACAATATTTATAATTACCGGTTTTAAACCAATAATTTATAATAATTTCAATAATTTATCTTCATTACCGGCATAACACCAATAACTCTTAATCAACAATTTATTCATAACTGAATTCCTATTCCTACAAACTAGGATAGAACAAACACTTACCTCGAAAGTTCACGAACGATTCAATCCGTAGCAATGCCTTTTCCTTTCGAATTTGACTCCAATCCAATCGTATCTATACACAATTGATTCAATATCATCAATTCTACTTAACAAACTAGTTCATATTGCTAAATATGATTTTTACAATATTCTGCCCGGAATAGTAAAAATCGCCGGGCCCACATAATCGAAACTCAAGTTTCGAACCAAAATAAGTTCACCCAATCCTCCATGAGTTCAAATATACAATTTGTTCTTAAGTTCGACTCCAAAACGAGGTCTAGATCGCAATTTCATTGAAAGCCCTAACTATACCCATTTCTCAAGATTTTCAACCAATTTACACATGTTTAAGCCTAAGAATTTGATTGATGTTGATGAAAAATGAAGAAGACGAGTTAAACAATACTTACCCAATGAACTTGATGAAGAAATGCCTCAAAGATCGCCTAAGGGCTGTGGAGAAGAAAGGGTTTTGTGAAAAATGGGATAAAATCCCGTAAGTGTTCTGTTTTGGGTATTAATTCACTGGGCGGAAATTTACCCTATGCGATCGTGTGAATTGGGCTGCGATCGCGTAGAGGAAAGACTGGCCTCTTATGCGATCGCGTGCAAAAGGTTGCGATCGCGTGGAGAAAAGATTGGAAGCTACGCGATCGCGTGAGGGTTGCTTCGATCGCGTAGAGGAAACTCACGGGCAGCCTATTTGGCCTATGCGATCGCGTGAACATGACTGCGATCGCGTGGGGGAAGAACTGGAAGCTACGCGATCGCGTGAGGGATGCTGCGATCGCGTAGAAGAACTGGCCAATGCTGTGCGATCGCGTGGATGAGGCCGCAATCGCGTAGAACAAAATCCCTCTGCAGAAACAGCAGAATTTCTGCTGTGTTTCCAAATCCAAAAACACCCCGAACCACCTCCGAAACACTCCCGAGCCCTCGGGGCTCCCAACCAAATATGTACACTAACTCAAAAACATCATACAAACTTGCTCGCGCGATCAAATCGCTAAAATAACATCAAAATCAATGGATTGAGCCTTAAAACTCAAGAATTCTTTCAAATTTCATAATTTCCAAAATTTCCAATTTAAGACCGAATTGCGTCAAACGACGTCCATTTTCAACCAAACTTTACAGGAAGCGCTTAACCAATATATATGACATGTACCGTGCGTCGGAACCAAAATACGAGCCCGATACCAGTACTTTTTAATCAAAATTCAGTTTCATTTTCCTTAAACATTTTCAGAAAACAATTTAACAGAAAAATTCTTTTACCGGGGTTCTAGACCTCGGATTTCAATTACGGACATATGCCCAAGTTCCATATTTTTCTACGGATTTTCTGAGATAGTCAAATAATGGATCCGGGTCCGTTTACCAAAAATGTTGACCAAAGTCAACCATATCAATATTAATATCAAAATTCTTCAACTTTTTCACATATTTCACATATTTCAACATAATATTTTCCAGCTTTGTGCCCGGACTGTGCACGCAAATTGAGGCAACTATAAGTGAGGTTTTCAAGACCTCAAAAGCTCGGAATGATTAATAAAACAAGTGATGACCCTTTGGGTCGTCACAATCTCCACCTCTAAAACAACCGTTCGTCCTCGAACGGACAAAAGAAAAGGAAGTACCTGAGTTGGGGAACAAATGAGGGTAGCGGCTCCGCATATCGGACTCGGACTCCCGGGTCGATGCCTCAGGAGGCTGACCTCTCCACTGAACACGCACAAAAGTATAACTCTTCGACCTTAACTGTCGAACCTGCCGGTTTAGAATGGCCACCGGCTCCTCCTCATAGGATAGATCATTGTCCAATTGGACAGTACTGAAGTCTAACACATGTGTGGGATCGCCGTGGTATCTCCGAAGCATAGATACATGAAAAACTGGATGCACGGCTGCTGATAAGCTAGGCGGCAAAGCTAATCTGTAAGCCACCCCTCCCACTCTGTCTAGAATCTCAAATGGACCAATATACCTAGGGCTGAGCTTGCCCTTCTTCCCAAACCTCATCACGCCCTTCATAGGCGACACTCGGAGCAATACTCGTTCGCCAACCATGAAATCTACATCTCGAACCTTACGATCCGCATAAGTCTTCTGCCTGGACTGAGCTGAACGCAATCTCTCCTGAATAGTCTTGACCTTATCCAAGGCCTCCTGAACTAAGTCTGTACCCAACAACCGAGCCTCTCCCGGTTCAAACCATCCAACTGGTGATCGACATCGCCTACCATATAACGCCTCATATGGAGCCATCTGGATGCTAGATTGGTAACTGTTATTGTAGGCGAACTCTGCTAATGGCAGAAACTGGTCCCACGAGCCTCCGAAATCAATAACACGGGCTCGAAGCATGTCCTCTAGAATCTGAATAGTCCTCTCGGACTGGCCATCCGTCTGAGGATGAAATGCTGTACTCAACTGAACCTGGGTGCCTAACTCCTGCTGGACCGCTCTCCAGAACCGCGAGGTAAACTGCGTACCCCGATCAGAGATAATAGATACTGGCACTCCATGGAGACGAACAATCTCCCTAATGTAAACCTCCGCTAACCTCTCCGACGAGTAGAAGACAGATACTGGAATAAAGTGTGCTGACTTGGTCAGCCTATCAACAATGACCCAAACAACATCAAATTTCCTTCTAGTCAAAGGAAGTCCAGTAACGAAATCCATAGTGATCCGCTCCCATTTCCACTCGGGAATTTTAATCCTCTGGAATACACCACCAGGTCTCTGGTGCTCATATTTCACCTGTTGACAATTTAGACACCGAGCGACATACGCAACGATATCTTTCTTCATTCGCGCCACCAATAGTGCTGCCGTAAGTCCTGGTACATCTTCGCGGCACCTGGGTGAATAGAATACCGTGAGCTGTGGGCCTCCGCTAAGATTAACTCTCGAATTCCTTTGACATTGGGCACACAAACTCGACCCTGCAATTTCAATATCCCATCATCATCAAGATTTACCTGTGTGGCACCTCCCCGCTGTACTATATCTCTCAACTCACGCAAACGAGGATCATCAAATTGCCTCTCACGGATACGCTCTAATAAAGAAGAACGAGCGACCGTGCAGGCTAACACCCTGCTAGGCTCAGAAATGTCCAATCTCACGAACCGGTTGGCTAATGCCTGGACGTCTAGAGCTAATGGTCTCTGACTGACCGGAATATATGCAAGACTACCCATGCTGGCGGACTTTCTACTCAATGCATCGGCCACCACATTGGCCTTACCTGGGTGATATAAAATAGTAACATCATAGTCTTTTAGCAACTCTAGCCACCTTCTCTGTCTCATATTCAACTCTTTCTGCTTAAACAAATACTGAAGACTCTTATGATCGGTATATATTTCACATGCTACACCATACAAATAATGTCTCCAGATCTTCAATGCGTGAATAATCGCCGCCAATTCTAGATCATGCACTGGATAGTTCTTCTCATGAATCTTCAATTGCCTCGAAGCATAGGCAATAACCTTGCCATCCTGCATTAACACTGCACCAAGCCCAATACGGGAAGCATCACAATAAACAGTATAAGGTCCCGTACCTGTGGGTAAAACCAATACTAGTGTTGTGGTCAAGGTTGTCTTGAGCTTTTGAAAGCTCGCCTCACATTCATCGGACCATTCAAATTGAACACCCTTATGGGTCAATCTGGTCAGTGGGGTTGCAATAGACGAAAATCCTTCTACGAATCGGCGATAATAGCCCGCTAACCCCAAGAAACTCCGAATATCTGTGGCTGATGTCGGTCTAGGCCAGCTCTTGACTTCCTCAATTTTATTCGGATCAACCTGAATACCTGCTGCCGTCACAATATGACCCAGGAAATGCAACTGAACTTAGCCAAAATTCACACTTTGAAAATTTTGCATATAGCTGGCTATCTTTCAGAGTCTGTAAAGCCACTCTGAGATGTTGCGCATGCTCCTCCTGACTGCGGGAATATATTAATATGTCATCAATGAAGACTATTACAAACAAGTCTAAATAAGGCCGAAATACCCGATTCATTAATTCCATAAAAGCTGCTGGAGCATTTGTCAACCCAAAAGACATGACCAGGAAATTCATAATGTCCATACCGAGTGCGGAACGCTGTCTTAGGGACATCAGATGCCCTAATCTTCAGCTGATGATAGCCGGATCTCAAATCTATCTTTGAAAATACCTTGGCACCCTGAAGCTGGTCAAATAAATCATCAATTCGCGGAAGTGGATATTTATTTTTGATAGTCACCTTGTTTAACCGTCGATAGTCAATGCACATTCTCATCGAACCATCTTTCTTCTTTACAAATAATACAGGTGCACCCCACGGCGAAACACTGGGCCTAATGAAACCCTTTTCAAGTAAATCCTGCAACTATTCCTTCAATTCTTTTAACTCTGGCGGAGCCATACGGTATGGGGGAATGGAAATGGGCTGAGTGCCTGGAGCCAAGTCAATGCAAAAATCAATGTCCCTATCGGGCGGCATACCTGGCAAGTCTGAAGGAAATACTTCAGGAAATTCGCGAACCACAGGCACAGAGTCAATAGAAGGAACCTGAGCACTAGAATCACGGACATAGGCCAAATAAGCCAAGCATCCCTTTCCAACCATACGCTGAGCTTTAACATAAGAAATAACATTACGGCTAGTATGACATGACATTCCTTTCCACTCTATACGAGGCGAATTCGGCAGGGCTAAAGTCATAGTCTTGGCATGGCAATCTAAAATAGCATGATACGGAGATAGCCAGTCCATGCCTAGTATAATATCAAAGTCCACCATATTTAGGAGTAATAAATTAGCACGGGTCTCGAGACCCTCAATTACTATAATACATGACCGATGAATTCGATCAACCACAATAGAGTCGCCTACTGGTGTAGACACATGAACAGGAACACTCAGTGGATCACTGGGCTGAATCAAGTATGGTGCAAAATAGGAAGACACATACGAATATGTAGACCCGGGGTCAAATAATGCGGATGCCTTTCTATCACAAACCAAAATAATACCTGTAATGACGGCATCAGAAGACTCAGCCTCTGGTCTGGCGGGAAGTGCATAACATCGGGGCTGCGCCCCACCACCCTGAGCAGTATCTCTAGGACGATCAGCTGCTGGCTGGTCTCTACCTCTATCGGTCTGAGCTCCACCTCTATGACCTCTACCTCCACCTCTATGTCCTCTACCTCCGCCTCTAGCCAGCTGGGCAGGCTGTGAGGGAACTGGGGCCTGAATCATGGCACGAGAACCCTGCTGGTGAGATCTGTCAGAAGGCTCGAGGGCAATACCTTGCAATGTGCCTAAGATCACCGCACGTAAAACAAGCCCTCGACTGCTGAAAATGGCGAAGTGGTGGTGCACTGATAGGTTGCTGATCAGAGTAGCGTGGCTGAGAATTACGATCACCTGAAGCATCATGAGAAACCTGAAGAGCTGACTGATAAGGCCTAGGAGGATGGCCTCTATCATAAAAATCTCTATCTCCAGACGAGGTACCACTGAATCTACCCGAATTATGAGATCTCTTATCCGATCCATGTCTCGCTCCCCGTGACAGAGCCATCTCGATCCGGCGGGCTGTATTAGCCGCCTCCTGAAAAGTGATTTCAGTTCCTGCCCCCATAGCCATCTGTAGCCGAATTGGCTGATTCAAGCCATCAATAAACCTCCTCACTCTCTCCCGATCTATGGGAAGTATGATAATAGCATGACGAGCCAGGTCCACGAACCTAGTCTCGTACTGTGTGACAGACATAGAACCCTGATGAAGACGCTCAAATTGTATGCGCATAACCTCCCGCTGAGTTGCTGGAAGGAACTTCTCCAAGAATAATTCTGCAAACTGCTCCCAAGTCAAAGATGACGATCCCGCTGGCCTGGTTAGACAATAATCTCTCCACCAAGTCTTGGCTGAACCAAATAACCGAAAAGTAGCAAAATCTACACCATTAGCCTCCACAATACCCATAGTACGGAGAACTTCGTGGCAGCTGTATAGGAAATCCTTTGGATCCTCTGAAGGAGTGCCACTGAACGTGGTAGTGAACAGCTTGGTAAACCTGTCCAATCTCCACAACGCATCAGCAGACATGGCTGCACCATCATTAGACGGAGTCGCAATAATAGGCCGAACCGCCTCAACTGGCTGAATCACAGGATTCTGAGCCTGGGGAATTACTGGCTCCGGAGTGCGCGTAGCAGGAGTAGTCTGATTACCTCCTCCAGCCTGAGAAGTGGCTGGTGCTACCGGTAATAAACCTGCTCCGGTGATATGATCCATAAAACCTGCTATACGGACCAAAGCATCCTGTAGATCCTGTGAAATCACAACTCCTCCTGGGACCTGAGCTGGGCCTACTGGAGCTGCTGGGGCTGGAACTTCCTCCTCGATATGAACCTGAGGTTCTGCCACTCGTGCTGCTGCTTGGGGCTGAGCTCTGCCCCTACCTTGTCCTCTAGGACGACCTCGACCTCGGCCTCTACCCCTAGCAGAGGAGCTGCCGCTGCTGGGACCTCGGGCTGCTGGTCAGTAGATGAGGATGCACGTGTCCTTACCATCTGTGGAAGAACAGAGTAGAAGTTCAATTAATATTTAAAGGATCAAGTCGCACGACTGGAAAAAACAAATGAGAGACTCTTTCCTAACTCAATAGACTCTGGAGGACAAGTACAGACGTCTCCGTACCTACCTCTCAAACTCTACTAAGCTTGTTCGTGAGTGGTGAGACCTATGTAACCTAGAGCTATGATACCAACTTGTCACGACCCGGATTTTCCCCCAACATCGGGATCGTGATGGTGACTACTTGTGTTAAAAACAGGATAGTATGAATACAGTGGCTTGCCTAGCTACCACGAGTAGGCGCCATCACGATCCCGATGTTGGGGGAAAATTCGGGTCGTGACAAGTTGGTATGAGAGAATCCTTTGATAGAGGCCAGTCCTCCAGGCCTTTTCATTCCGCCCTTCAGGCTTCTCAGGGTGGACCAGGTGATCGCAGTTCTCGTGGGCATTATTCAGACCAGTCTCCTATTAATGCTCAGCCTCTTCAGAGTGTTCGTGGAGGCTATTCGGGTCGTCAGGGCCAGCAGCCCTATCAGTCTAAGAGTTGCTACGGTTGTGGTGACCCAGGTCATTTTATCAGGAATTGCCCTCTAGCAGCGGGCAACTCTCAGCAGCGGGGTCCTCGTCCTATGATTCAGGCCCCAGCTGACCCTCAGCCTGCCCAGCCAGCCGGAGGCGGGGGTAGAGATTATAGAGGTGGAGGTCGAGACCGTAGAGGTGGAGACCGTCCGGCGAGAGGTAGAGGTCAGCCAGTTGATGGTCGTCCTAGAGACGCAGCTCAGAGGGGAGGTGCATATCCCCGATTCTATGCTTTACCAGCCAGGCCAGAGGCAGAGGCATCAGATCTCGTGATTACAGGTACTATTCTTGTGTGTGGCAGAGGTGCTTCAGTATTATTTGACCCGGGATCTACATATTCCTATGTGTCTTCCTACTTCGCACCGTATTTGGTCGTGCCCGCCTATGCTCTGGATATTCCAGTTTATGTGGCTACACCAGTGGGTGACTCTATTGTAGTCGATCGGGTGCATCGTTCGTGCGTAGTTATATTTGGGGGTCTTGAGACCCGTGTTGATATGTTGCTCTTGGATATGGTAGATTTTGATGTCATATTGGGGATGGACTGGTTGTCCCCATACCATGCTATTCTTGATTGTCATGCTAAGATTGTCACCTTAGCCTTGCCAGAATCACCCCGATTAGAGTGGAAGGGTACCTCAAGCCACTCCGTTCGCACTGTTATTTCCTATGTTAAGGCTCGACGTATGGTCGAGAAGGGTGTCTAGCTTATTTGGCTTATATTCGCGATTCCAGCGCAGAAGTTCCCTCCATTGACTCGGTCCCTATTGCACGGGAGTTTCCGGAGGTTTTTCCTTCAGACCTGCCGGGCATGCCACCCGACAGGGATATTGATTTCTGTATTGATCTGGCACCGGGTACTCGGCCCATCTCTATTCCACCCTATCGTATGGCCCCGCCGGAACTAAAAGAGTTGAAAGATCAGTTTGCAGGACCTTCTTGAGAAGGGTTTTATCAGGCCCAGTGTTTCCCCCTGGGGAGCACCTGTATTATTTGTAAAGAAGAAGGATGGCTCGATGCGGATGTGTAAGGATTACCGGCAGTTAAACAAGGTGACTATCAAAAATAAATATCCACTGCCGAGGATTGATGATTTGTTTGACCAACTCCAGGGAGCGAGGGTATTCTCTAAGATAAACTTGAGGTCAGGCTACCATCAGCTGAAGATCAGGGCGGCTGACATTCCTAAGACGACCTTTCGCTCTAGATATGGGCATTATGAGTTCTTGGTCATGTCCTTCGGGTTGACCAATGCCCCGACAGACATTCATGGAGTTGATGAATCGGGTATTCATGCCTTACTTAGATCCGTTCGTGATAGTATTCATAGATGACATCCTGGTATACTCCCGCGACCGGGAAGAGCACGAGCGACGCCTCGAGTGGTTCTTCGGACTGCGAAAGATAACCGACTATATGCCAAATTTTCCAAATGTGAGTTCGGTCGAGTTCGGTAGCATTTCCGGGTCACATTGTATCGGTGGAAGGTATTCAAGTAGACCCAAAGAAGATTGAAGCGGTCCAGAATTGGCCTCGACCAGCTTCAGTGATCGAGATCCGGAGTTTCTTGGGATTAGCAGGGTTACTACCGTCGTTTTGTAGAGGATTTTCTTCTATTGCGGCCCGATGACCAAGGTTGACCCGGAAGGGTGTCCAGTTTCAGGTGGTCGAGAGGAGTGTGAGGCGAGATTTTAGAAGCTCAAGACGAGCCTTGACCACCGCACCGGTGTTGATACTACCTACAGGTACAGGGCCTTATACAGTTTATTGTGACGCATCTCGTACGGGGCTTGGAGCGGTATTGATGCAGGATGGTAAGGTTATCGCTTATGCTTCGAGGCAGTTAAAGATACATGAGAAGAATTATCCAGTTCATGATCTTGAGTTAGCAGCAGTGGTTCATGCCTTAAAGATCTGGAGACATTATCTATATGGTGTGACATGTGAGGTGTACACTGATCACAAAAGCCTACAATACTTGTTCAAACAGAAGGAGTTGAATCTACGACAGCGGAGATGGTTAGAGTTGCTAAAAGACTATGATGTTACTATATTATATCATCCAGGTAAGGCCAATGTGGTGGCCGATGCTTTGAGTAGAAAGTATGCCAGCATGGGTAGTCTTGCATACATTCGGTCAATCAGAGACCATTAGCTCTAGATGTCCAGGCCTTAGCCAACCGATTCGTGAGATTAGACATTTCTGAGCCTAGCAGAGTGTTAGTCTGCACGGTCGCTCGTTCTTCCTTATTAGAGCGTATCCGTGAGAGGCAATTTGATGATCCTCATTTGCGTGAGTTGAGAGATACAATACAGCGGGGAGGTGCCACACAGGTAAACCTAGATGATGATGGGGTATTGAAATTGCAGGGTCGAGTTTGTGTGCCCAATGTCGAAGGGATTCGAGAGTTGATCTTAGCAGAGGCCCACAGTTCGCGGTATTCTATTCACCCAGGTGCCGCGAAGATGTACCAGGACTTACGGAAACACTATTGGTGGCGCAGAATGAAGAAAGATATCGTTGCGTATGTCGCTCGGTATCTAAATTGTCAGCAGGTGAAATATGAGCACCGGAGACCTGGTGGTGTATTCCGGAGGATTGAAATTCCCGAGTGGAAATGGGAGCGGATCATAATGGACTTCATTACTGGACTTCCTTTGACTCGGAGAAAATTTGATGCTATTTGGGTCATTGTTGATAGGCTGACCAAATCAGCACACTTTATTCCAGTATCTGTCTCTTACTCGTCGGAGAGGCTAGCGGAGGTTTACATTAGGGAGATTGTTCGTCTCCATGGGGTGCCAGTATCTATTATCTCTGATCGGGGAACGCAGTTTACCTCGCGGTTCTAGAGAGTGGTTCAGCAGGAGTTAGGCACCCAGGTTCAGTTGAGTACAACATTTCATCCTCAGACGGATGGCCAGTCAGAGAGGACTATTCAGATTCTTGAGGACATGCTTCGAGCCTGTGTTATTGATTTCGGAGGCTCGTGGGACCAGTTTCTGCCATTAGCAGAGTTCGCCTACAATAACAGTTACCAATCTAGCATCCAGATGGCTCCGTATGAGGCGTTGTATGGTAGGCGATGTCGATCACCAGTTGGATGGTTTGAACCGGGAGAGGCTCGGTTGTTGGGTACAGACTTAGTCCAGGAGGCCTTGGATAAGGTCAAGACTATTCAGGAGAGATTGCGTTCAGCTCAGTCCAGGCGGAAGACTTATGCGGATCGTAAAGTTCGAGATGTGGATTTCATGGTTGGTGAACGAGTATTGCTCCGAGTGTCGCCTATGAAGGGCGTGATGAGGTTTGGGAAGAAGGGCAAGCTCAGCCCTAGGTATATTGGTCCATTTGAGATTTTAGACAGAGTGGGAGGGGTGGCTTACAGATTAGCTTTGCCGCCTAGCTTATCAGCCGTGCATCCAGTTTTTCATGTATCTATGCTTCGGAGATACCACGGCGATCCCACACATGTGTTAGACTTCAGTACTGTCCAATTGGACAATGATCTATCTTACGAGGAGGAGCCGGTAGCCATTCTAGACCGGCAGGTTCGACAGTTGAGGTCGAAGAGTTATCCTTCCGTGCGTGTTCAGTGGAGAGGTCAGCCTCCTGAGGCATCGACCTGGGAGTCCGAGTCTGATATGCGGAGCCGTTACCCACACTTGTTTCCTGACTCAGGTACTTCCTTCTTTTGTCCGTTCGAGGACGAATGGTTGTTTTAGAGGTGGAGATTGTGACGACCCAAAGGGTCATCACTTATTTAATTAATCATTTCGAGCTTCCGAGGCCTTGAAAACCTCATTCTATGTTGCCTCGATTTACGTGCACAATCCGAGCATGTAGCCGGAAAGATTTTGTGATAGAAAATATGAATTCTATGAGAAATTTGGATAAAAATGATATTAATATTGATATGGTTGACTTCGGTCAACATTTTTGGTAAACGGATCCGGACCCGAGATTGGATGGTCCCGAGAGGTCCGTAGGAAAATATGGGACTTGGACATGTGTCCGGAGTCGAATTCGAGGCCTAGAGCCCAAGTTATGAATTTTTATGTGAAATTGTTTTTGATGTAATTATTAAAGGAAATAAATTAATTGACCTTGGTATCGGGCTCGTATTTTGGTTCCGACGCCCGGTACAAGTCTTAAATATTATATATGTGATTTATGTAAAGTTTGGTGACATTCGGATGTCGTTTGAGATGTTTTGGACCTTGAGTTCCAAGTTAAGAAGTTTTGAAAATCAAAAGTATGAAAATCATGAGTTCGAGGCTTGATTTGATTAAAACGAAGTGATATTGGCGATATGATCGCACGAACAAGTCCATAATGTGTTTTAGAGGTTGTGTACATGTTTGGTTTGGAGCCCGGGGGCTCGGGTAAAGATTTGATAGGCCGTTGGATGAAAATCTGAATTTTGAACTGTTGGCTTCGCAATTGCAAAGTTTTCTCGCAATTGCGAAGGGGGACAAGCTCGCAAATGCGAACATTCATCGCAAATGCGAAGCCCCCTTTGGCCCAGCCTTGTTCGCAAATGCGAACAATTGTTCGCATTTGCGAAGGTCCCGAGTGCCAGCCCAGTGCTGCCTATGTTCGCAAATGCGAACAATAGTTCGCAAATGCGAACCTATCCCATACTGCCTTGGTTCGCAAATGCGAACCATTGTTCGCAAATGCGAACACTGCCTTATACAGCATGTGTTCGCAAATGCGAACATTGGTTCGCAAATGCGAACAAATGTTCGCAAATGCGAACTTCCCACCCTTAGCTTATTTTTCAAACTCCAGAAATTGGTCGGGGTTCGCAATTGCGAACCCATGTTCGCAAATGCGAACACAGAGACCTGAAAAACACGAATTTCAATCATTTCTTCACATTTTACAAAAACCAAAACACCCATTTGCGATTCTTCAAGGATTTCTTCTTCATCAAAACGATTGTAAGTCACTTTTTACTTAATTCTTTCAAATCCTAACATCATTAAACATGTTTTTCATAAGAAATCAATGATTTTCATGGTAGAATTCTTGTTTTTGTTAGAAAATAGGGTTTTTCATAAATTGGGGAATTGGACCTTGAATTGAGGTCCGATTTTGAAACAAATTATATATATGAACTCGTGGGGGAATGGGTAACCGGATTTTGGTCCTAACCCCGAATTCCGACCATGTGGGCCGGGGGTTGAAATTCACTATTCTGGGCAGAATGTTGTAAAAGTTGTATTTGGTCTTAAGAATTAGTTTGTTGAGTAGAATTGATGATATTAAATCAATTGTGTATAGATACTGTTGGATTGGAGCCAAATTGAAAGAAAAGACATTTCCACGGAGTGAATTGCCCATAAGCATTCGAGGTAAGTGTTTGTTCTATCCTAGCTTGAGGGAATAGGATTATGTGTTATGTGTTATGTGATCGAGTGCGGTGTATGGGCTGTGGTGACGAGCATCCATACACTGGCGTCTAGTATGACAGTGAGTCGTTGGAAAATGATTATTTTGAGATATATTACAGATGAATTGTTATTGTTCTCCCTTGTTGGGACTTGTTGTGAAGATGATTATTGATTGCCCTTGATGGGATGGTTTATGAATTATCGTTTCTTTCTTTGCCCTTAACTGTGATTGTTATTTGGGTGAGGAAGAGTGATAATGCACGAAGGGTGATGCCGTGCCATGTTTATTTATTTATGCACGAAGGTTAATGCCGTGCCATGTTTATTTATTGATTATGCACGAAGGATCATGCCGTGCCCTATTATTGATTATGCACGAAGGATCATGCCGTGCCCTATTATTGATTATGCACGAAGGATCATACCGTGCCCTGTTATTGAACCATGTACGAAGGATCATGCCGTACTATGGATGTGAGGATGAGAGTAAAAGCACGAAGGGTGATGCCGTGCAACTGCTTGCTATTTCTTGAAGTGATATTACTTGTGATTTGTTATTTCCATTTCGATAAAGTATTCCGCATTTATTTAATTAAAATTGTATTAAAAACAGGAAGATAGTATGAATACGGTGGCTTGCCTAGCTACCACGAGTAGGCGCCATCACGATCCCGATGTTGGGGGAAAATTCGGGTCGTGACAATAACTATCAGAGCTCTAGGTTACATAGGTCTCACCACTCACGAACAAGCTTAGTAGAGTTTGAGAGGTAGGTACGGAGACGTCCGTACTTGTCCTCCACAGTCTATTGAGTTAGGAAAGAGTCTCTCATTTGTTCTTTCTTGTCGTGCGACTTGTTCCTCAATCACTGATTGGATTTCTATTCTGTCCTTTCGCGGATGGTGAGGACACGCGCTTCTTCGTCCGCCGACCGGCGGCCCGAGCCCCGCACGGCTCCCGTGAGGGCGGGGGCCAAGGCCGTATCAGAGGCCGTGGTAGGGGTAGAGCTCAGCCCCAGGCAGCTACCCGAGAGGTGGAGCCTCATATTGAGATTGACGAGGAGGTTCCGATTCCGGCAGCTCCAGTGGGCCCAGCTCAGGTCCCAGAAGAGGCTTTATTTACCCGGATCTCCGGGATGCTTTGGTCGGAATAGCGGGATTCATGGACGAGCATTGCCGGAGCGGGTTTATTATCGGTTGCCCCGGCTACTTCTCGGGGCCGGAGGAGGGGCCCGGACTCCTGTTGCTCATACTCGGAGCCGGTGGCTCCTCGGCCTCGAGCACCGGTAGTTCGGCCGATTGTGGCCACTCGGTCGAGTACCACGGCTCATGTCGGTGATGGAACGGCCATGACTTCGATTCGTTATGGAGGCTTGATCGGTTTTCCAAGCTATTTA
Source organism: Nicotiana noctiflora (assembly GCA_032618575.1). Taxonomy (NCBI): domain Eukaryota; kingdom Viridiplantae; phylum Streptophyta; class Magnoliopsida; order Solanales; family Solanaceae; genus Nicotiana; species Nicotiana noctiflora. The sequence goes on along the minus strand of JASVEL010008989.1, from coordinate 130,855 downwards.
CCACTACATTCAGTGGAGCCGCATCGGAGGATCCTCAGGACTTCTTATTCAGTTGCCATGAGATTCTCAAGACTATGGGGATCGTGGAGACAAACGGAGTTGACTTCTGGCTTGCAGGATCCGCCAAGACTTGGTGGAGAGATTATTGCTTGACTCGACCAGCAGGGTCCCCAACTTTATCATGGGACCGGTTTGCGGAACTATTTATGGAGAAGTTTCTCCCTGCTACTCAGAGGGATGTACTTCGGAGGCAGTTTGAGCGCCTCCATCAGGGCACTATGACAGTTACATAGTATGAGACAAGATTTATCGACTTGGCTCGTCATGCAGTGGTGATACTTCCCACGGAGCGGGAGAGGGTTCGCAGGTTTATAGATGGGCTTAATCAGCCGATTAGACTCCAGATGGCTATGGGCGTGGGGAGTGACATATCATTTCGGGAGGCAGCCAATGCAGCACGCAGAGTTGAGATGGCTCTCGCTAGAGGAGGCGGTTATTCTTCGGATAAGAGGCCTCGTCATTCGGGTAGGTTTGGTGCTTCTTCCTCTGGTAGCAGAGAATCCTTTGATAGAGGCCAGTCCTCCAGGCCTTTTCATTCCGCCCTTCAGGCTTCACAGGGTGGACCAGGTGATCGCGGTTCTCGTGGGCATTATTCAGACCAGCCTCCTATTAATGCTCAGCCTCTTCAGAGTGTTCGTGGAGGCCATTCAGGTCGTCAGGGCCAGCAGCCCTATCAGTCTAAGAGTTGCTACGGTTGTGGTGACCCAGGTTATTTTATCAGGAATTGCCCTCTAGCAGCGGGCAACTCTCAGCAGCGAGGTCCTTGTCCGATGATTCAGGCCCCAGCCGACCCTCAGCCTGCCCATCTAGCCAGAGGCGGGGGTAGAGATTATAGAGGTGGAGGTCGAGACCGTAGAGGTGGAGACCATCCGCGAGAGGTAGAGGTCAGCCAGTTGATGGTCGTCCTAGAGACGCAGCTCAGAGGGGAGGTGCAGATCCCCGATTCTATGCTTTACCGGCCAGGCCAGAGGCAGAGGCATCAGATGCTGTGATTACAGGTACTATTCTTGTGTGTGGCAGAGGTGCTTCAGTATTATTTGACCCCGGATCTACATATTCCTATGTGTCTTCCTACTTCGCACCGTATTTGGCTGTGCCCAGCTATGCTCTGGATATTCCAGTTTATGTGGCTACGCCAGGTGGGTGACTCTATTGTAGTCGATCGGGTGCATCGTTCGTGCGTAGTTATATTTGGGGGTCTTGAGACCCGTGTTGATCTGTTGCTCTTGGATATGGTAGATTTTGATGTCATATTGGGGATGGATTGGTTGTCCCCATACCATGCTATTCTTGATTGTCATGCTAAGACTGTCACCTTAGCCTTGCCAGAATCACCCCGATTAGAGTGGAAGGGTACCTCAAGCCACTCTGTTCGCACTGTTATTTCCTATGTTAAGGCTCGACGTATGGTCGAGAAGGGTGTCTAGCTTATTTGGCTTATATTCGCGATTCCAGCGCAGAAGTTCCCTCCATTGAGTCGGTCCCTATTGCACGGGAGTTTCCGGAGGTTTTTCCTTCAGACCTGCCGGGCATGCCACCCGACAGGGATATTGATTTCTGTATTGATCTGGCACCGGGTACTCGGCCCATCTCTATTCCACCCTATCGTATGGCCCCGCCGGAACTAAAAGAGTTGAAAGATCAGTTGCAGGATCTTCTTGAGAAGGGCTTTATCAGGCCCAGTGTTTCCCCCTGGGGAGCACCTGTATTATTTGTAAAGAAGAAGGATGGCTCGATGCGGATGTGTATTGATTACCGGCGGTTAAACAAGGTGACTATCAAAAATAAATATCCACTGCCGAGGATTGATGATTTGTTTGACCAGCTCCAGGGAGCGAGGGTATTCTCTAAGATAGACTTGAGGTCAGGCTACCATCAGCTGAAGATCAGGGCGGCTGACATTCCTAAGACGACCTTTCGCTCTAGATATGGGCATTATGAGTTCTTGGTCATGTCCTTCGGGTTGTCCAATGCCCCAGCAGCATTCATGGAGTTGATGAATCGGGTATTCAGGCCTTACTTAGATCTGTTCGTGATAGTCTTCATAGATGACATCCTGGTATACTCCCGCAGCCAGGAAGAGCACGAGCGGCACCTCAGAGTGGTTCTTCAGACTCTGAAGGATAATCAACTATATGCCAAATTTTCAAAATGTGAGTTCTGGCTGAGTTCGGTAGCATTTCTGGGTCACATTGTATCTGTGGAGGGTATTCAGGTAGACCCAAAGAAGATTGAGGCAGTCCAGAATTGGCCTCGACCAGCTTCAGTGACTGAGATCCGGAGTTTCTTGGGATTAGCAGGTTACTACCGTCGTTTTGTAGAGGGGTTTTCTTCTATTGCAGCCCCGATGACTAGGTTGACCCAGAAGGGTGTCCAGTTTCAGTGGTCAGAGGAGTGTGAGGCGAGCTTTCAGAAGCCCAAGACGGCCTTGACCACCGCACCAGTGTTGGTACTACCTACAGGTACAGGGCCTTATACAGTTTATTGTGACGCATCTCGTACAGGGCTTGGAGCGGTATTGATGCAGGATGGTAAGGTTATCGCTTATGCTTCGAGGCAGTTAAAGATATATGAGAAGAATTATCCAGTTCATGATCTTGAGTTAGCAACAGTGGTTCATGCCTTAAAGATCTGGAGACATTATCTATATGGTGTGACATGTGAGGTGTACACTGATCACAAAAGCCTACAGTACTTGTTCAAACATAAGGAGTTGAATCTACGACAACGGAGATGGTTAGAGTTTCTAAAAGACTATGATGTTACTATATTATATCATCCAGGTAAGGCCAATGTGGTGGCCGATGCTTTGAGTAGAAAGTATGCCAGCATGGGTAGTCTTGCATATATTCCGGTCAATCAGAGACCATTAGCTCTAGATGTCCAGGCCTTAGCCAACCGGTTCGTGAGGTTAGACATTTCTGAGCCTAGCAGAGTGTTAGCCTGCACGGTCGCTCGTTCTTCTTTATTAGAGCGTATCCCTGAGAGGCAATTTGATGATCCTCATTTGCGTGAGTTGAGAGATACGATACAGCAAGGAGGTGCCACACAGGTAAATCTAGATGATGATGGGGTATTGAAATTGCAGGGTCGAGTTTGTGTGCCCAATGTCGAAGGGATTCGAGAGTTGATCGTAGTGGAGGCCCACAGTTCACGGTATTCTATTCACCCGGGCGCCGCGAAGATGTACCAGGACTTGCGGGAGCACTATTGGTGGCGCAGAATGAAGAAAGATATCGTTGCGTATGTCGCTCGGTGTCTAAATTGTATGCAGGTGAAATATGAGCACCAGAGACCTGGTGGTGTATTCCAAAGGATTGAAATTCCCGAGTGGAAATGGGAGCGAATCACTATGGACTTCGTTACTGGGACTTCCTTTGACTCGGAGAAAATTTGATGCTATTTGGGTCATTGTTGATAGGTTGACCAAATCAGCACACTTTATTCCAGTGTCTGTCTCCTACTCGTCGGAGAGGCTAGCGGAGGTTTACATTAGGGAGATTGTTCGTCTCCATGGGGTGCCGGTATCTATTATCTCCGATCGGGGAACGCGGTTTACCTCGCGGTTCCTGGAGAGCGGTTCGGTAGGAGTTAGGCACCCGAGTTCAGTTGAGTAGAGCATTTCATCCTCGGACGGATGGCCGGTCGGAGAGGACTATTCGGATTCTCGAGGACATGCTTCGAGCTCCGTGTTATTGATTTCGGAGGCTCGTGGGACCGGTTTACGCCATTAGCGAGTTCGCCTACAATAACGAGTTACCAATCTAGCATCCGGATGGCTCCGTATGAGGCGTTGTATGGTAGGCGATGTCGATCACCGGTCGGATGGTTTGAACCGGGAGAGGCTCGGTTGTTGGGTACAGACTTAGTTCAAGAGGCCTTGGATAAGGTCAAGACTATTCAGGAGAGATTGCGTTCAGCTCAGTCCAGGCAGAAGACTTATGCGGATCGTAAAGTTCGAGATGTGGATTTCATGGTTGGTGAACGAGTATTGCTCCGAGTGTCGCCTATGAAGGGCGTGATGAGGTTTGGGAAGAAGGGCAAGCTCAGCCCTAGGTATATTGGTCCATTTGAGATTTTAGACAGAGTGGGAGGAGTGGCTTACAGATTAGCTTTGCCGCCTAGCTTATCAGCCGTGCATCCAGTTTTTCATGTATCTATGCTTCGGAGATACCACGGCGATCCCACACATGTGTTAGACTTCAATACTTGTCCAATTGGACAATGATCTATCTTACGAGGAGGAGCGGTAGCCATTCTGGACCGGCGAGGTTCTATGTGGCATGACATTTAGCACTCATACATTACTGGCATACATGTGTTATTTTCCTTATTGACCAGATACCCTGATGGAAATTATTAAAGAGTGCTAAGCCCAAGGGGCTGATTTGAGTGCAGACTTTCACTAATTGATGTTGTACCCAGGTATTGAACTGTGACGACCCAAAGGGTCATCACTTATTTAATTAATCATTTCGAGCTTCCGAGGCCTTGAAAACCTCATTCTATGTTGCCTCGATTTACGTGCACAATCCGAGCATGTAGCCGGAAAGATTTTGTGATAGAAAATATGAATTCTATGAGAAATTTGGATAAAAATGATATTAATATTGATGTGGTTGACTTCGGTCAACATTTTTGGTAAACGGATCCGGACCCGAGATTGGATGGTCCCGAGAGGTCCGTAGGAAAATATGGGACTTGGACATGTGTCCGGAGTCGAATTCTGAGGCCTAGAGCCCAAGTTATGAATTTTTATGTGAAATTATTTTTGATGTAATAGGAAATAAATTAATTGACCTTGGTATCGGGCTCGTATTTTGGTTCCGACGCCCGGTACAAGTCTTAAATATTATATATGTAATTTCTGTAAAGTTTGGTGACATTCGGATGTCGTTTGAGATGTTTTGGACCTTGAGTTCCAAGTTAAGAAGTTTTGAAAATCAAAAGTATGAAAATCATGAGTTCGAGGCTTGATTTGATTAAAACGAAGTGATATTGGCGATATGATCGCACGAACTAGTCCATAATGTGTTTTTGAGGTTGTGTACATGTTTGGTTTGGAGCCCGGGGGGCTCGGGTAAAGATTTGATAGGCCGTTGGATGAAACTCTGAATTTTTGAACTGCTGGTTTTTCACCCAGTTGTTGGCTTCGCAATTGCGAAGTTTTCTCGCAATTGCGAAGGGGGACAGGCTCGCAAATGCGAACATTCATCGCAAATGCGAAGCCCGCTTTGGCCCAGCCTTGTTCGCAAATGCGAACAATTGTTCGCATTTGCGAAGGTCCCCAGTGCCAGCCTATGTTCGCAAATGCGAACAAAAGTTCGCAAATGCGAACATTCCCCAACACTGCCTTGGTTCGCAAATGCGAACCATTGTTCGCAAATGCGAACACTGCCTATACAACATGTGTTCGCAAATGCGAACATTAGTTCGCAAATGCGAACTGTTCGCAAATGCGAACAAATGTTCGCAAATGCAAACTTCCCACCCTTAGCTTATTTTTCAAACTCCAGAAATTGGTCGGGGTTCGTAATTGCGAACCCATGTTCGCAAATGCGAACACAGAGACCTGAAAAACACGAATTTCAGTCATTTCTTCACATTTTACAAAAACGAAAACACCCATTTGCGATTCTTCAAGGATTTCTTCTTCATCAAAACGATTGTAAGTCACTTTTTACTTAATTCTTTCAATTCCTAACATCATTAAACATGTTTTTCATAAGAAATCAATGATTTTCATGGTAGAATTCTTGTTTTTGTTAGAAAATAGGGTTTTTCATAAATTGGGGAATTGGACCTCGAATTGGGGTCCGATTTTGAAACAAATTATATATATGAACTCGTGGGGGAATGGGTAACCGGATTTTGGTCCTAACCCCGAATTCCGACCATGTGGGCCCGGGGTTGAAATTCACTATTCCGGGCAGAATGTTGTAAAAGTTGTATTTGGTCTTAAGAATTAGTTTGTTGAGTAGAATTGATGATATTAAATCAATTGTGTATAGATACGGTTGGATTGGAGCCAAATTGAAAGAAAAGACATTTCCACGGAGTTAATTGCCCATAAGCATTCGAGGTAAGTGTTTGTTCTATCCTAGCTTGAGGGAATAGGATTATGTGTTATGTGTTATGTGATCGAGTGCGGTGTACGGGCTGTGGTGACGAGCATCCATACACTGGCGTCTAGTATGACCGTGAGTCGTTGGAAAATGATTATTTTGAGATATATTACGGATGAATTGTTATTGTTCTCCCTTGTTGGGACTTGTTGTGAAGATAATTATTGATTGCCCTTGATGGGGCGGTTTATGAATTACTGTTTCTTTCTTTGCCCTTAACTGTGATTATTATTTGGGTGAGGAAGAGTGATAATGCACGAAGGGTGATGCCGTGCCATGTTTATTTAATTATGCACGAAGGTTAATGCCGTGCCATGTTTATTTATTGATTATGCACGAAGGATCATGCCGTGCCCTATTATTGATTATGCACGAAGGATCATGCCGTGCCCTATTATTGATTATGCACGAAGGATCATGCCGTGCCCTATTATTAATTATGCACGAAGGATCATGCCGTGCCCTGTTATTGAACCATGTACGAAGGATCATGCCGTACTATGGATGTGAGGATGAGAGTAAAAGCACGAAGGGTGATGCCGTGCAACTGCTTGCTATTTCTTGAAGTGATATTACTTGTGATTTGTTATTTCCATTTCGATAAAGTATTCCGCATTTATTTAATTAAAATTGTGTTAAAAACAGGATAGTATGAATACAGTGGCTTGCCTAGCTACCACGAGTAGGCGCCAGGACGACCTCGACCTCGGCCTCTATCCCTAGCAGGAGCTGCCGCTGCTGGGACCTCGGGCTGCTGGTCAGTAGATGAGGATGCACGTGTCCTTACCATCCGCGGAAGAACAGAGTAGAAGTTCAATTAATATTTAAAGGATCAAGTCGCACGACTGGAAAGAATAAAGAGAATATTTTTCCTAACTCTGTAGCCTCTGGAGGATAAATACAGACGTCTCCGTACCGATCCTTCAGACTCTACTAAGGTTGTTCGTGAGTTGTGAGACCTATGCAACCTAGTGCTTTGATACTAACTTGTCACGACCCGGATTTCCCACCATCGGGGTCATGATGGAGCCTACTAAATGGAAGCTAGGCAAGCCAAATATTATTTACATCTCCATTAATTACCAATTTCTTATTATTAAAAACATATAAATTACAACGGAATAATCAAAATTAGCGGAAGACTTAGTCAAATATGATACACTACCCAAGACTGGTGTCACAATACTCACGAACTTCTAAGAATAATACACATAATTGTCCGAAAGAAAATACAAGCTGTTTATCTCGATTACATGAGATAACAGAATGAAAAGCATAGATAGAAGAGACAACGGGTCCTGCGGACGCCTGCAAGGCTACCTCGTAGTCTCAGTAGTCGAAAAATCCACAAGTCGCTACTGCCGCTGCTGCTGTCCGTAACTTGTATCTGCGCAAAAAGAGCGCAGAGTGTAGTATCAGCACAACCGACCCCATGTGCTGGTAAGTGCCTGGCCTATCCCAGCGAACTAGTGACAAGGCTAAGACCAGTCACCCACATACAGTTGCAATATAGACATATATATATACAATACATTTATAAGGAAATACTCTGCTCTGAAATGACAGTCAATAACTCACGATATCCAGAATAATCTAATCAACATAATAAATCTTACTTCCATGTCTCAATTCCTCTCTCATTTCATATCTCGTGGTAGGCATACCACCCGCTCCCAACTATCACTGTAATTATATCTTGTGGTAGGCGTACCACCCGCTCCCAAATATATCAATAATTATATCTTGTGGTAGGCGTACCACCCGCTCCCAAATATATCAATAATTATATCTTGTGGTAGGCGTACCACCCGCTCCCAAATATATCAATAGGCTACCGGCAACTATGACCAATGCCAAGATTTAAGTTACTTTGTGGTCGGCGTACCACACGATCCCAATTCATAAATATATATAAGTGGTCGGCGCGCCACACGATCCCAATTCATAAACTATATATATTACCGGCGTTTAGCCAATAATCTCTATATCAACAATATTTATAATTACCGGTTTTAAACCAATAATTTATAATAATTTCAATAATTTATCTTCATTACCGGCATAACACCAATAACTCTTAATCAACAATTTATTCATAACTGAATTCCTATTCCTACAAACTAGGATAGAACAAACACTTACCTCGAAAGTTCACGAACGATTCAATCCGTAGCAATACCTTTTCCTTTCGAATTTGACTCCAATCCAATCGTATCTATACACAATTGATTCAATATCATCAATTCTACTTAACAAACTAGTTCATATTGCTAAATATGATTTTTACAATATTCTGCCCGGAATAGTAAAAATCGACCCCGGGCCCACATAATCGAAACTCAAGTTTCGAACCAAAATAAGTTCACCCAATCCTCCATGAGTTCAAATATACAATTTGTTCTTAAGTTCGACTCCAAAACGAGGTCTAGATCGCAATTTCATTGAAAGCGCTAACTATACCCATTTCTCAAGATTTTCAACCAATTTACACATGTTTAAGCCTAAGAATTTGATTGATGTTGATGAAAAATGAAGAAGACGAGTTAAACAATACTTACCCAATGAACTTGATGAAGAAATGCCTCAAAGATCGCCTAAGGGTTGTGGAGAAGAAAGGTTTTTGTGAAAAATGGGATAAAATCCCGTAAGTGTTCTGTTTTGGGTATTAATTCACTGGGCGGAAATTTACCCTACGCGATCGCGTGAATTGGGCTGCGATCGCGTAGAGGAAAAACTGGCCTCTTATGCGATCGCGTGCAAAAGGTTGCGATCGCGTGGAGAAAGATTGGAAGCTACGCGATCGCGTGAGGGTTGCTGCGATCGCGTAGAGGAAACTCACCGGGCAGCCTATTTGGCCTATGCGATCGCGTGAACATGACTGCGATCACGTGGGGGAAGAACTGGAAGCTACGCGATCGCGTGAGGGATGCTGCGATCGCGTAGAAGAACTGGCCAATGTTGTGCGATCGCGTGGATGAGGCCGCGATCGCGTAGAACAAAATCCCTCTGCAGAAACAGCAGAATTTCTGCTGTGTTTCCAAATCCAAAAACACCCCGAACCACCTCCGAAACACTCCCGAGCCCTCGGGGCTCCCAACCAAATATGCACACTAACTCAAAAACATCATACAAACTTGCTCGTGCGATCAAATCGCTAAAATAACATCAAAATCAATGAATTGAGCCTTAAAACTCAAGAATTCTTTCAAATTTCATAATTTCCAAAATTTCCAATTTAAGGCCGAATTGCGTCAAACGACGTCCGTTTTCAACCAAACTTTACAGGAAGCGCTTAACCAATATATATGACCTGTACCGGGCGTCGGAACCAAAATACGAGCCCGATACCAGTACTTTTTAATCAAAATTCAGTTTCATTTTCCTTAAACATTTTCGGAAAACAATTTAACAGAAAAATTCTTTTACCGGGGTTCTAGACCTCGGATTTCAATTTCGGACATATGCCCAAGTTCCATATTTTTCTACGGATTTTCTGAGACAGACAAATCACGGATCCGGGTCCGTTTACCAAAAATGTTGACCAAAGTCAACCATATCAATATTAATATCAAAATTCTTCAACTTTTTCACATATTTCACATATTTCAACATAATATTTTCCAGCTTTGTGCCCGGACTGTGCACGCAAATCGAGGCAACTATAAAATGAGGTTTTCAAGACCTCAAAAGCTCGGAATGATTAATAAAACAAGTGATGACCCTTTGGGTCGTCACACAAATGATGTCGAGAGCGTCAATATTTCAACTCAAATCAAAATTGTATATTCAGAAACTTTAATAAAAGGAGACGACACAATAATATAGTAGAAGTGTGCTACTGTTATGACAGAGTCAAGCATATTTAACAGGAAAGATCAATGAGAACAGATAATGCATCAATTTGCATTCATAACCTTTAATGACAGATCAACTGAGTTAAAATCCTAAATCCTAAGGTACAACATACAACATATATGGCCTTGGAAGAAACTGTACGATAACACATAAACTATATGATGATATCAATGTCTATGTCAGACCGTTGCACAAACCAACTCGCATTCACGCATACAAGCATGGGCCACAATTGAATGATGTGATGTACACAACCTACCCTAATAAAATCAATAGTGGGTGGTTCTACAGTTTGAACCCGTGAACTATAGGGCACATAGTGACAACTTTACCGGGCTCCAGTTCCGTGTTTACAAATATTATTTAAAATATAAGAAAAAAATGACTCTAAGTAGATACTTTAATAAATCGTATAAGAATTATTAACGCTATATTAGAATTATAGCTGTAATTTTAGCATGTTTTGTAGCTTGTATCTTATGTAAATAAATATAACTTGATCATTCGTGGCAAAAGTTGACTACCATACAAAAGTGTAAGAATATCGTTTGAAGAAATCCATAGACCATTAAGAAAACAGATAAGTTAAGCAAGGTAATTTGTTCTAATATGATTAATATTAATAATTTTTAATGTTACTATGAAAAATGTTATAAAGTTAAGATGCAGTCTTATAAATCTTGGAAACGAACCGACTCATTGATGGTCGCTCCCATATCCACGCCATTTGCTAACCAACATGATGGTCGATAAGCATGAACAACAAAAAGGAATTAGCAACACAATAACATATTAAAAATACCTTTTCATCTTGTAGAACCAATTCAATCGAGAATATAGAGCCAGGATTAAAATGATCCGGTTTTTCCCACATACAGACAACCCGAACTTCCAACTTCCATTGCATCTTTGAAATAGATATATCGTTGATGAAATCAAACTTAGCGACCATTTTTTGACTAATCCCTATGTTATGTTGAAATCTTCGTAGAAAATCTACACCATAAGAATCAAGCAACTGTAGGTAAGGAAGAAATATTAAACTTGCGGTTTTAGAAGAAGTTGGAAGGAAGTAGACTACATCGTGGGCTAGACAGTTGCAAAGACAATTTAGGGTTAATGGAACGTCAAATTTGTTAACCTATTTTTGTGGAGTAAAATGTTTACCCACACGTTCAATTATTTTTAGTTTTTTTAACAGTTTTTTCCTTTAAGTATAATTTATACAAATATAAAATAAATTCTTTATTTGGAAAAGGAAGTTTGAACGGTTTTCTTTCACAACCCACGTTCAATCATGATTTGTAAATATTTTAAATTAAAAAAAGAGAAGACTACATTAGGACTTTAAAAATAAATAACTGAACGGTTTCGGAAGAACAAAAAATAAAATATCCCTGATTGTGTAAATTGAATAGCTTTAGATTTTTTTCCCAAACATTTTCACTTATTTTGGGAACTGAACGGTTTTGAAAGATTTGAATACGGACGATACTTTTCCCTAAATAACCTGTCTTTACTATCATAGTAAAAGTTAAATTATATTTCCTTGTAAGTGTGCTTCCTAATATGTAGGAGACTTGTCTTAATATGACATGTGGCGTTATAGTATTTTACCATTTGGCTTCTTCTGAAGCTTTTATCCCTTGCTTTTAATTATATACTAGATGATGCAAGCCCGTGCGAAGCACGGGCCCAACACTGCATTTTGCAAGAAAATTATTATTATTTTTCTTAGAGAAAACAAAATTCTTGTTTTATCAAATTGATCCAGAGATGTTCACTTAATAGTAGCAACTGTCGCTTTATTTTCGTGCAATATTACAAAATTTACCTTTTTGACGTGATCAAATTAATTGTCATAGTATCGCTAGATGAGATTATCTTGAGGACAAATATTTATAAAATAAAAAAACCCATTATGAATATTAAGCAAGGTATTTCCCACGACAAAACTCACATTGAAACTGCAAATTAGGAGAAGTGCAATCATTTAAAGTACATTAGTACATCTGCTATGTAAACATATAGAACACATGCACGTTTGAACACTCCCAACAATATTCATATACTAAATTGACAATGGCAAAGGTATGTTGCAGCGCATGAAGTTGATAACTCCTTTTATACTCTTCGTCTCATCTGAAGATAGACCTGAGGAGAAAAGAAAAAAATAAAAATAAGAAGAAGAGATGTTTGAATTGAACGACAGAGAAATCCCATTATGATCACCATTCACTATAACATGCCTCCACTTTGAGCGCACTAAACAACGCTTTATAATTTCCAGCGAAATCATATGCACAGCTTTAAATACACGGCGGATGTTTTCAAGCAAACCATATCTACGTCAGCTAGATTACTTTTTATATAATTTAAGAGAACAGATATAAAAGTTTCTTTTTTGTACGGAAGATCTTTTGGTAGAAGGAAATTCATATAGCAAATGGATGGTGAAATCTTAAACTAAATAGAATCTCATTCTCATAAACTAATATGTCATGATAAGGTTGAATCATGCATTATACTAATACCTTTAAAACTCCACACCAAAATAAAATGCAACTCTTGCATTTATTTTGTTTGAATGGTATACTCAGAATCACAATCTATTGAAACTGCCAAGTGGACCAATATAATTAAAGTAACCAAGAGCATATCAAAATTTCAATTAAGATAGTACATAAACTTCTTTAAACGGGAAATGCCCTAATTTGAAAAATTTTAAGCACTGAGTAGGTTCTTAAAAATCAATCAAGGTAAATGAAAAAGATAAAATTTAATTTAATTGCGGTAAACTGTAAAGGGTCAAAAAAATAGTTTCTCATTCAAACAAAAACTAAACTTAAAATTATTTAGTGAACTTATTCCAACTGCTAGAAGTATCCGGTCCTTGTCATTTCACTTCTTAATCTAGAAAAATATTCTATTGGAGCCTGCTACTAAGATATCTTGTATACTTGTAAAGGCAATACATGGATACGTCAATATGACCAAGAAAAAAAGTGGGTAGTTTGCCCTAAATTTAGTATATGGCAATGGTTTCTCTTATGTGATTATCCAATTTCAGTTATAGGAAGTTATACTCATGTGGATTATTGATAGTTGGTATCTATTGTTGCATTGTAACTTCAAGCTCTTTATGTATCTGACAAAATTGTCTAATTAAGTTAATTACCAACTGAGATGAGGCAGAAGCCTAGGCAAATGTTCACATAATCAAGATTAAATGTAGTGCTATAGACTATATTGAAAATAAAAAACGATACTTTAAAATCTCTTTGAAGAGAAAAAGATGGGTCTCTTGTGACAATAGGACGATAAATACCACTTGAATTATTAACAATTGAGTGTTCAAAAAGATGAAGATATAAATGTCTCACATTGTCTTAGTTTCACCCCAGAATTCACATATACTTTTACCTTCATAATGCTAAGCTCAAAGAGCTATTATGGTTTACAATTTTTCACAAAGAAGTTTTGTTTATTGTTTATTTAAATCTGATACCAGATAGAGATAATAAAAAGTACAGTCTCATTCAAAGCTTGCACGACAAAGCAAACATAAACATAAACGTCATAAATTATATTATGGTATTACTAATACGATGAGCATAAATTCTTAACAGTGATACAAAATACACTTCATTCATTCCAATGACACATACAAAATAATAGTTTTTTATCAATTATGTATAAAGTCATAGTTTATGCATTGATTCCGTTAAGTAAAATAGCATAAACTTATAAAATAGCATAAACTTACCTTTTTAGGTTGACGGCGTGTCTAACTATAATTTAGAGTTCCTAAAAATAAAGACAACAAATAACTTTATTTTGACAATAGTTTATCTATAATAATGAATAAAAAAATTTGTAGTAACATGTTCAGATAGGAAGTTACAAAGCTAGGTGTAATAATCGGTTAAACTTAATCAATACAACTTAGTATTTCTGAAAACATTGAATGCATCAACATTTCATCTCTATACAACAAAGCACATACTATCACCTTTTATTAATTTATTAAACACTCAAAAAAGTTCATTACCCAGGAATATTATTCTGTTACAACAGTCCATTTGATAGGCAAATAAAAAAATAGACAACGAATTGACAACAACATCCATTCCATCTCCTTTTTGGTGTGTGCTTTGCTATATATCTAAAGGCCTAAGCTTAGAGTTCCAAAAGAGGGGCATCATGAAAAAGAAGCCTATACGAAATCTGGAAGAGCAACGAAGCAGAAATCAAATTCCAACGATGACATTTTGTCGGTAATCCTTTCACATAGCAATGTATAAATTTCCAAAACATAGAATACAACTGATTAAAAAAACTAAAAAAATGAGGACCCGTACGATAATTTCAAGTAGCAGAAGAAGATTTATACTCAAAAGTCTGGGAATTAATTTAAGTTGTTGTCTTGACACATAACATACATAGATACTGTCTATGAAATGTACTAAAATCAAGAGATCATTTTAACTGATGACAATTTCAACTAATTACCAACTGGGAAATTCATATTAACTTCCAAGAATATGAATTAGTAGAAATGGGGAAGACCGAAGAGAACCTAAAGACAAAAAAACATTTGTCACTAACTCCAGCCGTAAAACTGGGAAGGCATAAGAAAATTGGAAGAAATTTTGGCAAAAAATAAGAAAATCATACTGGAAATTAATTATAACCCCAAGCAGAGTAGACGAAATATATTGAAAGTGTAGTCTTTGAAGACTGAAGAAAAAATAAAAATCATGCAGAAACAACAGATTGAAGGCGGAAAGAGAAACAAAAAGAAAATGAAAGGCCGAAAAACATGGAAAATAGATGCCAAAGAATGACAACATCAGTCATGAATTTGGAAAATTCAAAGCAAATTAGAAGATGATTTGGGCAAAAAATTACTAACAGAAAGCATACCTCGAACAACAACACCAGGTGCAAAGATGAAGAAAAATGCAAGAGCAATATGAAATTGATGTTGGAATTAGAGTAGTCTTGCATCTGATTTTGGGGATGAGAAAGATTGAAGAAGGATGCTTCTAGAGCCAAACATAGAAACCACAAGAAATAAACACCCAACGATAAACGTGATTATTTTATAGAAGTATGTAAATTACTCTTTTACCCTTGGTCGACCATACTTTTCTTTTCTATATAATAGATATATAGATTATTGTTATGGCCTTTTTGCATACCTCTCAATAACAACACCCCTATATAACAATCATTCACTACAAAAATCTAAGTTCATCCGAACTTATTTTTTAAGTTATATTTTATGTCTCTATAGCAACTTTTTATCTATAACAACAACATATATATTTATAGCAGAACATTCTTTGTAAAATTACCCATATAAAACAACCATATAGAATCTTTAACATTACTAATAGTAATTCTAAAAATATGCACACAATCTTTTCCATTAAACAAAGTTTCTATCTTGCATAATATTATAAGATTTTAAGCTTTGCACATGATATTTTCCACTGGACAAATTTTGAAAAATATCTAAATAAAAAATTTAATTGGTAAGCTCTTAGATTGTGAAAATTATTAGATACTTCAAGGCATATGAATTTTATAGGAATTAAAACCCGTAAAATAATTTGGTCTATATTTTAAATTGAAAATATGTTAGTTCAAATAAATTTATGGGGCTAATATAATTGGATTAATTATATAATTACAATATATATGGATTAAATAAATAAGCCTAAATTCATTGGGCTAACCCATTTAATTGGACTACAAGTAATAAGCCCAATTTATTAAGCCCAAGATGTCATATTCCTAGAGGCCCAATATGGTAGTACGTGTCAAATGAAGTGGCATTCCAAGTAAAATAGAAGGGCCAATAGGATCATGGAACGTGTCAAAGTGACGAGGCATGCCAGGCCAAATTAAAAAGCCAATGAAACGTGCCACGTGTGCAAGTGACATATTCTAACCAACCGAATGCACCATTGTCACACTTCAACTTGAATTGTCGGAAAGAGTTTGTTCTTATCATAACTCTTCCCTCCCACATTTATAAATAGGGCTCTTCATAACCCATAAAGACACCAGACGTTATAAAAAGAAGCAGGCAGAGCTCTCGGTCAAACACTGCAAATCTCTCAACAAGTTGCAAGCTTCAAGCAATCAAGTTCAAGTTCAAGTTCAAGAACGAAGAACAAATCAAATTCAAGCTCAAGAACGAAAAACAAATCAAGTTCAAGATCAAGAACAAAGAACAAACCAGCATTCAAGGAGTACGAGTTCAAATCAAAGTGATTGCTATTTGAATTCAAGACATCATTCATGGCAACAATTATATATAAGATCAAACTCGAAGGCCCTTGAATTTATTTACTATTGGAAAGAAGAATAAGAGGATTTATAGAGAGTGTACATTCAAATATTTGAAATCAAATACTACGATTATTGCAATATTTTTCGGTCCTAATTTTATTTTCCCGATGCGGTTTATAGTCTGCAAATTCTGGCGCGCCCAGTGGGACAATATCTACCTCTCAACTCAACTTTTCAATCACCAAAGTTTAAGAACATTGAAATGGCTTCAAAGAAAATCAACTCGAGTTCAACTTTCATCGAGGCTGCTAATTCCAGGTTATATGCTGATGTGCAAAGCATCATCGATGTTACTTTTGGAAGCTTTTCACCAATTACAATAAGCAAAGAAAGCTCGTTAGGACAACAAACACCCCAAGTGCCATCCGCATCAACCCTTGTTTTCGGATCTTCATCCTCAAAAGGAGTAAGATCTTCCACAAACGTACCACAAGGAGGAAGCAATATAGCTGAAAAGATCAAGAAAACTCTTGCTTTTCTTGACCTCTCTGGATACAAGCACTATGTTGTGAAGGAAAGTGATAATGCTTCAAGTGATGGATCATCCCCACTTACACCATATAATGTGAGCTAATCGAGGATTAATTTTTGTGACAATAATGCTACTCTCCATCATCCACGACAATCATGCAAGCCATTATGACAAACACTTCATCTGTGGAAGAGCAGTTGGCAAACTTAACAGAAGCAATTTTTGGCTTGACCAAGTGCATGCAAAATCAAGATGCTAGAATCGACAAGCTAACAGATATAGTGGGAATCTTGATGGAATAAGAATCCACCCACGCACCTAGCAAGCTCCAGAAGTTCCAGAGAGTGATTCTCCCCCAAGACAAGTAGCATCCGCTAAGGCTATCCCTGTCTCATCTGAAGGGATGGTTCCAATCGATCAGCTGAATGAGTTCATTGAAGGAACCATTAAGAACAAGTATGCAGTTGCTGCCAATTCATCCCTTACAAACGCAAATTCATACACTGCAATGACCGATATGTTGAAGATGCTTGATTACTATCAACTCCAAAGTTTCAACAGTTTGATGGTATAGGCAATCCAAAGCAACATGTGGCTCACTTTGTTGAGACATGAAGCAACGCTGGGACTTAAGGAGATTACCTTGTCAAACAATTTGTCCACTCGCTAAAAGAAAATACTTTGATTGGTGTACAGACCTCGAGGTGGGATCTACTAATAGATGGGATCAACTAGAGTAAGAATTCCTCAATCACTTCTATAGCACAAGGCGCACTATAAGCATGGTGGAACTCACAAATACTCATCAATGGAAGGGTGAACCAATTATCGACTTTATCAATCATTATAAGAATGCAAGACTCAACTGCAAATACATGCTTAGTGAAGCTTCTGGCATAGAGATGTGCATCTAAGGCATGTATTGAGGATTGTGCAACATTTTGCAAGGTATCAAGCCTAGCTAGCACATTTGAAGAACTTGAAATATGTGCCCATGACATGGAGTTGAGCATGGTTGCTGGAAATAAAAGGCCACCCATATATGAACCTCGCAAAGGGAACGACAAGAATGAAGTTAGTAAGTGGGGCAAGTTTGTACCTATCACGACCCTAAACCCGGACCTGGATCCTCTCGTGAAGACAAGGCCAGCCAATAAAACCCAATTCACTTTTTAAATAGTTAAACAATTATTAACAACCCAAGCATGAATACATAAACCAAAGTCTGAGCAAAAATAGTATAATATGCAGAATACAACCCAAAAGACAACCCGATACCAAGGTGTCACAAGTCACGAGCATATACTAAGGTATAAAAATACCACTAAGTTCTGAAATAGGCTAAATACAGTCCAAGGACATCAAGATGGAGAAAAGCAGTGATGCGGACGTCAGTAGCTACCTCGCTAAATTCCACTGACTTTGCGTCTACTCAACCAATACCTGCTACTGGGTGCAAGAATTCCTAAATCTGCACGTAAGGTGCAAAGAGTAAAGTGAGTACTCCAACTCAGTGAGTAATAAAGGTAAATAAAATCTAAGCAGTAAGAAAACATGTTAAGTATATCAACATGCTGTATAGAGTAGTAAAAAACCAATAAGAAATGAATGAAGATGTGAAATATCTTCAAGCACTTTAGCTCAATTTAATCTTCTTTAAAAATGACTTTTTAACAGTCAAGCAATTGAATGCAAAGCAATTAGAACAGATAAGCACAGAAAATCTATCCGGGCACAAATACATAATTAAACACATAAATGACAGGGAAGTAAGAAAAATAAGCACATAAAGTTCACCCCTCGGGCAATCACATAGAACAATACCAGTCCCTTGGGCTATATCTCACATCACAATGTGTACCCACGCTCACTAGGGATGTGCAGACTCTTGGAAAGGCCCTTTACGACCCAAGTGCAATATCAAGCCATCTCGTGGTATCATAAATAAGCTCTCGGCCTCATATAAATATCAAGTCACCTCATGGCGTACATTTTCAGGCTTTTGGCCTCATTATCATAATCAGTATATCACTGTTGCGGTGTGCAGCCCGACCCAAAAGTCCTCACAATACAGGACCTCGACCTTACTCAATCAAGAATCACATAAGCTACTAGGGCAACAACAAAACATGATGCTCAACCGAAAATATCAAATATAATATTATTTCAAGTGTTAAAACAAAGTAAACATGGTTGAGTTTTGAAAACGGTAGAATATAGCATGACTGAGTACAAGTATAAAATCAAAACTGTGAGGAAATGTCAATAAAAATCCCTGAAGGGTTCACATAGTTAGCACAAGGCCCAAATATGGCATTCAACCCAAGACATAATAATAGAAAATAATTTTTAATCAAATACGCAGTAAAATAATCATTCAGGATGGACCATGTCACAAATCCTCAATAATGCATGACCCCACGCTCGTCATCTAGTGTGTGCATCACCTCAATATAGCACAACGATGTGCAATCCAGGATTTCGTACCCTCATAACATCATTTACAATCATTACTCACCTCGATCCGGTCCAAACTCTAGCCCGCGATGCCTTTGCCCGCACGAACCAACTTTTGAGTGCTCCAAATATAGCCACAATCAATATATTACCATTAAAATATGCTAAGGGAATGAATGCCACTCGAAAATATCCAATTTACATCAAAATCCCGAAATTTCTCAAAATCCGACCCCGGGCCCACGTCTCGAAATTCAAAATTTTTTACACCAACAGATTCTTTATCTCCCCACGAGTTTGTACATACCAAGAACATAATCAATCCACAAATGACCCTTCAAATCCCAAATGTTTGGTCTCCAATTTTAGGCCCTAGTTCTTCAATTTTAGGCTTGAGTTCCATGATTTTCTAGGTGGAATTCACATAATAATCGAGTAGTAAGTTCAATAATCTTACCTCAAAATGTTTCCCCTTGAATCCCTCTTCGATCTCATTCAAAAATCTCCCAAAATGGCCAACTATGGAGGAAATGATCCCCAAAATCACACACAAGACGAGTTAAAAACATTATGCCTAGGCCTAAATTTCCTTCTTCGCGAACACGGCCAAAACCTCGCGTTCGCGAAGCAAAAAAATGGCATTGACCAAAATCCTCTTACACAAACGTGACACAGCCATGCGAACATGATGCTTTACCAGATGAAACTTCGTGAACGTGATCACTCCGTCGCGAACACGATGGGTTAATTCCTATAGAAGCTCGTCCTGTCAATTCCTTCTATCCGAACGCAACTACACACCCGCGAACGCGATGCACAATTCCACTGTCCTTAATGTGAAGGATAAACTTTCACCTCCTTCATCTGACTCTTCATGAACGCGAGGGTCCTCCCACAAATGCGAAGACCAAAATGTCTGCAACTGCTGGAACTCAAAATTTGCAACTTCCTTAGCTTTAAAATTATCCGATAGACCACCTGAAACTTACCCGAGGCCCCCGGACCTCAACCAAAAATACCAACATATCCTAAAACCTTATTCAAACTTGTTCCAATTCGAAACACCTCAAACAACATCAAATCGACCAAAACATATCGAATTCAAGCCTAAGTTTCTAAAATCTTCTAAATTCCGCTTTTGCTTAAAACTCCAACCAAACCACGTCTAAATGACCCGAAATTTTGTACACACATCCCAAATGACCTAACAAAACTATTTTAACCCTTGGAATTCCATTCCAACTCCTATATCAAAATATCAACTATCAACCAAAAAATGCCAAAATCACAATTTTGCCAATTCAAGCCTAAACCTTCCACGAACTTCCAAAATGCATTTCGATCACAATCCTAAGTCCCAAATCACCTAACGGATCTAACCAAATCATAAAAATTCTGATCCGATATCATATCCCAACAAGTCAAATCTTGGTCAAACTTTTCAAATTTCAAGCTTCAAACTGAGAACCGTCCTTTCAAATTCATTCCGATTACACTGAAAACCAAACCAACATTTTACATAAGTCTTTATACATCTTACGGGGAAAGTCATGCCCGAGAACTGAAAATGTAGGTACAAAATCTTAAAACAACCGGTCGGGTCATTACGGTACCCAAGTCTAAAGAAAAAGAAGCTTTGAATATCAACACACCACCTGTGAAGTTCACAACGAACGTGAGCAAGAAGCGTGGTATGAAATCAACTTCTTTTCAAGATAAGCCAAGTGGAAAGTTGACTCTAAAAGAAATTCAAGAGAAAGAGTACCCTTTTCTCGATTCTGATGTGCCAGCCAATTTCGAAGAACTCCTCTAGTCAAATATTATTAAGATTTTGGAGATGAAGAGGTCAAATAAAGCTTGTAAAATTGATGACCCAAATTTCTGCAAATACCATCGACTTGTGCTCCACCTTTGGAGAGGTGCTTTGTCTTCATGGACAAAGTTATGGACTTGGATCGTGAAAGAAGATCGTGTTTGAAGATGAGAAAGAAAGCGCAAACCAAGTCTCTATCACATTTGGCTCATTTAGTCCAGATAAATATTTAGTTTTAAAGAAAGTAAAGACGAGTAACTACTGGAGAACAACAAAGTTGAACACGATCAATCTGATGATGATGGAGGTTAGATGTTGGTGACTCGTTGTAGAAACCATAAAAGGAGCCCACAAAAAAACCAATAAAACAACCGACAAGGAAAATGATGGTAAAAGATCAAGGAGATGGAATCCAGCTAAGCGCTTAAAGAAAGCAAAAGTGGAGGTGAATCACTCTCAGAAACCGTGAAATCTAGTGAACTTGGAGGATTGTTTACCAAGTTGGTTCCGCATTGTTACAACCCCAGTTCATCCTCCATGAACATATCATGATGGCATCTAGTTCCTACAAATAGGTAAGCCTAACAGTGCATAAATAACAATTTAACTTGCGGAATAATTAATTAAAACTAAACATAAGAAAATAACAACTAAATATAAGGCCGCCCGGCCAATACATCTCTAAAGATATGCGAAAGTCGACAACTCAATCTCAAAATTCAAAAACTCACGGGAATACACAAGCTAATAGAATTACCATAAGTACTCTAAACTCTAGAATTTCTACATCAAAAGTATAATAGGATAACAACTCTATATATAGAATAAGGAAGAAGATTCTTCGGTCTGCAGACTCTGCAGATATACCTCGAAGTCTCCGTATGTCTCCTCGCCTCAAGGATAATGCACCTAAGTAGAGGTACCTGGATGATCAGCACATGAAAAACATGCGCAGGAGGGGCATGGGTACACCACATTGGTACCCAGTAAGTGCCAAGACTAACCTCGATTGGGTAGTGACGAGAAAGTTCAGGGCCCTACTGAGGCAAAATATAATAATAATTGTCACACCTCCTTTTTACGCTACCGCACCCTGCGAAGGGTGTGGTAAAGGGAGTTTTTCTAATTAAAGGACAATCGAAACATGATTATTATTAAAGATTCAGAGTCGCCACTTGGGAGATTTAGGGTGTCCCGAGTCACCGATTTAATCCCGAATCGAGGAAAAAAATGACTCTGTTTAACAGTTCGCGAACCAGAAATCCGGATAAGGAATTCTGTTAATCCGGGAGAAGGTGTTAGGCATTCCCGAGTTCTGTGGTTCTAGCACGGTCGCTCAACTATCATATTTGGCTTAATTATCTGATTTTAGTACATGTTTTACCGATGTGCTTTTAACTTTGAACCGCTTCTATTATTATTCTTAACGAGAATTGCAACGTCGTGAAAATACGTCTCGAACCACGTCACATTAATGTACCCATGGTTGTTGACATATTTCGACTCCGTTGAGATTTGGATTTGGGTCACATAAATGTGCACCCGAGTTTAAGAAAGTAAGATTATTAAAATGCGCGCGTAAAGAGTCTAACGCGTTATTATTTTGGGGAAGGCCGTGAAATTCGCTAGACGGTCCGTCCCGAATTCTAAGTATTTTTAATTAATCATTGAATGAAGGCCCCGCAACTTTGTATTTTTTATTTGACGAGACTCATCTCATTTTATTATTTAAAAGGCAAACATAAGGCAGCTACAATTTTCTACTTTGCGAGGACATGAAAAATTCAACTAATGTCACACCTCGATTTCTAAAGGGTTTTATTATTCAAAGTCGTTATAGTCGTGTTACATAAAATGCACCCCGAATTTTCGAAATTAAGCATCACAATTACGTCACATGACCCGTATCCGTAATCACAATGGTTTTAGTAATCACGCCGAAAAGTGACTATGAATATTCATCATTTTTAATATCTAATCATAACACTGGTGAAGATCATAGGCATATTACTTCTTGTTCCAGCTGCTTTCAAAACTAAGCATGTATCAATTGGTCCAAATATAATACAAACTTTTGCAATTATAACGAAATTCAACCCTTCACTTTTAAAACCATTTTAGCAAAAAAGACAAATTCGTCGACGGATAACTATTACTACAATCTAGACAAATAAGCTATAATAAAAGATCGGCCAAATATGAATCCATGTAATTTAGAAATCATGAAACAAGAAATCTGACTACAAACAAAATGTGTCAAAAGGCAGTTAAAGTCTTAAAAAAAAGAACTATATACTTAACAACACCAAAAAGACTCAAATATTATTCCATCCAAAAACATAATCTGAAAGATAAAACATAGAGAGATTAGAAAAGTGGACCTTGCAAGGAAATCAAATCCTTTGATTCTTTGTTGCTCAAAAATACTAAACTACGAACGGAGACCTCGGACGGGCAACCTCGATTTTTCAAAGGAACTGATGAAGAGACTCATCCTTAAAAGACTCTTTTTTTTACAACTTCTTTCACCAAGCAAACACTCTGTCTAAAATTCTTTGTTGCAGCAGGAAGCTCATGAAACGTGAACGTATGTGCAGCTATATGTGCTATTGGTCCTAGTTGACGAGGGGTCGTTTGGTCGCTGCAGGCGGACAACGCTGTTGTTCGCTGCGTGACTGCGTGAAGCAGAAAACTGGGGTGGTCGTTTCAGTGTGGTTGACGACGACGTGAGGGCTGGTGGTGGTTGTTCATAGCTGAACGCTGGCTGGTGTTTGCTCGTGAGCTGGAGGGTGACGGAGAAGGTGACGAAGGCAGCAACAACTATTCACTGCTGCTTGACGGACCGCTGTGAAGGGTCGTTGGGTGGTTATATTTGTAGGATTTTCTGTTAGTTTGTGGAGAAGAAGATGAAAATCTCTTCAAAATGGTCTCTGCCCCCAAGTATGTAACCATCCGTGTGCTTTTAAAAATCTCCCCCTTCCCCTTTTTCACTACTCTTTCTGATTTTTTTTTTGGTCCAGCTTTGTCAAAAGCTACTTATTAATGTTAATTTATTAAAGCTACTTTAAAGATCATCTTTTTTATTTTATTTTTATCACTTCTAAGATATTAAAATTCTTATTCTTATGCAACGATTCTAATAACAATTGAATAAACTTCAATTTTAAATGATTTGTAGAAGAAGGGTAATCTCCTTCTGTCGATTCTATTCTAGATTCTCCTCTCCCCTATTTTTGTATGTAAAATAATATAACAAATAAGATAAACTATTAAAATACTACTAAATCTTACTTAATAAAAACAACATAGAACACATATAAAATAACTAATATTCAATTTTAATACGAGTTTTGGCAAAAACTAAATCGGAATACCTATATTTAAGTTTTTTGAAAAGTTAAAAAATTTAAGATTTGAGCCTGAAACGAGCAACCCCAACGAGAGAGGCCTTAGCTAGGATGTAGGATCGACACTCTTTACTTTTTGTGGGACTGGTTGGGTCCACGCGAGTTTTTGGGTCGTTAATTGTTTTGGGGGGGGGGGGTTGAATTCAATTTTTTCTGAACGTGGAGAAGAGAAGGGGACGAGTATTTGAATACGCAAAACATAGTTTATTAAAGCATTTTATATAAAGCGCTCTATCAAACCACGTTTTATCTCAACGCATTATCAGCTTCAGGTAAAGCATTGTTTGTAATTGCGTTTTATGTAAAATATGATTTTGAAACGCACTTTTTTTAACGTCATAAACAGACGTTAAGGTGAAGCGCATTTTAAAACCGCATTTTATGTAAAATGTGGTTTTGAAATGCCTTTTTTTTAACGTCCCAACGGTTGTTAAGGTGAATCGCGAATTAAAACCGCGTATTATATAGTTTGGTCACTAAGTTTTTTCCACCTATTTCGGTATGTTGAATCCAAAAGAACCACAATTGGATTCCGGACTCAGTGGTTCCAATATCATTTTCAGCGGTCCTATGGCAACATGGATTCCCCTTTCGAATTGACAAGCAGCGACAAAGTCCTTTAAAATCTAGATAACATGGTTAACTGCCAAAATTTCTAGTCATGGGCCCTCTACTTTCACATCTGCTAGTTATACTCCAATTATTCAAGCTTTCAAGAGATAAATCATATTCATAATTATTCAACCATTCGTACAAGTGGGGCACAAAGCACTTCGCTTTTATTCAAGTAAAAAAATCTAGAAATGCTGATGCTCATACTGGACATGTCGACAACACAATTTGGTATCACCACTTTCACGATTTTAGAACATTTTGCCGATGCCGTCTTGTCTTGGGATAGATTCATTGATATCCATCTTACGCCATTTTCCCATTAATGAGGCCATTTCATCAGCTTTGTCATATAATCCCAGTAGACCACCTGTATGTATGAAGAGAATCTTTCTTCCCTCCCACTTTGTTGGATTCTCGTTCATGTCTTTCATCATTCCATAAGCTGCTTTACCACTGTAACAATGAACAATCAAAAGAATGTGTCAACAAGCTAAGGTATCCTCACAACTAGTCAATCAAGAATCAATATCAGTAATTTGAGTTGTGTATCACTCAGTCTCAGTGTCCCTCGATTTACGTATCATTCAAGTTCAAGGTTCAATTCAACTTTAAGACCTTCTGTTACACTCGGCATCTAGTGAGTCTTACTACATTTCTCCTCTTAAAGAATCACTATAGCAAGCCAACAACAGACTTCAATACAGACAAGTTTACAAAATCAATATCAATAAACCATGTTCTATTACCACATAACCCAGGATTCCCCTATTACGGGCTCCATAGCGAAAGATTTATTCTCCGACCATTCCAAAATTTAGTGCATTCATAAGAACAGACAGTTTTTAGATTAAAAACATGCTTGTGCAACGGATTTTACAGACAACAAGCAAATTGTGTAGACAGTCCGTTGAACGCTCGCTTGCCATATGAGCATAAAGAAAGAATGAGAAGGCACACTTGGCCATACCTGTAAACAGGGTCGAGAATAACACCTGTGGTTTCAGCAACTTGCTTCACAAATTTAAGCTCGTCAGCTGTGCTCATAGCATAGCCAAGGCCTTTCGCCTGTTAAAAAACCAAAGAGTAGATACAAGACTTGTTGATACCATGGAGTTCTTCAGAGAACTAGACTAAGACATCATATGCAGAATTTCCATAGTTCCTCTAGAGCAAGATGGATGTGGACATAAATGATTTATGATGTGATTTTGATGACACCATTATTTAGCAGGGAAAATTATCAATCAAAGTTTTGGCCATGAAGGTTATTCAGAAAGAGGTCCTTTATTTTGAGCATAGCCATCCATCTTAAACGTCATAAGCTATCTAAAATGTATAGCATGGGAAGAGAGAACACTTACAGTTACAAAGACCAAAATATCCCTAAATTACAATCAATAAGTCACAATGAAATTGATGAATGTAAAACAGGTATGCTTAAAGAAAGGAGAAAACAATGAATTCCTTACATTTTGAATGCTAACAATATCACGTGAGCTAACGCCTGCATTAATTCCATCGAGTAGGCCTTGAACATATTCATAAAAATAATCCGGATAGTCACAAATACAAAATGCATTAACCTACAAATTCGAACCACTTATTAGTGACATTTGCTGTGTCTGAAGATGAGAGCAATTTAAAATAAAGACAAAAACAATTTACTTTTGCTTTTAAGCCACTGAGCCTGGATGCAATTGACAAACCAGCGACCGTACACCCACTGTAAACCACGGAGACATGACACTGATGTTAGAACACTGTAATATAAATCATTGACTTTCACCATAATGTAACTCCAGAAAAAACAAAAGATCATTTTTAGGAAGTTGAGTTACTCATTGAGTACGAGCATTCCCAGAAGAAGAGTAAATAACAAAATAAACCAGAAATTCTACTAGACATGCACAACTGAGGCACCTAGAAGTGGCGAGAGGAAATTTCTTCAGGTTCAATCAGCTTCTCAATGATAAACGTTTTCAACTCAAATGTATTAATAGATAATAGGTCTACTAGAAGGCACCAAAAAGCTGGTGGCAATGTCCATGGAGAATCTTTTGGTCTTTTAGAGCACCTGGCACAGGGAGACTCAATTATGCATGTAGAGATGCAAAGCAAATGTTAGTGAATTCAATCTGGTTTCCAGAGGTAGATACTCTCACAGCATACACTTTGATAGGAAAACAGGTTATTAGGAGGCAGGGGACAATTGAACCTCACCACAAATGTGTGCGGAACCAATGTCCACAGAGAATCTGTTAACAATTCAAAAGCTCCTTAAGCAAGATAATTGCAATTTGTATAAAAACAAAAAGACCATAGTCCCAGAAGGTAATGTTCCCATAGGGTGTCGTGATGCCAGGATCAAGAAGCTAAGATCCTCCACAGATACCATAGAGACACTCAAAACATATATCAAACGTACTGACATGTACTGATGCATTAAGGAACAACTACCAAAGCCACTCAGTAATAGAAATACCAAACAAGAGAGGAAGTATGTGTGTGTCTAACTACAGCCAAGGCATGTCATTGGTCAATTGAGTATACTATCCTTACTAGAAATACAAGTCTCGGTCATTTTCTAAGCTCATAGCATATTCCTACTTATTTTGGGACTCCTCGACAAACTTTTCAACCATACTTTTAGCAAGTGTTGCTTTTTAGTGATTCCATACATGGACGATTTTTAATGTAACAATCTATGTATAGCATATAAATCATAAAAATATGCAGAGGAGGTGCAAAACCTGCCACAAGCTACAACAATGTCATCGAATTTCCATTCACTGCTCGAGTGCTGAAGTTGTTGCTCAACTTCCCGGATTGCTTCAATATAGCCCCTGCAAAAATAGTCACACTTATCAAAATGGTGAAGCTAAGACACAAAATTTGTATTTCTTCATGACGTAGGGCAAACCTTTAGAGCAAAATTTACTTAGCCGTGTATAGTTTAGAATGTGTACCATCACTATCCATTACTTAAGGATGGCAACCTGATGGTCTGAGCGTAATTCAGTCCAAGTACTAATTTAGGCATTTGAGGTGCTTAAAAATAAATTAAAGGATGGAAAGCTTGGTGCTTCAACTACTAACGCC
The DNA here is from genome assembly GCA_032618575.1 of Nicotiana noctiflora. NCBI lineage: Eukaryota > Viridiplantae > Streptophyta > Magnoliopsida > Solanales > Solanaceae > Nicotiana > Nicotiana noctiflora. The sequence goes on along the minus strand of JASVEL010008989.1, from coordinate 102,589 downwards.
GATCCTTCGATCTTTTCTTTAAAAATGTATCTGTAACTCTATGGAAGATAGTAATATCAGCATAGAGAAGGCAGAACCTTGGCATGTATTCTAACAGGGCTACTAGCTTCTGAAGGGCTGATAGCTCTGTCAATCAAGAATATAAGTCATTCTGGCTAACCTAGTGTCATCATATTAGGGTTGAAACGATAATAGGAATATTGACGAGCAGCATAAAAATGCTAATGTGATAATCCATAAGATTATGTGACTGTTCAATTCCAAGCGGCCAGCAGAGAGGGTTTCATCTGGTAAAAGGAACATGAAATGTTTGATTATACTTCATATTTTCTAGCATGGTCTTCGTTTCAGGTCCCAGGTAGGCCCTTCTAAGTATCACTACAACACAGGGTTTAGCTCCCCATGAAGTTCTATAATTAACAGCCAGTATCAATGGAAACTCAAATATTCTTGCAAATATTAGCGTCCTTGTGAAGACACACACACACCAAAACAAAATATTAACTTTCTGAACCATAGCTTATCTGTCTTCCCTTGACATATTGTAGGTTTAACTTTGAGGATTGCAGAGAAACTCTGTCTTTGTCAAAAGGAAAAATTGAATGATTTTCCGAAGCATGGATAGATGTTCGCTACAACAGTTTATGTAGCCACTTAATGCAGGATGACAACTATCTTTACAGAAAAAAACTCAATGAAACAAGGCTAGTGACATAGGTAGGTATCCTTCTTATCAAAAAAAAAAGTGACACGGGTAGGTATCCTGTATGCCACACCGCAAATGGAGTTGCATACTGATTTAAGTAGAGTCAACGTTTGCACCAGAAGTAAACTAATACCGCAGGCTATGGCTCAATTAGGGACCACAAGATGGAAAAGATATTCACTCTTGAAGGCTTCACAATGAAAAGGGAAATTGACCACATATTGAAGTTCAAATTAAGACAAACGCAGTGAGTTCAGAAGCTGTATAGGGAGCTCTAAACTCAGACCTGAAGGTTATCATTAAGAACGTTTGGATACAATGTGATTCTGAAAGTACCCAATGCACATGTCAAGGTGCAAGTGAAATGCTGAAAATTAGGAAAAAGAAAGGACGTAGGCCTGGGATTTATCAGACATAGGAAACAAGCTAGTTGCATAAGAAAAGGAGCCTCACCAGGTTCCTAAAGAATTGGATCCACCAACAGGGATGACATACGGCTTTCTTCCTTCATTTAACAGCTTTTCCTTCAATAATTTGGTAAGAGCCTGAGATGTAACACACATTAGGATCAGTACTATTGAAGATAAGACCTATCAGCTTAAGGCTACTGAAAGGAATGTAGGATTTCTTATTGAATAAATGTAATATGTACAGTGCCTTATATATACGCATATTCTAGCTAAAGGAAATTGTAAAAGAAAATAACATTTACAAGTGTAATAAATGTATTAGCTAGTACAATAACAAGAAAACTGTAAATTATTCCTTGCATGTGCATTGTTTTGTACTGTGCAATCCAGGTGAAATGTGATCCAACGGCCACAATTATTTCTCTTCAAGGGTCTGGGTTTTTTACACGTGTCAAGGCTGAAAATATGTCATTATGTGACACTTCTAGAGAACTCCGTAGCTTTGTCTGAAGCCTTCACTTCTTCTCTCTTCTTTCATTCTTCTTCTTCAGACTTTCTTCTTCAAATTTCTTCTCATTTTCTTCGTTTCTAATTGTTGATGTAAGAGATCGTATCTTAACATCCCCCCTCAAGTTGGAGGGTGAAGAAAAAACCCCCAACTTGGGCAAGATATGATGGTGAGAAGCCCTAGTGAGAGGCTTAGTAAATAGATCTGCAAGTTGAAGCTTTGATGGTACGAAAGAAAGGGTGATTAAGCCAGAAAGATATTGTTGCCGGACGAAGTGGCAATCCAGCTCAACATGTTTGGTTCTTTCATGAAAAACTGGATTCCGAGCAATTGAAATAGCGGCCTGGCTATCGGAGTGTACTGTGACTAGCAAAGTAGGAGGAGCAGTAAGATCTGCAAGTAAACGAACAAGCCAAGTGATTTCGGCAGTGACACGACGCATAGAGCGATATTGTGCTTCAGCTGACGAGAGAGAAATTGAGACTTGTTTCTTGGATTTCCAAGAAATGGGGGCTCCTCCCAAAGTGACGAAGAACCCGCTGACAGATCTTCGAGAGATTTTGCATGCAGCCCAATCTGCATCGCAAAAGGCTATTAAATCAAAAGAGGGTTTTGCGGAAAGAAGAATCCCTTGAGCTGGATCCATATTTAAGTATCTCAACACACGCAAGCCAGCAGAAAGATGGGATTTTTGGGGCTTTTGCATATATTGGCTCAGAGTCAACACAGCAAAACAGATGTCTGGTTTGGTATTGGTCAAATAATTGAGCTTCCCAACTAATCGACGATAGATGACCGGATCAGCTAAAGGAGGAGAAGAATCAAGGTGTAATTTGGAGCAGGGATCCAGTGGAGAAGATATAGTGGCTCCTGAGCATGTAAATTCTTCCAACAACTCCAAGGTAAACTTCCTTTGATTTATGATGAAACCCTGTTCTTCTCTAATGATTTCCATTCCTAGGAAATAGTGAATATCCCCTAGGATTTTCATTTTGAACTCTGAATGTAGAAAATGAGTAATGTGATTGATTCTGCAAAATCATTTCCTGTAAGGATAATATCATCTACGTATACTGCTAAGATGGAAATGCAATCTTGATTATGTTTAAAAAATAGGGAATAATCGTTTAGAGAGGCTGAGTATCCTTTGAAACTGAGTGCACTAGCCAAACGAGCATACCACTATCTCGATGCTTGTTTTAGTCCATACAAGCACTTCTTCAAGAGACACACTTGGTTAGGATTCCGAGGTATTCTCATATAAACTTCCTCCTGTAAATCTCCATGTAAAAATGCATTGTTGACATCAAGTTGCAGGACTTTCCAACCTTTCTTTACTGCAACTGCTAAGAGACATCTAATTGTGGTCATCTTGACTACAGGAGAGAATGTCTCAGAGTAGTCAATTCCTTCTCTTTGTATATCACCCCTTACAACCAAACATGCCTTTAACCTTTCTATTGAACCATTTGATTTGTGATTTACCTTGTATACCCATTTACAAGGTAAGGCTTTCTTACCATGAGGTAAAATTACCAGTTCCCGGGTCTTGTTGAGGTTGAGAGCTTCCAATTCTGTCTTCATTTCTTCTCTCCAACCTTCATCTTGTGAGGCCTGGGAATAACTTTGAGGTTCTGAGATAGAACTCAAAGAATTCATGAGATGTTGATTGTTGATTGATAAAGCTGCAAAGGGTAGGGTGGTGAGGATAGGGGCTTGGTTGAAACAAGTAGAAGTAATGTCAGAAAGAAAAATTCCATTGCAAACATAGTCTTTTAGGTAACTAGGCTGTTGGGAAATCCTGTCAGACTTTCTGATGGGTGGAGGAGGTATAGGAAGGTATGATCATGAGGAGGAGGCAGAGTTTGAGTAGGACTAGATGGGATAGTATTTGGTGAAGGACAAGTAGCTGTATCAGGGTGGAAGGCAGAGGGTGACTAGAGGAACTAGGAGACAAGCTTCTATCAGAAATGGTGTCACTAGGAGAGTAAGTCTTACTAGATTGATTGAGAGGGAGACTGGATGAAGGGAAAATAGGCATGGGATCAAGTGATGTCCCCCTGAATCAGGTGAATGGATAGGGTAAATCTGATTAGGCTGTGTTGTTGCTGTGGCGGCAAAGGGAAAATGATTCTCATAAAACTTCACATATCTAGAAACAAAAACTGTCTTTGTTTGCAATCCTAGGAGCTTATAACCTTTTTGATGTGCTGGATATCCTAGAAACACACATGCTTGAGACCTAGGATCAAATTTGCTTCTGTTTTGAGGTAAGGTGGAAGCATAGCACAAGCATCCAAAAACTCTTAAGTTATCATAAATTGGTGGCTTACCAAAGAGTATGTGATAGGGTGTCTTTCTTTTTAGAACCTTGGAAGGAAACCTGTTGATCAAATAGGTTGCAGTAAGAATGCATTCTCCCCAATATTGTATGGGAACTTTGGATTGAAAGTACAGCCCTCTTGCTACCTCCAGTAGATGCCTGTGCTTTCTTTCAACTATTCCATTCTGCCGTGGTGTCCCAACACAGGAGGTTTCATGTAGAATTCCTTGTGAAACCAGAAAATTAGACTGTTCTGTACCTCTGTCCAATTCTAATGCATTATCAGATCTCACCTTCTTCACCTTAACACTGAATTGTCTTTCTATCATAGCAAAGAAAGACTTTAAAACTGTGAAAGCATTTGCCTTAGAACTCAGAAGAAAAGTCTATGTCCCTCTGCTAAAATCATCCACAATAGTTAGAAAATACCTATAACCATTATAAGTGCTAGATTTGAAAGGTCCCCATGTATCAATATGAATAAGATCAAATATTCCATTTGTCTTAATTGCACTAACAGGAAAAGGTATCCTAGTCTGTTTAGCTTTATGACAAACATCACACACATGATCAAAAGAGGAAGGAAAGGAAATAAACTTAAGTGTTTTCATTGCTTCAAAGGGTAAATGGCCCAATCTAGTGTGCCATTGAATTACATTAGAAATAACACTCATAGACATAGGTCCTAAACTAACAACTCTAGGAGCAGAAATAGAAGAGTTTTCTTTAGGAATTGAACAAGCATGCTGATTGGAAAGATGTGAATCTGAAACACTGGGATTTAACAAGTATAGTCCTCCTCTTATTTCACCAAAAGCTTCCCCCCTCCTCACTAAAGAGACCTGCAATGCACACCCAGTAGATGTTAAGTTCAGAGAACATTTGAATTGAACACATAACTTATGAACTGACAATAAGTTATACTTAAAAGATGGAACATAAAGGACCTTCTCAAGAATCATGTCATTTTGAATAGAAACTCTTCCTATGTGTGTGACATATAGTTGGAAAGAATTAGGTAAACTAATATGAACAGGTATAGGAAGAGGAGGCAATTCTAAGAAGGATCTTGAATCAAAACACATATGCTCAGATGCTCCTGAGTCAATGATCCAAGTGTTAGTATTAAACACTGCCAAACAAGTTCCTGTATATTTAAGAATAGTACCAGCAACTGCATTTGCATTAATTTCACACCCTGCATTCCCTGCATTCCCAACTTGAACCTGTTTGATTAAATTAACCAGTTCTGAAATCTGCTCCTTGCTAAAGGAGTGAGTCTGCACAGATGTTCCTCCTTCATTAGGAGTTGAATCATTTTCCAATGTGCCTAGTGCTCCATTTGCCTTGGCCAAAGGTTGGTAGTTGTTGACCTTAGAGAACTGAAAATCATCAGGAAAACCAATTATCCTGTAGCAATCTGCCCTAACATGCCCTGTCTTCATGCAGTGGGTGCAACTCACATTTGGATTGTATTTCCCTTTCCTAACCTTTCCTTTATTCTGCTGATTGCTTGCAATTTTTGATGAAGTGTTCCATCCTCTATGACCTTGATTGTTATACTTTGTTCCTCCTTTCCCACCATAAAAGAAGAACCATCTGAGATGGTTTGTGGACTGACTATGTTGACAAAGGCTTCTTTCTGATTCTCATCTTGTAGTAGCAAAGAATAGGCAAAATCCATACTAGGAAGTGGGTTCATCATGAGGATGTTCCCTCTAGCTTGAGCATAAGCATCATTAAGTCCCATGAGAAATTGAAGGATCCTTTGATCCTCCGAAACTTGCTCACCTTAACCTTTCCCCACACACACAATCACAGGAACAATTTAGATGAGAACTTAGGGAATCCATCTCATCCCATAGTTTCTTAAGTGTAGTAAAATAGCCTGAAATGCTATTATTTCCTTGGATTGATGTTGAGATTTCCTTCTGTAATTGATATAGTTTAGCCCCATTTGATTGCCCAAATCTATGCTCCAAACTGTTCTATAGATTTCTTGTTGTTTTGGAATAAACAACACTGTCTCCTATGTCTTTTGACAGTGAATTCAGTAGCCATGAAGTCACCATGTCATTGGCTCTACTCCATAGAGCATAGTCTCCTGAATCAGGTTTTGGCTCTTCACAACTTCCATCAATGAAACCAAGCTTGTTTTTGGCTGAAAGAGCAATGAGGATAGTCCTTCTCCATCCTGGAAAACCCCTTCCATCAAAGGGAAGATTCACAAGACTCATCCCAGGTGAATCTGAAGAATGCAGAAAGTAAGGGTGATTTGAGTCAAGAGCTTTCACTTGACTGGTTGATCCTGTGACAGTCACTGTATGTTCAGCTTCTCCTCCAGTCATGGTTGAAAGTTAGAGTTAAAAAAAATGAGAGTAAGGAGAAGAAGAAGATGATGAAGAACAAGAAGAATTTGAGAGATAGGTACTCGAGCTGTCAATGCTCTGATACCATGAAAGGAATGTAAGATTTCTTATTGAATAAATGTAATCTGTACAGTGCCTTATATATACACATATTCTAGCTAAAGGAAATTGTAAAAGAAAATAATATTTACAAGTGTAATAAATGTATTGGCTAGTACAATACCAAGAAAACTGTAAATTATTCCTTGCATGTGCACTGTTTTGTACTGTGCAATCCAGGTGGCATGTGATCCAACGGCCACAATTATTTCTCTTCAAGGGTCTGGATATTTACACGTGTGAAGGTTGAAAATATGTCATTATGTGACACTTCTAGAGAACTCCCTAGCTTTGTCTGAAGCCTTCACTTCTTCTCTCTTCTTTCCTACTTCTTCTTCACACTTTCTTCTTCAAATTTCTTCTCATTTTCTTCGTTTCTAATTATTGATGTAAGAGATCGTATCTTAACAGCTACTATGAGACAGACTTAGCATCCGTACAACTGGAAATTGTACAAGGTTCAAATACTGGTTCCATTTGGAAAATCAAGAGCACATCCCTATATTGGAGGACAACACTAGTTCTCAGCTCACCAATTAATCAGTAACTTATTTCTATTTTTATTTTATCACACAGATTACTTATTCACCTGGTATGTGTGTCTTAATATTCTTGCGTCAACTAGCACTAGTCGACAGCACCTGAATAGTGAAAGAACCCCTCAATGGAATCCATATATCAATGGAAAGAGGAAAAGTTCCGGGGGCATAAATTTTTTCCTTCGTTGAGGGGCAGAGGAGAGGAAAAGGAGACCAGAATCTATGAAGGAAGAAGGAAGAGAGAAAACTCTTTGACGCTTCAAGTTGAAATTTAATTTCGGGAGTACCAGGTATTAGTAGGAAAAAGAGGACACAAAATGAGTCAGTGATGCAAAATACCTCTGCACAGACCAGTGTTTTGAAAGGAAAGGGGCAAGTGTCAGCTAGGCCCAAAGCCAATCAAAGGGAGTGCTTCAGTGAAAAAGGTGCACAAGAAAATGTTTATAAAAATAAAACGTAACGCAAGAAAATAACTATAAAGACAAGTAAAATTTGTATGGATTAATAAAGTATAGACCTCACTGCCAACTTTTGCATATTCTTCTTTTGAGACAAGATCAATGTGCGCTCCAACTAATCGCTCAACAAGGAGGTTCCCTATCAATCCAGGATCTTTATCCACAAGTAACTGTGACAAAGCTAAAGAAGTTATTCATATAAACAGGAAGTGATGACTGGCGGCAGATGTAGGAATCAAACAAAATACCAAAAGAACATCTAAGGTATACCTTTGAAGTGAATAAGATGAGATAACAGTCAAGGTTTAAGTACTTGGCAGCGACAGCAGTAGCACGACAGTGATTACTTTGTATGCCACCTATAGTCACTATGCAGTCCGCTCCCTGTGCCACAGCATCTCCCAACAAGAACTCCAACTTCCTGACCTTGTTTCCACTCAACTGCATTCCTGATATATCATCACGCTGTAAATTCGAAGTTCGCTCACGTTAGAATAAATCCGGAATAGTGGCACGGTGAAAAAGGTAACCAGAGCACATGAGAGAAACAATAGCACAAAAGAAAAGCCATCCTCAGGCTCCATATAGACAAGAACTCGTACTTTAGATATACTGTAAAATATTTTCAAGAGGGAACTTTACCATCTATCTTATAAATGATCAATGGTCTAGTAGTACCTCTTAGTACTGATCCAACAACGAGCAAAATATCAACAATCAAGCTGCAGTGTATACTTGACAGCACATTGGTTGATGTGATGCCCTCACTTCACTTAGCTTCTTAATTGATTGTGATATTTTCTCAGTATAGTGTATAGTCGTGCCCTTTAACTTTTTCCTTTTATTTTATTTCCCTCTTTTTACCATACAAGCACACATCATAGACACAAACATGTTAAAAGAGGACTCATTTCTAATGTCATTGCAAATAACTTCACAAAATATTTCAATTATTTAGATTAAGCCATTCTTCATTACTTGCTCAAAGATACCACATTTATTACTCTACTCCCTAGTTTACACTAATATTCAGTTCAACAAACAAATAAAGTAGGAGCTCAGATATTACATACAAAATGTTTGGGTAATCAATTCAATAAAAAAATGGAAAGAAACATCTGTTATCAAATAAGTAATAGTTCTGAGACCTCACTCCTCTTTTTAATTTCCTTTTTATCTAAAAATAACTTTTTTCCCCGGTAAGGACCTAAAAAGTGAAATTTGGGGCACTCTATATCATACTTTTAGAAATCAGCGGGGGATTAAAGAGATCCTGTCGCAAAGGTTAGTATGCGTGGCTACATCAGAGGAAGTGAGGAACTTGCTTCAAGCATTGCACTGCTAAACCAAAGTTGCACAAAAGTCTCTCAATGACTGATTCGAGAACAAATACACATTCTCGTTATTTGTATCCAAGGGTCAATTAGACATTGAAAAATTGGATTATGAAATTGCGAAACATAATTTTGGAATTGGATCAACTTTTTTGAGTCCTGAGTTGGTCGAATCAGACAACAATATGCTAGCCTAGCTTACATCAGAAAAACCTCAGAGTAAACTTTTCCTTGTTTAACATTGTCTCGTTGCTTCAACAGAAAATGATCAAAAATAATAGTTAATCGCTTAAGCATTTCTTCCTATTTTTAAGTGCATAGAAAATACTAACCTTTAACCAAACCTCAGTGTCCTTTGGCAAATTAGGCAAGTTCCACTTGTGAATTGGAGTCGGAAACTACACACAATACCATAATTTTAAAATGAATAACAGATTGATTAATACTCTCGTACGCATGAACGAAACGAATAACAACCGACAAAAAAAAAGTTGTTATCTTACATGTCCAAGGGAAAAAGTGTGAGAGGGAAGAGGGTTAAGATGAAAGGCCCATTGAGGAGGCTCGTAAGGCTTCTTTGTGAGAAATTGAAAGGGCGATGGCGAAACCTGGGAACTGGAATCCTCCATAGATGATTTGGTAAGACAATAATGTCTTCAAGTTTAACGCCTTACTATTGAACATTTGAACTAGTAGACTTACCCGCCGAGTTTAAAAAACATCAATAAAATTTTTAAAAAATAATTTATCGAGTTAATAACAAAAGTAAATATTATCTATTTTTTCTGAGAAAGAAAATCATCAATAAATAATATATATTTGATTTAATTCATAAATTTAGTTTATATGTAATAAATAATCAAAATAATGTATAATTAATTGTATATTATTAATAAATATTACTTAAGTTTTATCTAATTAAGAAATTCCAAGACCAAGAAAAATAAAACCTAAATAAAAATAAAAGTCGTATAGATTTTTAAAGCTGCCAATTATACAAATAAAATAAATTAAATTATTGTTAGTTGTATATTGAGAAGCTGAAAATTTCTATGAGAAACAATATGTATTTTTTGACAAAAGATCCTTAGGAAGGCATTCTTCTCTTAGTTTGCAACATATGTTAAAAAAATTATTCCATTATATTATTCTGGTAGTTAAAGCATGATTTTATGTGATACATTTAATTGAGTAACTGCAATATTAGAGATAATGTTACACTTTAAAGAATAAAATTCACCAAGCATTCACATGAACAATTAATTTTTTAACAAAAAAATCTCTCAAAATAACCCACTTAATAAGATAAGAATCAAAACTAATTATCCGTAAATTCTAACATTAGAATAATGAATATTATTTGCAACTTGATTATGAACTTCACTAAGTTTTCAATCATCGATAGTATATCGCAAAAATAAAAAATACGTTATTTCATAAAGATAATAACTCGTTGTCTAGTAATTTTTAAATTACCGAAAGTTTGCCCCATTCACATTGTTAAAATTTTTATCGATAATAGCATATTATTATATGTGATTTCTTAATTAATTAAATTACATTGTATGTTAACTTAAAGTTATTAGCAAATTGTCAATGTCATAGATTACAATACGTCATAATATTTGTATATATAGCTACAAAACAATTTGAAAATTTTTATCTTAAATATATCATAATTTTGTGCGACTATAAAAAACTTCTTATCAAAGGTTTAAAACAATTAAAATTAGTTGATCTCAAATATATAAATATATTAGTTGTTAATAACTCTGAGGGTTCATAGATTAATGCGTAATTCAAAAAATAGAGGCAAAAGAATTATGAACAAATAGAAAATATATTTATAAAATAAATCTATATATAATAAGAAAAGGAAAACATATTAGAATCTCACTTCGACATCGGATGAAATCATGACTCCAAGTTATTGCAATTATAGAGTACAAATATATACAACAAAAAACAGATATCAAAATCTTTATGTCTATATTATTTAAAAAAAATCACTACTTCAACTTATACAACATCAACCTAAATATGACAAAATCAAATACCAGTAATGAGAATTGTGAAATATGCTTTACTTCAATCTTCGCCTCATTATTTGACACTTCTTCTTAAACATTCTTCTTTAAGATTCACACATGCATAGAATATCTTCATGCATAGAAATAATTATACCATATATTAGTATGATTTTTCTTTCCCACTATAACCTTTAACATAGAGATAGCTCAACCCATTATAAGCAAAATATAAAGTTAGTGTCAATCATATTTTTTTCAACATATAGAAGTCCTTATATAGGTACATATGTAGGAATATATAATAATTAGTAGTCATTTAATTCGTAATAAAATATTATATAATTTAATAAATTTTTTAATATATATATATATATATATATATATATATATATATATATATATATATATCACGTTAAAAAGTTAGAGGTTATGAATATAAAAGGTATGAGAGTTATTGAGATAATTAAAAAATATAGGTTTTGAAGATAAAGAGGTGTGAGTTATGGTGATTGAATTTATAATATTAAATAAATAGAAAAAATAATGAAAACCCAAAAAAAAGGAGAAAAAGATAAATATATTTCTTGACTTAAGAGATCACTTTCTTATTGCCCACTTATATATATAGACTAGGTAATTTATCCGCGCTTCGCGCGGTAATAAATAATATCTTTAAACTACAATTATCTTTTTTTTATATCCCCATTATTGAAAATAACGAAAAGGTAGGTTCTTGTAAAAGCAAATATACTAAAAATATTTTAAGAGCCTCTAAATTCTAATGAATAGTTGGAAAGGCCTTATCGATATGGTCTTTAAAATATTTCCCATCGTAACATTTATTTGTTGATATAATTGCCTTATCAATATTAATTGATCATTTCAAATAATTAATTTTCGTTTTTTCTTACTTTTGGGTACACGAAAAGCATAGCATTCAATTTCATGGTGTACGCTATAGTGCTTCTCAAACTGTCAAACCCTTCATGATATGAAGGTTTGTAAAATTCATCATTGAATAAATTAATGTTGAGTGTAAATAATCTAGATCCGTTAATAAACAACAATAAAAATATTTACTAAAAATTAAGTAAGTGATATTTGGATTCAAAATTGCTTGGCATTCTTCTTCTGTTAAGTCACCCTTCAGAATTTCTTTCACCCTTTAGGTTGACATTAGAATCATAACATTAGTTCTCTAGCTAGTGAAGCGAAAAAAAAAGGAAAAAAGAGAAGAGAATAGGAAAGGATGGAGCAAGTAGATGCGCAAGAATTAAAGTTGAGCCCATAGTTAGAATAGCATACATGAAAGATCAACTAAGCCTCAAGATATTCTATGTGATCCTAAATACTAATGCAGTTGGTGAAAATAATGCTTATAAACAGGATTATGTAAAACATACGTCGTTACTTATTATTTTATATCCAAGGCTTCTGTCCTTCAAGGGATACCTTTTACAATCTATCATACAGACTTAGAAAAATACCAGATCTAAAGAATATTTAGCAACTTCTTTTCCTAAATTAAAAAGGAAATCAATTCAAAATAACATAGAAATTAAAATTTAAAAGTCAGTATTCAAAATCTAGACCTTTGATCCGTTGTTCAAAAGTGATTACATCACTTCCATTGCCAGCTTCCATTAGACCCTAACTCCAAACACACATAGAGTACAAAAAGAAATAATGTCAATGGTTTCAATAGATGTATTTTGAAACTTCTCCTTGAGACTCTTTCGTCGGTATTCGGCAATTACACCGATCCTTGCAGGCCTTACACATCACATAGCAAATATATGTACTGATGTAAGGAAACGTACAAAGTTTTCAAGGAGACCCACATGAATATATGAAAAACAATGATGTATGTACCGAGTAAAACACAAAATAACTGGTAACAAATTAACTAATAGATTTGAACAGTTATACCATACATACAACAGCGAGAGTAAAAAGATCATGAAAATAAACATAAAAAAAACAAATCTATTTTTAAAATCTCCACTTTCAAGCATCAGATGAAACTCCAAAATTGAAGCAAAACAATTCACGACCCTTGGCAACAAAGCTAGCAAATGAGGAAGATAAGGGTAGTCGAAACTCCAAAAGAGACTCCATCTCCCTTGTAAATAATCTTTCACAAAAATAATTGGTTCAAAGCTGTTAGAGGAAAGCGACTATCCTTCCTCCAAATTATGTAATGCAAGAGTAATACCAAGGATTGTATATTTGAGGCTAGAGAATTAAAGTAGTGACGGTTACAAAAGATATTTAAGGTGTAGTTATTTTAAATTAATGAGAAAGCTGTTAAAAGTAAGGCAACGACTGGATTTTTAACATATCACTATTTTGCTCATTTTTCATTAATGGACATGAAGAGACGTGACTTTAAGGCATTAAAACAATAAAAATAAAGGAAAAAAAGTAGAAAAAACTCCTAAAATCTGAGAAAATAGATAAATGTTATTCTTGGCCTAAGAGAGGTGCCAAGTCATCTCTTCCATTCCCTCCTTTATATATATATAGAGATTGTTGCAAAGAAAATGGAGAACTATAGCATACTCTACTGAAGCTACTCCATTGGCAACTCAAAGGCATACTATATTTTATTACGCTAAAAGACAATACATTTTACTACCCTAAAAGAGCACTATATTACTAGTCTTTAAGCAAATAAATAATATAAAGTAGATAAAAATAACAAATATATTTAATCACAAAACATTTACGAAATATATATACAACAATAAAAAAAAACTTATTTGTATTTTTTTTTAAAAGTAATAATGATTTCTCTATTTTTACATATCTTTTTAGCACACTAATATCTAAGAGAAAATAAAAATAACATACCAATTTAATCACAAAAAACACACAAAACAACATAGAACACATGTAAAACAATTAATATACAAATTTTTATACGAATTTCGGTAAAAATTAAATCGGAATACCTCAATTTTTTTTTTTAGAAAGTTTAAAAATTAAAGATTTGAGTCCAAAAGGATATATATATATATATATATATATATATATATATATATATATATATATATATATATATATATACTACGCGGCGTGCAGCCTGATCAAGGAGCCCCTCCGGAGTCTGCACACCCCGGTGAGCGCAACCGACTAATATATTGGAAATAAAGTGTTTCAATTACTGCACTTGGATGTATGGGGACCATATGGTACACGAACGTATGATGGAAATAGGTATTTCTTAACAGTAGTAGATGATTACTCTCGTGTAAAATGGATTTTTCTTATGGTACTAAAAAGATATCTAACCCTGCACCTTTAATGTTAGACGATCCATCAGTGAATAAATTCCATACCCCTGGATTTGCTCCATTAAGTACCTGGACTTCTTCCCAGCATTATTGTCTTTCTTTTGACCCGCCAATTTTTTTTCGGCTTTTCTTTTCTTTTCTTTTGTTCCACCCATCCTCTGCCTCTACCACCACCTATCGACTGCTGAAAACCCCGTGCTGGAGGCCGGACTGATGAGGAAGAACCACAGATCCAGTCGACTGAGCCATACCATCACCTCCGAAAATCCTTCTCTTCTTATTGGTGTATTTGATCTATATTATTGCACAGTGGATCGGGTTGCACACTACAACAAGTGAAATAAGGGAGGATATTTATATTATGATATTGTTATTGTACGATTGGATTGGGTTGCACGCATGTGAGATAACAATCATTAATAGTACTAGCTATTTAAGTGGACTCACGTAATCATCCTAAAAAATATGTGCAAAGGAACGTGACGCAATGACAAATTTAAATGGGTCCACCATAAACCAAACAGTAATTTTGACTTTAGAAAATAAGATGAGGATATAAAAGTAATTAAGTGAAAAGTTTATGTTTTTTCTGAAATTTTATGGAGGACTACAAAAGTCCTTCATAATAATTAGTCATAAAATTACACATTAAAAACTTAGAGGTTATGAATATGAAAGGCATGAGAGTGATTGAGGTGTGAGCAATGGTGATTGAATTTGTAAGACTTAATTAATGGAAAAAATATGAAACCCCCCCCCCCAAAAAAAAAAAAAAAAAGATAAATATATTTTTTGACTTGAGACGTGCCACCTCACTTTCTTATATATATATATATATATTTTTTATTTTTTTTTATTTTTTTTTTTTTTGCAAAGAAAATGGAGAATTGTAGCTACTCTACTGAAGCTACTCCATTGGCGACTCAAAGGCATACTACATTTTATTACGCTAAAAGGTAATACTTTTTACTACCCTTAATGGGCACTATATTACTAGTCCTTAAGCAAATAAATAATATAAACTAGATAAAAACAACAAATATATTTAATCACAAAATATTTACGAAATACATATACAACAATAAAAAAGTTTATTTATTTATTTTTTAACAAATAATAATGATTTCTCTATTTTTACATATTTTTTTAGCACACTAACATCTAAGTCCAGATAAAAATAACATACCAATTTAATCGCAAAAAATACAAAAAACAACATAGAACACACGTAAAACAACTAATATACAATTTTTATACGAGTTTCGGCAAAAACTAAATCGGAATACCTCGAATTTTTTTTTTTTTGGAAAGTTGGAAAATTGAAGATTTGAGTCCAAAATGAACAACCCACAATGAGAGAAGGCTTTAGCTAGGATGTGGGACCAACACTCTTTACTTTTTGTGGGACTAATGGGATCCACGTGGGTTTTTTGGGTTGTTAATTGGGAGGGGGGTTCAATTCTGTTATGTACGTTGGGGGAAGGGAAGGGGACGGTTATTTGAATACGCAAAACGTGGTTTATTAAAGCGTTTTACATAAAGCGCTTTATCAAACAACGTTTTATCTAAACGTCTTATCAGTTTCAGGTAAAACGTGGTTTCTAACTGCGTTTTATGAAAAATATGATTTCGAAATACGCTTTAGTTTAACGTTCCAAACGGACGTTAAGGTAAAGCGGGAATTAAAACCGCATTTTATATAGTTTGGTCACTAAGGTTTTTTCTACCTAATTCAGTATGTTGAGTCCAAAACAACCACAATTGAATTCCGGACTCAGTGGTTCCAATATCATTTTCAGCGGTCCTATGGCATCATGGATTCCCCTTCCGAATTGACTAGCAGCGACAAAGTCCTTTAAAATCTAGATAACATGGTTAACTGCCAAAATTTCTAGTCATGGGCCCTTTACTTATCAAACAACGGTTTATCTAAATATCAGTTTCAAATAAAACGTGGTTTCTAACGGCATTTTATAGAAAATATGATTTTGAAACACACTTTAGTTTAACGATTCAAACGGACGTTAAGGTAAAGCACGAATTAAAACCGCGTATTATATAGTTTGGTCACTAAGTTTTTTTCCACCTATTTCGATATGTTGAATTCAAAAGAACCACAATTGGATTCCGGACTCAGTGGTTCCAATATCATTTTCAGCGGTCCTATGGCAACATGGATTCCCCTTTCGAATTGACTAGCAGCGACAAAGTCCTTTAAAATCTAGATAACAAGGTTAACAGCCAAAATTTCTAGTCATGGGCCCTCTACTTTCACATCTGCTATTTATACTCCAATTATTCAAGCTTTCAAGAGATAAATCATATTCATAATTATTCAACCATTCGTACAAGTGGGGCACAAAGCACTTCCTTTTATTCAAGTAAAAAAATCTAGAAATGCTGATGCTCATCCTGGACATGTCGACAACACAATTTGGTATCACCACTTTCACGATTTTAGAACATTTTGCCGATGCCGTCTTGTCTTGGGATAGATTCATTGATATCCATCTTACGCCATTTTCCCATTAATGAGGCCATTTCATCAGCTTTGTCATATAATCCCAGTAGACCACCTGTATGTATGAAGAGAATCTTTCTTCCCTCCCACTTTGTTGGATTCTCGTTCATGTCTTTCATCATTCCATAAGCTGCTTTACCACTGTAACAATGAACAATCAAAAGGTATCCTCACAAATTGACAATCAAGAATAAATATCAGTAATTTAAGTTGTGTATCACTCAATCTCACTGTTCTCCCTCGATTTATGTATAATTCAAGTGCAAGGTTCAACAATTCAACTTTAAAACAGTTGTATACTACTCCCTCCGGTCCAAAATAAGTGATTTTTTAGCCCTTTTTTGTGGTCCAAAATAAGTGATTTTTTCCGATTTCAAGAATGACTTAATGATGTTTTTCCTACAGTCCTTGGAGTAAATAGTGTTGGAATATGTGTTAGGAATGTTTATGTGAGATAGTAAGGTTAAAATGGTCAAAACCCTCAGGGGTTGACCTGGTAGCAATTGACTTGAGCCTTGGGGTTTGCTCCCTCTCAAGGTCTCAAGTTCGAAACCCACCGGGTGCAAACAATTTCTGAGGGCCATCGGACTGGGTAAAACCTGAATTAACCGTGGTGCACTTGCGGGAAACTCCTTGCCGAGGGCCTGTGCACCCCGGGATTAGTCGGGCCTCGAAGAGACTCGGACACCCGGTGCCAAATAAAAAAAAAAGGTTAAAATGGTCAATTCTATTGCTAATTAATGCTAAAAGGTGACTTTCTTAATATGTGTGAAAACATCCAAAAAAATCACTTATTTTGGACCGGAGGAAGTACTTGTTTAAGGATAAAAAGGTCGAAGACCTTCTGTTACACTCGGCATCTAGTGAGTCTTGCCACATTTCTCCTCTAAAAGAATCACTATAGCAAGCCAACAACAGACTTCAATACAAACAAGTTTACAAAATCAATATCAATAAATTATGTTCCATTACCACATAACACAGGATTCCCCAGGCTCCATAGCAAAAGATTTATTCTCCAGCCATTCAAAAATTTAGTGCATTCATAAGAACAGACAGTTTTTAGATTAAAAACATGCTTGTGCAATGGATTTTACAGACTACAAGCAAATTGTGTAGACAGTCCGTTGAACGCTCACTTGCCATATGAGCATAAAGAAAGAATGAGAAGGCACAGTTGGCCATACCTGTAGACAGGGTCGAGAATAACACCTGTGGCTTCAGCAACTTGCTTCACAAATTTAAGCTCGTCAGCTGTGCTCATAGCATACCCAAGGCCTTTCGCCTGTTAAAAAACCAAAGTGTAGATACAAGACTTGTTGATACCATTGAGTTCCTCAGAGAACTAGACTAAGACATCATATGCAGAATTTCCATAGTTCCTCTTGAGCAAGATGGATGTGGACATAAATGATTTATGATAAGATTTTGATGACACCATTATTTAGCAGGGAAAATTATCAATCAAAGTTTTGGCCTTGAAGGGTATTCAGAAAGAAGTCCTTTGTTTTGAGCATAGCCATCCATGTTAAATGTTAAGCTATGTAAAATGTATAGCATGGGAAGAGAGAACACTTACAGTTACAAAGACCCAAATATCTATGAATAACAATCAATAGGTCACATTGTTTTATCATGAAATTACTACCTCAAGAAGTTACACAGTGAAATTGATGAATCTAAAACAGGTATGCTTAAAGAAAGGAGAAAATTCCTTACATTTTGAATGCTAACAATATCACGTGAGCTAACGCCAGCATTATTTCCATCAAGTAGGCCTTGAACATATTCATAAAAATAATCTGGATCGTCACAAACACAAAATGCATTAACCTACAAACACGAACCATTTATTAGTGACATTTGCTGTGTCTGAAGATGAGAGCAATTTAAAATAAAGACAAAAACAATTTACTTTTGCTTTTAAGCCACTGAGCCTGGATGCAATTGACAAACCAGCGACCGTACCCCCACTGTAAACCATGGAGACATGGCACTGATGTTAGAACACTGTAAGATAAATCATTGACTTTCACCATAATGTAACTCCAGACAAAATAAATCATTTTAAGGAAGTTGAGTAACTCATTGAGTACGAGCATTCCCCGAAGAAGAGTAAATACCAAAATAAATCAGAATTTCGACTAGAGATGCACAACTGAGGCACCTAGAAGTGCGAAAGGAGATTTCTTCAGGTTCAATCAGGTTCTCAATGATAAACGTTTTCAATTCAAATGCATTAATAGATAAAAGGTCTACTAGAAGGCACCAAAAAGCTGGTGCAATGTCCATGGAGAATCTTTTGGTCTTTTAAGAGCACCTGGCACAGGGAGACTCAATTATGCATGTAGAGATGGAAAGCAAATGTTAGTGAATTCAATCTGGTTTCCAGAGGTAGACACTCTCACAGCATACGCTTTGATAGGAAAACAGGTTATTAGGAGGCAGGGGAAAATTGAACCTCACCACAAAAGTGGGTGGAACCAATGTCTACAGAGAATCTGTTAACAATTCAAAAGCTCCTTAAGCAAGATAATTGCAATTTGTATAAAAACAAAAAGACCATAGTCCCAGAAGGTAATGAGCCCAGGGGCGGAGGGAAGGGGGCGCAAGGGTGTTCACCCGAACACCCTTCGCCGAAAAATTACACTATATATATAAGGTAAAATTTATGTTTTATCTCTATATATTAACTTTTGAACACCCTTGATACAAGGCAAATGTTTGGCTCAGTGGTCAAGGGTGTTCAAAATATGCATAAAATCACAGGTTTGATTGTCGTGAGCTACAATTCAATTGTTTTTGAACACCCTTAATATATATTCTGCCTCCGCCACTGAATGAGCCCCCTACAACATCCCATAGGGTGTCATGATGCCAGGATCAAGAAGCTAAGATCCTCCACAGATAACATAGAGACACTCAAAACATATATCAGACGTACTGACATGTACTGTTGCATTAAGGAACAACTACCAAAGCCACTCAGTAATAGAAATACCAAACAAGCGGGGAAGTATGTGTGTACTTAACTACAGTCAAGGCATGTCATTGGTCAATCGAGTATACTATCCTTACTAGGAATACAAGTCTGGGTCATTCTCTAAGCTCATAGCAGATTCCTACTTATTTTGGGACTCCTCGACAAACTTCTCAACCATACTTTTAGCAAGTGTTGCTTTTTAGTGATTGCATACACAGGACGATTTTTAATGTAACAATCCATGTAGAGCATACTAAATCATAAAAATATGCAGAGGAGGTGCAAAACCTGCCACAAGCTACAACAATGTCATCGAATTTCCATCCACTGCTCGAGTGCTGAAGTTGTTGCTCAACTTCCCGGATTGCTTCAATATAGCCCCTGAAAAAATAGTCACACTAATCAAAATGGTGAAGCTAAGACACAGATTTTGTATTTCTTTATGACGTAGGGCAAACCTTTAGAGCAAAATTTACTCAGCCGTGTATAGTTTAGAATATGTACCATCACTATCCATTACTTAAGGATGGCAACCTGATGGTCTGAGCGTAATTCAGTCCAAGTACTAATTTAGGCATTTGAGGTGCTTACTAATAAATTAAAGGATGGAATGCTTGGTTCTTCAACTACTCAAGCTGATCCTTCGATCTTTTCTTTAAACATGTATCTGTAACTCTATCGAAGATAGTAATATCAGCATAGAGAAGGCAGAACCTTGGCGTGTATTCTAACTGGGCTACTAGGTTCTGAAGGGCTGATAGCTCTGTCAATCAAGAAAATAAGTCATCCTGGCTAACCTAGTGTCATCATATTAGGGTTGAAAAGGATAATAGGAATATTGACGAGCAGCTGAAAAATGCTAATGTAATAATCCATAAGATTATTTGACTGCTCAATTCCAAGCGGCCAGCGGAGAGGGTTTCATCTGGTAAGAAGAACATGAAATGTTTGATTATACTTCATATTTTCTAGCATGGTCTTCATTTCAGGTCCCAGGTAGGCCCTTCTAAGTATCACTACAACACAGGATTAAGCTCCCCATGGAGTTCTATAATTAACAGCCAGTATCAATGGAAACTCAAATATTCTTCCAAATATTAGTGTCTTTGTGAAGACACACACAAAATATATATTGAGGTGGAACCAGAAGCTGAACTGAACAACAAAAACATGAGAAGGCTAAATATGAGATGTGAGAATATGAAACTGAGAGCATTAGCAATCCAATATGAAAATGAGAGCACTTGCTGTCCAACATCATGCAATATTAAGTTTTCTTCTTTCTGCTGGCAGCTCCTTACAGGAGGTTGAACTTTATACCACTGTTGGCCTTCTAGCACAGCATATAACAGTTCTCTGCTCTGCCTCAGTAGGTCTAGCATTTTTCTGGTACCTAAGCCTTAATCCTATAGGTTTGAAAGACGAGCAGCTATAAGGGTTTAGATGGGTTTGGATAATTTCAACAGGGTCAAGTACACCGATTTTTTGGCAGGTAATGAGCAGCTTTTCATTTTGGACAGGTTAAACAAGCCAAACTAGTAACACTATCTACTACATAGAAGGCGCGAAGACATTATAATTACCGAGTCTAACCAAGGCACGTAGCTTCCAAATATTCAAGCAACGAATCGAACATATAAGAATCGTTTATTCGCTCCAGTACTGCAATTCTAATAGAACGGAACAAAAGGGTTGTGGAGAAGCTGGAGAAAATTACACCCCCCCCCCCCCCAAAAAAAAATACAATGCAGGCAGAATGTAAAAGGCTTCAATATGAGAAAACATCTTATAAAATGCATATATGACATTAATGCTCTTTCTCTCTTTTCTAGTTTGTTAAACATTAATCACTCACTACTCTTCCACCAATAGCTCCAGAAAGATAGAGTCTGTATTTATATAAGCTATCTTTTGTTTAAAACGAGCTGTCAAAACCTCAAAATTAACCTTCTGAACCATAGCTTATCTGTCTTCCCTTGACATATTGTAGGTTAAACTTTGAGGATTGTAGAGAAACTGTCTTTGTCAAAAGGAAAAATTGAATGATTTTCTGAAGGATAGATGTTCAGTATAACAGTTTATGTAGCCACTTAATGCAGGATGACAACTAGAGGTGGCAAAATGGTTAAAAGAAAACAGTTATTCACCCATATTATCGATCAAAAAATGGGTTGGATAATGAACCATTTAAAAATGGGTCGAATATGGATAAAGAACCATATTATCCACTTGGAAAATGGATAACTAATGTGTTTTATCTTTTACATTTGTAAAGCGTCAAATTGGAGTTCCTCAAGTTTGGAAGACTAGGAATTCTCTCATAAGTGATCATATTTAAGAAGTCATGGATAATATGGATATCCATATTATCCGCCGGATAAACCGTTTTTTATCCATCTCAAATACGGGTCGGTAGGAACCGTTTGACACGCTCATATCCGACCCGACCCAACCTGCCCATTTTCCACCCCTAATACATGACAACAATCTTCACAGAAAAAAAACTCAATAAAACAAGGCTAGTGACATAGGTAGGTATCCTTCTTATCAAAAAAATAAAAAAAGTTACACGGGTAGATATCCTGTATGCCACACCGCAAATGGAGTTGATTTAAGTAGAGTCAATGTTTGCACCAGAAGTAAACTAATACCACAGGCTATGGCTCAATAATGGACCACAAGATGGAAAAGATATTCACTCTTGAAGGCTTCACAATGAAAAGGGAAATTAACCACATATTGAAGTTCAAATTAAGGCAAACGCAGCGAGTTCAGAAGCTGTATAGGCAGCTCTAAACTCAGACCTGAAGGTTATCATTAAAAGCTTTTGGATACAATGCGATTCTGAAAGTACCAAATGCACATCTCAAGGTGCAAGTGAAATGCTGAAAATTAGGAAAAAGAAAGGAAGTAGGCCTAGGATTTATCAGACATAGGAAAAAAGCCAGTTGCATAAGAAAAGGAGCCTCACCAGGTTCCTAAAGAATTGGATCCACCAACAGGGATGACATACGGCTTTCTTCCTTCACTTAACAGCTTTTCCTTCAATAATTTGGTAAGAGCCTGAGATGTAACACACATTAGGATCAGTACTATTGAAGATAAGACCTATCAGCTTAAGGCTACTATGAAACAGACTTAGCATCCGTACAACTGAAAATTGTACAAGGTTCAAATACTAGTTCCATTTGGAAAATCAAGAGCACATCCCGAAATTGGAGGACAACACTAGTTCTCAGCTCACCAATTAATCAGCAACTTATTTCTATTTTTATTTATCACACAGATTACTGAATTCACGTGGTATGTGTGGCTTAATATTCTTGCATCGACTAGCACTAGTCGACAGCGCCTGAATAGTGAAAGAACCCCTCAATGGAATCCATATATCAATGGAAAGAGGAAAAGTTCCGGGGGCATAAATTTTTTCCTTCGGTGAGGGGCAGAGGAGAGGAAAAGGAGACCAGAGTCTATGAAGGAAGAAGGAAGAGAGAAAACTCTTTGACGCTTCAAGTTGAAATTTAATTTCGTGAGTACCAGGTGTTAGTAGGAAAAAAAGGACACAAAATGAGTCAGTGATGCAAAATACCTCTGCACAGACCAGTGTTTTGAAAGGAAAAGGGCAAGTGTCAGCTAGGCCCAAAGCCAATCAAGGGGAATGCTTCAGTGAAAAAGGTGCACAAGAAAATCTTTATAAAAATAAAATGTAACACAAGAAAATAACTATAAAGACAAGTAAAGTTTGTATGGATTAATAAAATATAGACCTCACTGCCAACTTTTGCATATTCTTCTTTTGAGACAAGATCGATGTGCGCTCCAACTAATCGCTCAACAAGGAGGTTCCCTACCAATCCAGGATCTTTATCCACAAGTAACTGTGACAAAGCTAAAGAAGTTATTCACATAAACAGGAAGTGGTGACTTGCGGCAGATGTAGGAATCAAACAAAATACCAAAAGATCAACCAAGGTATACCTTTGAAGTGCGTAAGATGAGATAACAGTCAAGGTTTAAGTACTTGGCAGCGACAGCAGTAGCACGACAGTGATTACTTTGTATGCCACCTATAGTCACTATGCAGTCAGCCCCCTGTGCCACAGCATCTCCAAACAAGAACTCCAGCTTCCTGACCTTGTTTCCACTCAACTGCATTCCTGATATATCATCACGCTGCAAAGTCGAAATTCGTTCATGTTAGAATAAATCTGGAATAGTGGTACAGTGAAAAAGGTAACCAGAGCACATGAGAGAAACAATAGCACAAAAGAAAAACCATCCTCAGGCTCCCTATAGACCAAGAACTCGTACTTTAGATATACTATAAAAACATTCTAGAGGAAACTTTACCATCTATCTTAAAAATGATCAATGGTCTAGTAGTACCTCTTAGTAATGACCCAACAACGAGCAAAATATCCAGACAATCAAGCTGCAGTGTATACTTGACAGCACATAGGTTGATGTGATGCTCTCAATTCACTCGCCTTCTAAATTGATTGTGATATTTCTCAGTATGGTGTATAGTCGTGGCCTTTGACTTTTTCCTTTTATTTTGTTTCCCGCTTTTACTATACAGGCACACATCATACACACACATGTTAAAAGAGGACTCATGTCTAATGCCACTGCAAATAACTTCACAAACTATTTCAACTTTTTAGATTATGCCATTCTTCATTAATTGCATGAAGATACCAGATTTATTACTCTACTCCCTAGTTTACAGTAATTTTCAGTTCAACTGTTAGTTAGAACAGGTTGTTAAAGTTAGAACATGCTGTTAAAGTTAGAACAGGCTGTTAAAGTTAGAACAGCCTGTTAGCATGCTGTCAACAACTCAGATTTATTTGTTTATGATCCTAGCTGGTTGCTACCTACTTGTATATATTCCCTTGAAATGAATGAAGAAAATAAGCTGTGCATTCAATCAAATAACAAGTCTGCAGTAGCTAAAACTTACATGGTACCTGGTGTTTGAGGCACAATGGCTGGAGAAGATGATTGTTGAGAAGTGAATTTGTCAGTCTCTTTCTCCCTTCTAGAGTACACCTTCAATGGTTTTATTTGATTGCTTAAAACATCACCATTTTCAGATATAGTTTCAGTCATGATTTCAGTGTTACTAGGAACCTGCGTTATTTCTTGTATATTAGGGATTAAACTCTGAGAGTCAGATTCAGACTTTTTAGACCAATCTAGATCTAGGTCTTCATAGCAATTCTCCCCCTGAAGACCAGTGCCATAGAACATCTCATCTTCATTAAAAGTAGCATCTAAGGTTATGATAATTTTCCTAGTTTTAGGATTATAGAGTTTAAAACCTTTCTGAGTTGGGGCATATCCTATGAAGACACATTTTTGTGCTCTAGGATCAAGTTTGTTTCTATTGTGATCATGAATATGAGCAAATGCTACACATCCAAACACTCTCAAAGGTAGGTTATGGATGAGCTTAGTAGTAGGGAATTGTTCTAGGAATACTTGCACAGGTGTTTTAACAGCCACTTATCTCATAAATAGAATGCCTTCTAAGGTTGTAGGCTTCAAAACACCCGTGCAAGTATTCCTAGAACAATTCCCTACTACTAAGCTCATCCATAACCTACCTTTGAGAGTGTTTGGATGTGTAGCATTTGCTCATATTCATGATCACAATAGAAACAAACTTGATCCTAGAGCACAAAAATGTGTCTTCATAGGATATGCCCCAACTCAGAAAGGTTTTAAACTCTATAATCCTAAAACTAGGAAAATTATCATAACCTTAGATGCTACTTTTAATGAAGATGAGATGTTCTATGGCACTGGTCTTCAGGGGGAGAATTGCTATGAAGACCTAGATCTAGATTGGTCTAAAAAGTCTGAATCTGACTCTCAGAGTTTAATCCCTAATATACAAGAAATAACGCAGGTTCCTAGTAACACTGAAATCATGACTGAAACTATATCTGAAAATGGTGATGTTTTAAGCAATCAAATAAAACCATTGAAGGTGTACTCTAGAAGGAAGAAAGAGACTGACAAATTCACTTCTCAACAATCATCTTCTCCAACCATTGTGCCTCAAACACCAGGTAATTCTGAATTAAATATTGTTTCAGATTTAGAATTCGAACCTAATGATCTAGATATTCCTATTGCTCTAAGAAAAAGTGTTAGAAAATGTACACAGACACCATTATATCCTTTGTCTAACCATGTTTCCTATGATAGACTGTCACCTTCTTTTACAGCTTTTGTATCTCACTTAAACAACCTAGAAATTCCAAAAACTATCCATGATGCTCTAAATGATCCTAAGTGGAAAGAGGCAGTTCAAGAGGAGATGAAAGCACTAATGAAGAATAAGACTTGGGAGATGATTGATCTACCAAAAGGAAAGAAAACAGTGGGTTGTAAATGGGTGTTCACCATCAAATACAACTCTGACGGATCTCTGGAAAGGTACAAAGCAAGGCTAGTAGCAAGGGGATATACTCAAACTTATGGCATTGATTACTTGGAGACATTTGCTCCAGTAGCAAAAATGAACTCCATCATAGTATTGTTGTCCCTAGCAGCTAATCTGAACTGGCCTCTACAACAGCTAGATGTGAAAAATGCTTTCCTTAATGGAGAGCTTGAGGAAGAAGTCTACATGGATCCCCCTCCAGGCAGTAAAGAAATTGGAGGAACGAAGGTGTGCAAACTGAAGAAGTCCTTATACGGTCTCAAACAATCCCCTAGAGCTTGGTTTGAAAGACTTACTCGGTATATGAAAAAACTGGGCTACATGCAAGGGCAAGCAGATCACACTATGTTCATTAACCACTCACTAAAGGGTAAAATGACTGTTCTTATTGTGTATGTTGATGACATTATTCTTACAGGTGATGATGAGATTGAACAAGGCAGATTGAAGCAGAAATTGGCTGAGGAATTCGAGATTAAAGACCTAGGAAATTTAAAATACTTCCTAGGAATGGAAATTGCAAGATCACAACATGGTATCATGGTGTCACAGAGAAAGTATGTACTAGATCTTCTAAAGGAAACTGGGATGAGTGAATGTAAGCCAGCTGAAACTCCTATTGATCCAAATGTCAAATTTGGTGTCAAGGAAGGAAAAGAAGTTGATTGTGGACAGTTTCAGAGACTGGTGGGAAGACTCATCTATCTTTCTCATACACGACCAGATATTGCATTCCCTGTCAGTATGATCGGTCAGTTCATGCACTCTCCCAAGAATGAACATCTAGAAGCAGCCCACAGAATTTTGAGGTATTTGAAGAATACTCCAGGAAAAGGTTTGCTATTCAAGAAGACAGAGAACAGGGAGATTGCAGCCTACACTGATGCTGACTGGGCAGGATCAGTAATGGACAGGAGATCTACTTCAGGTTATTGTACCTATGTTTGGGGAAATCTGGTCACTTGGAGAAGCAAGAAACAATCAGTTGTAGCTAGAAGCAGTGCAGAGGCTGAGTTCAGGTCAATGGCACAAGGAATTTGTGAGACTATCTGGCTTAGAAGGGTCTTAACAGAGTTAGAAGTGCCAATGCAATTACCCATGAAACTCTACTGTGACAACAAAGCTGCAATTAGCATTGCACACAATCCAGTCCAACATGATAGAACTAAACATGTGGAGGTTGACAGACACTTCATCAAAGAAAAGATTGAAGATGGAAGCATTTGTACACCATTTGTCCCAACCAATCTTCAAGTGGCAGACATGTTCACTAAAGGATTATTCAAGCCAAATTTTAATGTTCTTGTAAGCAAGTTAGGCATGACAGATATCTATATGCCAACTTGAGGGGAGTGTTAGTTAGAACAGGTTGTTAAAGTTAGAACATGCTGTTAAAGTTAGAACAGGCTGTTAAAGTTAGAACATCCTGTTAGCATGCTGTCAACAACTCAGATTTATTTGTTTATGATCCTAGCTGGTTGCTACCTACTTGTATATATTCCCTTGAAATGAATGAAGCAAAATAAGCTGTGCATTCAATCAAAAGTAGGTGCTCAGATACTACATATAAAATGTTTGGGTAATCACTCAAATAAAAAAAAATGGAAAGAAATTTATGTTATCAAATATAGTTCTGAGACCTCACTCCTCTTTTTAAATTTCCCTTTTATCTAAAAATAATTGATTTTCCCGGTAAGGACCTAAAAAGTGAAATTTGGGGCACTCTATATCATACTTTAGCATTCTGCGGTGGATTAAAGCACTTTGTCGCAAAGGTTAGTTTGAGGGACTACATCAGAACCTGCTTCAAGCAGTACACTGCTAAACCAAAATTGCAAAAAAAGTCTGCTATAACTGTAACTTATTTCGAGTCCGGAATTGGTCGAATCAGACAACAATATGTTAGCCTAGTAAGACATCAGAAATGATTGCGAACTCGTCATTTCCAAAGAGGGAGGAGCATTTGGTTACTTTCAAGAGTTTGGCGGCGAGAACTCAGATTGATTACCTCCTCCTCAGAAGGAGCGATATAGGGTTGTGCAAGGACTGCAAGGTAATTCCGGGAGAGTCCCTTTCTACTCCACATAGGCTCCTAGTGATGGATGTCGGTCTCTGGGTGAAGAGGAGGAGGAGGGGTGCTCGGGGCTGACTGCGGATTAGTTGGGGAGCTCTGACAAAGGAGAAAGCCTAGGAGTTGGAAAGGAGGTTAGCTAATGGTGGAGCTTGGAGAAGTTCTGGGGATGCGGACGCAATGTGGTCAGAGACGGCGAACTTGGTTAGGGAGGTAGCGCGGGAAGTGCTTGGGATAGCAAAGGGCTATTCAGGCAAACATCAGGGTGACTGGTGGTGGAATGATGTAGTCCAAGGAAAGTAGAGGCAAAGAAGGCGGCGTTTGCCAAGTTGGCAGGGAGTACGAGCAAGGAAGAAAGGAGACTGAACAGGGAGAGCTACAAGGTGGCGAGGAGGGAAGTGAAGCTGGTGGTCACGGAAGCTAAAAATGCGGCGTTTGGTCGTATGTACGCGGAATTGGGGGAGAAAAGCGGAGACAAGAAGTTATTCCTGTTGGCTAAAGTGAGGGAGAGGAAGGCTCGGGATCTAGACCAAATTAGGTGCATCAAGGACGAGGATGGTAGAGTTCTGATGGGGGAGTCTCAAGTCAAGCAAAGGTGGCAGTCGTACTTTCGAGACCTGCTTAACGAGGAGGGGGATCGAGTCATAGAGCTAGGGGAGCTGGAGCAGTCAGGGCGTCATAGATACCTTGAGTACTGCAGGCGCATTAGGGTGGAGGAGGTCATGAGAGCTTTGCGTAGGATGAGTAGGGGTCGAGCGATTAGGCCAGACGAGATCCCGGTGGAGTTCTGGAAAGGCATGGGGTAGGACGGGTGTGGAGTGGCTGACTAGGTTGTTCAATGTGATCTTCAGGACTAAGAGGATGCCGGAGGAGTGGAGGTAGAGTACAGTCGTGCCCTTGTATAAGAACAAAGGGGATATCCAGTGTTGTAACAACTATAGGGGTATCAAATTACTGAGTCACACCGTGAAAGTCTGGGAGTGGGTGGTTAAGGCGAGGGTGAGGGGATGACGTCCATATCCGTGAACCAGTTCGGTTTCATGCCGGGCCGCTCCACTACAGAAGTTATCCACCTTGTCAGGAGATTGGTGGAACAGTTCAGGGATAAGAAGAAGGGCCTGCACTGTATTTATTGACTTGGAGAAGGCGTATGACAAGGTCCCAAGGGAGGTGCTATGGAGGTGCCCGGAGGCGAAGAGCGTGTCGGAAGCCTACATCAGAGCGATCAAGGACATGTACGATGGAGCGAAGTCTAGGGGCGACTCAGACCATTTCCCGGTGGATATGGGGATGCATCAATGATCAGCGCTTAGCCCTTTCTTATTTGCCTTGGTGATGGATGCACTGACACGCAATATTTAAGGGGATGTGCCTTGGTGTATGCTATTTGCCGATGACATAGTCCTGATGGACGAGACGAGTAACGGTGTTAATGAGAGGTTGGAGGTCTGGAGACAGACTCTCGAGTCTAAGGGTTTCAAACTAAGCAGGTCTAAGATAGAATACCTGGAGAGCAAGTTTAGCGCCGAGTCGAGTGAAGTAGGCAGGGACGTGAAGCTTGGAGCTCAGGTTATCCCCAAGAGGGACAGTTTCAAATATCTTAGGTCGGTGATTCAAAAGGACGGACAGATTGACGAGGATATCACTCATCGTAGGGGCGGAGTGGACGAAATGGAGGCTTGCATCAGTAGTCTTGTGTAATTGCCACCGAAACTCAAGGGGAAGTTTTATAGAGCTGTGGTTAGATCTGCCATGTTGTATAGGGCGGAGTGTTGGCCGGTTAAGAACTCTCATGTTTAGAGATTGAAGGTTGCGGAGATGAGGATGCTCAGGTGGATGTGCGGGCACACCGGGGTTAGATAAGATTAAGAATGAAGTTATTCGGGAGAAGGTGGGGAGTGGCCCCAGTGGATGAGAAGATGCGGGAAGCGAGGGTCAGGTGGTTCGGGCATGTGCGGAGGAGAAGCCCTTATGCCCCAATGAGAAGTTGTGAGCGGTTGGCGGTACTTAGCGCGAGGCGAGGCAGAGGGAGGCCTAGAAGTATTGGGAAGAGCTAATTAGGCAGGACATGGCAGCAATAATGCAAATTTTTGAGGACATGACCCTTGATAGGAAAGTGTGGGATTTGGTAGGGCCCTCCATAGATGTCTTGCGTTTTGTATCGTGCCCCTTATGGTAGTTACTGGTAGATAATATTGCATGTCTTTTAATTTATGATTTTATATGTAGTTAACTATTTATGCGATTTCTGGCTTTCTGCTGGAGTCACTAATGCTCTTTTGCTTTTCTTTTTCTTTTTCCTCCTCTTTTTCTTCTCTTTTCCCCTGTCCCCTGAGCCAATGGTTGATTAGAAACGGCCTCTCTACCCTCCCAAGAGCCCACTTTGTGGGACTATTCTGGATAGTTGTTGTTGTTTTAGTAAGACATCAGAAAAACCTTAGAGTAAAATTTTCCTTCTTTAACATTGTCTCGTTGCTTCAACAGAAAAGGATCAAACATAATAGTTAATAGCTTAAACATTTCTTCCTATTTTTTAGTGCATAGAAAATACTCACCTTTAACCAAACCTCAGTGTCCTTGGGCAAATTAGGCAGGTTCCACTTGTGAATTGGAGTCGGAAACTACGCACAATACCACAAATTTAAAAAAAAAAATGATTAATCCTCTCGTACGTATGAACCAAACCAATCAGACAAATAAAAATAGATTGTTATCTTACATGTCCAAGGGAAAAAGTGTGAGAGGGAATGGGGCTAAGATGAGAGGCCCATTGAGGAGGCTCGTAAGATTTCTTTGTGAGAAATTGAAAGGGCGATTGCGAAACCTGGGAACCGGAATCCTCCATAGATGATTTGGTAAGACAATAATGTGTGTTCAAGTTTAACGCCTTATTATTGAATTGTTGCAAAGAAAATGGAGAACTGTAGCATACTCTACTGAAGCTACTCCATTGGCAACTCAACATTTCTCACCTTTCCCTTATTCTTTATCTTTTGTTCATCTAGTCCAATAGGAAAATTAGAGGGTGTTTGGCTTATAATCACTTTTTTTTTATATTATAGGTGTTTGGTAAAATTAAAAGTGTTTAGTTAAGTGCTCATAAGCTAAAAATAAGCCAAAAGTCATATGTTGGTATGCTAAACTTATCAAATTTCAGTTTATAAGCATTTTAGGTTTGACAAAATATTTACTATTATATACTTTTATCCAAATATATAACTGCCTATTTTTTAAATCAGCTTCAGCACTTAAAAGTATGTTTCAGCACTTATATTTATCACCTATTCTAAATCAGCTAAGTCAAACGGGTGGGCTCTTAACCCAAATATGCACATTCTATTTTGAAATTGACTTATTACTACTCCTTATATGTTAGTTATAAGAATTAATTCTCAATAAATAGTGC
Organism: Nicotiana noctiflora; assembly: GCA_032618575.1. Taxonomy (NCBI): domain Eukaryota; kingdom Viridiplantae; phylum Streptophyta; class Magnoliopsida; order Solanales; family Solanaceae; genus Nicotiana; species Nicotiana noctiflora. The sequence goes on along the minus strand of JASVEL010008989.1, from coordinate 71,082 downwards.
TAAACATTTTAACGCCGGAGAACGTTTTATAATATATAAATTTTTATTTTATATGATATTTTTGGTGGGATTGTTCTTTCTAATCATCACCTAAATGGCCTCAAGTCAAGAGATACCGGTGATATCAGATTGTACATATATTTTCTTGTGAGTATTGCGAATCAGATTAAATTATGAAGTCAATAACTAAGACTCATTGGAATTGGGTACGAAGAATTGTGAAATATCTTAAAAGGTGCAATTAGTCGAGGAGCCTCTAGTACTGTAGAACAAATATTTTAGAGAAGTTGTTGGGCATATCAAATTTTGTTTTGTTTTTGTTTTTTCTTTTTTTCGATCTTTCGTCAAGGGTCGATTGGAAACAGTCTCTTTGTCCTATAGGGTAGGGGTAAGGCTTGCGTACATATTACTCTCCCCAGACCCCACTCGTGAAACTATACTGGGTAGTTGTTGTTGTTGTTGGGCATATCAATGCTCATTGGGCCACACTTAAACCGGTTTGGCTAACCTTTTTTCTTAGCTAAAAGTATTTTAAGTGAAGATATTTAATCAAATTTTTTAAAGGAAAAACATATTTTTAAGTAGAAGTAGAAACAGTTTCTAATAAGCAGAAAAAAATAGTTTCTCCCCAGGGGAATTTTTACGAAAAGTAATTTTGAGAAAAAATACAATTAATCGCTTAGGCGGATTTAGAGCCTGAAGGAGGTTCACTCGAATTTTCTTCGCCTGAAAATTAAATTATATATATATGGCAAATTTTATTTTGTACCTTTATATATTATATCCAAAAGCATACCTCAATAATTAAGGAGTTCAAAACATTCGTGAAATCACTAGTTCAATTCTCGTTATCCACAATCACCTCTAATTTTTTAACTTTTTCTTTTTGATAGGGCCATGGCCTTGTCCACATGTGAATTAACGTGGTTGAAACAGTTGTTTGAGGAGTTAGGTATACAAAGAATTCCAATCAAACTATTGTCCGATATCAGATAATGATATATATTGCGTCAAATCAATTATTTCCACGAGATAACTAACACATTGAGGTAAGTTGCCACAGAGAGGTCGCAAACCCAAAATGTCACGCTTAAGTTTGTTAGTTCGAATGGCTAATTGTTAATACCTTCACTCTACCTTTTAGAAATCATCCGGTATATATGATTTGTAACAAGTTAGGTATACATACATTCAATAGGAGTGTAAACAAAGAAAATAAAAAACCTATTAAGAGTTACATGTATATTGTTACGCAGTGCCTTCCTGAGATTTCTTAGAAGGGCGACGTAAGGCTAATCAACTAATTTCAGTGCAGTTATTGTCCGCCAACTGAGGTCCGCTCGGTACGCTAGACAAGATTGTCAGTGCCGTATGGAAAAATCAATATCAAGAGCAATTGAGAGAAAAGAAATGTGAATTTGGAATGAAAGAAAGCTTGATTGCATTAATAAAAACTATATTACAGAAAGGCATCACGGTGTCGAGGGGGAGATACACCAGTTCAGAGAATTGTTTGCTTGCTAGAAAGTTTTGAATGCTTGATCCCCCTAATGATGCTTAAAAAAATAAACCAAAGCTAAAATATTAGACTTGATTAAGCTAGAGAAACATAATGGAAGTATATAGAATAAAACCACTCTATCTTTACATTGAAAGGGACTTAGTTTTCTACAAGGCAGATTCAGGTACATTGTCACCAGCATTATCTTTGGCATCAGGATCTGCGCACGCGACGTTGTCTGTGCGCACGACGTTGTTGGCATCTGCCTACGATTGGGCTCTAGTGAGGGATATCGGTGAGGCGATAGAGGCACATGCGCTCTCGTCACTTGGCGCGGCCAAGATCACGGGACCATCTGTGGTGCTAGGCATCAGAAGGCTTGCTAGAACACCACAGGATGCGCCCAAGGGGTCATGGGGCATGGCTGGAAAGCCGTCCATGACATTCTCCCCCATCTGATTTGGCGACATTATCGACGCCTTACTTGCAAGATAATATCCAATTAGGCTCGTGTTGGCTTTGAGGTTTGTTCCCCTCTCCCAAGTATTCTCCTCTGCATCACATCCCTACCATTTTACCAAGAACTGTTGGTGATCTTTCCTTGAGGCATGAATCACTCTATCATCAAAGACAACTTCAACGCACATTTTTTCGGTTGAATTGGGACCTAGAATACTGGGTATTGTGAGCTGGATCTGTGAAGTATCCTTTGTGTCTTCCCGAAAAGGTTTCAAGAGGCTGACATGGAAGACAGGATAAATTTTCCACCAAGCTGGGTATCCACCCGGTATGAAACTTTCCAAATGCGCCATTCAATGGACAAGGGTCCAATGTATTTTTGCAATAGGTGAGGGTCCTGAACCCCCGCAAATAAGTACCACTTTGGAATTTTGACCATCACTTTGTCTCTTACTTGGTATTCAACAAAGCGACGATTTTGATCAGCATGCCTCTTCACCCGCTTTTGAGCTTTGACAAGATATCTCCGCACTATCTCCAAATTTTGCTTCCACTCTTTTGAGAAGCTAGAATCTCAAGGAGATTTAGACATGTTTGGTATATTCACTATGTGTCGGAGTAGCGGTTGCTTTCGGTAACAATTTCAAAAGCGCTTTTGTTTATACTAGAGCTCTTTTGTGAATTGAAACACAGTTGAGCATCATCTAGAAGCTTCACCCAATTCTTCTGCGATTCGGTTACAAAGTGGCAGAGATGTTCCTCCAACATACCATTGAACCGCTCTGTCTGGCCATCAGATTGCGGATGAAAACTTGAGTTGTAACTCAGTTTTGACCCAAGGTACTTAAAGAGTTGGGTCCAAAATATGCTAGTGAAGCGTGAGTCGCGATCACTAACAATATATTTGTGTAGGCCCCAATATTTGATGACATGAGAGAAGAATAGTCAAGTTGTATCTTCTGCTGATATATATTATGGGGCTACAATAAAGGTAGCATACTTAGAAAATTGATCTACCACAACCAAGACAGTTGTGAGGTTTCTAACCTTGGGCAATCTCGTGACGAAATCCAGGGAAACGCTTTCCCAAGGTCTCTTTGGGACAACTAGTGGTTCCAAGAGTCTCGTTTGTGTCAAGCGCTCCGACTTGTCCTTCTGGAAAACTAGACAAGTCTTCACATATTGAGCGACGTCATCGGCCATTTGAGGCCAATAATATGCACGACGAAGTAATGCAATGATGCGTTCTTCACCAGGATGGCTGGCCCACAGAGTATCATGACATTTCGCTGGAAGAGTCTTTCGCATATCTCCTCCTTTAGGAACATAAAGTCGGTTCCCTTTCACATTCAGAAAACCATCTTCCATATAGAACTGGCGAGTCTTGCTCTGTCCTACCAAATCAACCAAATACTATATAGCAGGGTATTTGATGAGTAGATCCTATATCTATTACTTGATGGAGGTGGCTACTTCGCTCCCCCTTAGTGTGGCGAGTAGGCACATTGATGTTAGATCAGCTATCATACTGAGCGCATCAGCAACATGATTGGTCTTGCCACTATGGTACTCCAAGTTGAAGTGGAATTCAGCTAGGAGTTCCTTCCACCTAGCTTGTCAACCATTCAACTTCGGCTGGGTCATGAAATGGCTAATAGATGTGTTGTCTGTCTTGACCACGAATTGGGTCCCAAGGAGATAGTGCCTCCAAAGGCGCAAGAAGTGGACAACATCCTATAATTCTTTCTCATGGGTGGCATAGCGCCGATTTGCATCCTTCATCTTTCGACTCTAGTATGCTACAATATGCTCTTCTTTAGTAAGACTTCGTCGATGTCATAGTCGGGTGCATCCGTTTGTACCTCGAATGGCTTGGCAAAATTAGGGAGGGCCAAGATGGGGCTACTAGACATAGCCGTTTTCAATGTTTTGAAGGCCTCCGCTCGCCTCGGTCCCCAATCCCAAGATATGACCTTCTTGAGGAGTTCTGTCAATGGCACTGCGATGAGGGAATAGTTTTTCACAAATCATCGATAGAAGTTGCATAGGCCAAGGAACGCCCTCAAGGCCTGGACATCCTTGGGCGGCGCCAATCTATGATTTCCTAGATCTTCTATTGGTCCATCTTGATCCACCCTTTCTCGATGACATGTCCGAGGAAGTCAATTTGCTTTTGAGAAAAAAGCACTTGGATAGCTTCGCATATAGATCATGCTCCCATAATCGTGCTAGGACCTTCCGCAAGTACACTAGGTGTTCTTCCATTGTTTGTCTATATAATACAATGTCATCCAAATAGACCACCATGAATTTGTCAATGTACTCTCGAAAGACTTGGTTCATCAGAGTGCAAAATGTAGCTGGGGCATTATTCAAGCCGAACAGCAAAACCAGGAAGTCATACGACCTATATCTTGTCACATATATTGTCTTGCGTTCATCACCCTTTGAAATCCGAACTTGCCAATAACCTGTCTTCGGGTCTTTCTTGGTGAACACCATTGCACCACCCAGTCTATCGAACAAGTCTGCCATTAGCGGAATATGGTACTTGTTCTTTACAGTGATTTTGTTTAGAGCCCGATAATCCATAAAGAGTCGCAGGCTGCCATCATGTTTCTTTTGGAATAGAACAAGGGACCCATAGGGGCACTTAAAGGGTACAATAATCCCTGTATCTAGCATTTCCGTCAATTATCTTCGAAGATCGGTAAGTTCGGGTTGTGACATCCAATAGGGCACCCGGGTAGGTGGCTTCATACCCGACACCAACTCAATTTCATGTTCCACGGTGCGCCTAGGCGATAGTCGCTTTGGCATGTCTTGTGGCATGAAATCTTCAAACTTCAGAAGTTGCTCCTTCACGGGTTTATGAATGGGAGCTAATGAGCGTTTTATATCTTCAATATAGAGGGTTGCCAGGAACGTAGGTTCATGTCTTTTGACCCATTTTCTTCAACTATAAGGCCAAGATATTCTCAGCGGCCATCTTCATGGGCATGCACGGGATAATGCAGGCCTTGGTCCTATTGGCTCCTATCATCAGTAATATGTCAGCATACGGTACATGCATGGTATTGGTTTGCCTCAGGAATTCCAATCAAACTATCAACTCGAAGTCATCTATGTTCACCACGCGCAAATTGAATTTTCCTTTGTAAGGGCCAAGCTTCACTAGTACCTTTTTGGCTATCCTACCTACTGGCTGAGGAGGTGAGTTGATAGCTTTGACACTACTTCTGCCCCTTTCTACAACTAGACCAATGCGCTCCACCTGAGCCAAGGTGAATGGGCTTGACATTTACCTTCATCTCGACGAACATTAAGGTCCTCTCTTGTTTAAGAAGAGTCCTTTCATCTGCCTTATTTTTACCTTTCTCACTGCTTGGGCAGGGGTCCTTCTTCTTATGGATACGAGCATTGGTTCCCGCTAAGGCCTTAGAAATAGAGCTAACAATTGCACTGAACGCACCTACTGGTTCGGTCTAGTCTGCATCGTCTGTGACGTCATTCATCCCATCATCAAAAGCTTGATGGGCATTCATCTGTGCATGTGGACACTCATTATTCCAATGTGGTCTGCCGCAATGACGGTATCTTGAAGGAGGTTTTCTCCCCCGATTGTTGTTGTTTGATGCAAGACTATTGTTGTCTGAAGAGGGAGCCTTAGATTTGGTTTCATTCTGATCTGCCCCACTTCTACTAGGGCCACCATTGCTTGGCTGGCCCCCTTTAAATCACTCTCGGGCAGGCGGCTGAGGCCTATGCTTTCGAGCTTCCACTTGATAGTCCCCAAGGCATTCAGCTACTCGGATCGCCCATGGTAGGGCATCTACCCTTTGTCTTTGCAGCTCCATGCGTGCTTAAGGTTTCAACCCTTCTAGGAAGGGGAATAGCTTGTCTTTGTCCCCCATGTCATATGTGTTTAGCATGAGCGCGAAAAAATTCCCACACGTAGTCCCCCACTGATTTGGTCTGGAGGAGCTCCCGTAGCTTTCTTCTTACGTTGCATTCAATATTTTCGAGGAAGAACTGTAGGTGTATGGATGCCTTCAATTTTTCACATGTCTCGGGAGCATCTTCATCGGCTTTGATAGCTTCGTAATTCACATGCCACTAGAGTTTAGCATGACCCTGAAGATACATGGTAGTCATTGCTACCTTCTTAGATTCTTCTAGGCCCCCAACAACATCGAAGTACTGTTCGATGTCAAAGATGAAGTTTTCCACTTCTTTGTCATTCCTAGCTCCACTGTATGGCTTTGGCTTAGGAATTTTCAGTTTTTGTGTCATGGAAGAGGAGTTCACAGCGCCCCCAATTTGGTTTCCACCTCGTCGAAGAAGGCCCTATAAATCCGCATTGACACGTTGAGTTGGTCTGTCAAGTTGTCAATAGTTTGTTGCATGGTGGTGACCATGTCTGCCTCTTGTACCCTGTAGGATAAATCTTCGGTACGTTCCTGTTGGAGTCCCTTGAATTTGCCAAAAAAGTTGGCTGCATCTATGGTTGCCATTTTCCGGTCTCCCTCGGAATCACAATCGATGTTTGCTATGTCAACTTCTGCTTGGATCACTCTGCAGTCCAGGTCGTCCAACCTTTGCACTAGGTTGGTTCTTAGTTCACACACCGTATCCACGATGTGTCGTAATATGTCAATCGTCCCTTCAAGGGCCGTAATGCAGTCCCCATGATTCACCATAGTCATAAATGGTGGCAATGGCAATACATTCCCTCGTCCGATGTCGAGCCTAATCTCTAATACCAACTATCACGCGGCGTCTTCCTGAGATTCCTTGGAAATGCGACATAAGGCTAATCAACTGATTTCAGTGCAGTTACTGTCCGCCAACTGAGGTCTCTTCCTTACGCTAGACGAGATTGTTAGTGTCGTACGGAAAATCAATGTCAAGAGCAATTGAGAAAACATAAATGAGAATTGATAATAAAAGAAAGCTTGATTGCATTAATGAAAGCTATTACAAAAAGGCAACGCGGTGTCGAGGGAGAGACACACCAGTTCAGAGAATTATTTGCTTGCTAGAAAGTTTTGAATGCTTGATCCCCCCTAATAATGCTTAAAATAATAAACCAACTCTACAAGACTATACTTGATTAAGACAGAGAAACATAACGGAAGTACATGGAATATAACTACTATATATTTACAATGAAAAGGACTTAGTTTTCTACAAGGCAAAAGCAAGTCTGTTGAGCAGCATTGTCTTTGGCATTAGGGTCTGCGTGCGCAGCGCTGTTGGTATCTGCCTATGGATGGGCACTGGCAAGGGATATCGATGGGGCAACAGAGGCACATGCGCGCTTGTCACTTGGTGCGGGCAGGACCACATGGCTATTTTTGGCGCTAGGCATTGAGAGGCTTGCTATGAAGACATGAGGCGCGCCAATAGGTCATGGGGGATGGATGGAAAGCTACCCATGACAATATATATTACAAGGGTTTAACTGCACAAATAATTTAATTTTATTACCCTACATAAATCATTATATGAAATGAAAAAACTCTACACATACTTTTCTCTCTAATCTCTCTTTATACAAGCCAAATTGTTGTTCCTATTAATTAATACTCTATGTTGCAAATTTATATGACACACTTTGCTTATGGAGAGTTACTTTGGTCAATTTTTAAAATTAAATTGAATTAGTTAAACTTAGTATTGTAAAATTAAAATTTAGATACTTAAAAATTATATAAAAAAATACTATAAGTTATAATTATTCTCGTGGCAATATGATAAAAATGTTCATTGTAAAATATTTGTAGAGCTCACTATTTATTGTTACACCTAAAGAACAATGTCCTAGGATCAATGCCCTCTTAAATGACAATTGTGAGGGCTATTGAAAATTGTGTAACGGCGGGCAGTAAATGCCACACTCTCATTAATAGACCACGCACTTAATACTATAGAATATTCTCCTTAAATGCTACAAGGTGGCATGTATTTAATTCGCCTTTCTGAATACCATTCTCATCGAGATCGTTGCCTTCGGACCTGATTTCCTTATATCTTCGACTCCACATGGTATTTTCTCATGGAAACATTTAGTATGAACATCTTTTACCCTATACAGATAATCCCTCCACTTTCCGGTGGTATAAACCTATGTCACCGGAAAGTTGGTAAAAATATATTTTTTGGCGAAAAATTCTCACTCCACATGGTATTTTCTCATGGAAACATTTAGTATGAACATCTTTTACCCTATACAGATAATCCCTCCACTTTCCGGTGGTATAAACCTATGTCACCGGAAAGTTGGTAAAAATATATTTTTTGGCGAAAAATTCTCTGACCCCCCCCCCCCCCGAAAAGATTCTGACAGTTGATTAGGCACATGTTTCTACGCATATAATGCCTCGAACACACATCATCCGATGATTCAACAACACTTTTCTGATTATGGAAGTAATTATGGTCATGATTTTAGCTGCCTATTCTTCTACTTATACGCATCAAACTTCTTAATTCCCACTTCATAACTTTACAAATTCTATCAAACTCTTTTTGCACAAATCATACTTGTTTTCAACTTTCTCTAATCATTTTCTTCTGAAAAAGCTCATTTTCTCCCTTCGGATAACAATGGCATCTTCAACCTGAAATCCCAGTTCCTCAAAGAACAAAGCAATGTTAATAATGTTGCCCCTCCCACGATAAGAGCCATTATTTCAAGAAAACTCATCATAACTAAAGACTTCGAACAGAAGTATCATTCAGTTAACCCCCGCACATGGGTTGTTGGTTGTTATACCCCATTTTAACACGGGTCAAATTAGAGTATAACATATTGGTAATTCTGAAGGTTTAATTAATTAAAGAGAGTCGCCATCTAATTATTTTAACGGTGAATTAGGACACGAGTTTTGGCTAAGTAGTACTTAAAATTAACTCTATTTTTATGGTCTACTTAACCTTAAGAGTATGGGTAAGGGTTTTAATTAATCATATAGGGAAGGTTGTTAAGGCACCCTATATGATCCGTTAATAGGTTAACCGATCAAATGTAGGTTAATTAGTCTAAATTAATTGTTATACGAATTGGAAGTATTGTTAGCCATTGATTGAAGTAAATTTTTAGTGGATACAACTAAAGTAAACTTCTTTTATTTAAGCTTTCCAAAGAAACATGTACCTAAAATAGTTAAAGCAAATTGTAGCAAATATGGTGAACTTCTAGCATTTTCGCATTGAAAAATAGACTGTTCAAAACAAACGGATTTATATACTTCTTACAAAATACTATAAAAGTTCACAAAGTTAAAAGAATACCGGGTTATGCCTATGTTTCAATTTGAAATGAATCATTAAAAAAATAATTTCCGCAAAGATAAACCTTTTCTTGATATATTTAATATTTTTAGAGAAAAGTAATAGCTGCTAAATAAAAAAAGTGTTTGTAGCCACTAATTAAAAAATATATTTGTCAAGCTAGGCGTTGGTTTAAAAATCAGTTCCGATTATTAACTTTAAAAAAATTTCACCCAATAAAGAATTTAGGTAGTCAATCACAAGCTTCTGCTAATTATTTCCAACACGAAAAAAAAATAACTACGCAAATAATTTTATAAATTCAGACAACAATCAACATAGACGATAAAAGGGCAAACAACAGGAAAAGAAAGGAAGAAGGACGTCATCGGCATCCCCAAGCGCTTCGCTTATTTTCTCACTATCCGGTGCATTCTAAGAAAAATGAATTGTGTGATGACCCCATGCTCGGATATGGTCGAGCCTTGCATTAAGACTCCATATTTTGCTCCAAATGCATATGCAAATAAAACAAAGAAATAGAATTAGAAGAGAACATTACTCTTAAATGAAACTTAGAAAGAAGCAAGAATGAAAATCAAACTATTAACTTGCAATGAATAATTTCACATCAAGTCAGAGTTGAAGTGCACCAACAGACTTTACACTCGCGAATTTGTACAAACCATTTAGAAGAATACAAAATTTCAGAACCCAAACTTCTGCTTATATACTTTTAAGAAGGCCAAAGAATAAGTGCTGCAAAGGATTAACTATCCTAATAGCGAGCCCAGGATCAATGCCTCTCATTAATATATGAAAGCATATATATATATATATATATATATATATAGACAAATATGTTCGTTAGACTCTTAAAAAATTAGTGCGTCCATACTGGGACATAATACTCGAGATCAAAATTTATCCTAGCGTCTTGATGAAGAATACATATATTTAATAAAGAAAATTCTAATATCACAGAAAGTTTAGATTTGGTTTTTATCAAGAATTTAACTCTATAGGCATGATATTTAAAGAGGCGAAAACAAATCGAACTTTTCATATAGCAGCCTATATTTCTGTTGGTTCAAGTTCTTTCAAGCATAAATGTTGTAGAATCCTCTAGGCATAGTTTTTATATTATGAAAAAGAAATCCAAAACAATATTTTTGTTCTGGACACAATGTTTCTATATTTTGTAAATAAAAAATAACTACTTTCATGTTTTACCATCTAAGAAACAAGAGAAGGCAAGCCTGTCATAGAAACGAGATGTATTATTTCATTCATGTGACCTTTAAGTGTGCAAATAGGATATCCATCTTAAATAATATTTACTATTTTCTACTGACTAAACGAGTTGCCCTTCTTATCTATAACCACAGTCATGACAAAAGATTTTATCGAATACTTGTCGATCAATGCAGATGATTATACAACTAGAACATAATTCAACTCAATAACATAACTTTATAAATACTAGTAAGAGGAAGAGCCTAATACACCATTTGTAGCAAGAAAAGTAAAATGCACAGAAGACGACTCGAAATTAAAAAAAAAAACATCAAGAAACAATTAAGAGCATACTAGTATCCATTTTAACGAAATCAAGAAAGCTAACCACATTTCACAGAATGTACTGCCATACAAGAGCATTTTAGATTTTACAATTGAATTAAACAAAGAAGAAAAGTTACTGACCTTTTTGTGCGCAGTGAACTAGAGCACTGGTCAAGGCTATTCCCACGAACTCATCAACTCAGATATGAAACAGAAAATATTTTAAGGCTTCGACTGGCTATGGCTATGCCGAACAGAAATAAGAAAATATTTAGAGGAAATAGGAGCAGCGAGTTAGGGTGAAAGAGGCGGCTGAACCATAAATTTAAAGAAAATAGAGGTGACTGAAAGTCTCAAATTTTGGGGTGAAAAGGGGGCAGCTAAGAGCTTCTTCAAAGGGAGTAGAGGCGGCGGCTCCCAGCCTGGTCTTCAAAGGTGAAGGCAGTGGCTGAACCTCCTTTCTAAATACTCTCCAATGTCGCTATTTATAAGTGGAACCTAGGGTTCTTAAGATTTTGGGCGGGATTTTTTAATAGAGTTTGAATCCTATGTCAAAATGACCGTTCAAATTCGAACGTTGAAGCCATAGAAAAAATAGACAGAGGTTTTTGGTATTTTGGAGCAAGAAAGAGGAAACAAAAATGGAGCATTGTGAATTTGGGCAGAGAACAAAAGAAAAGGCGTGGGATATGGTTTGATTGATGGAATTAATGTAATAAATTCAATGCAATTAAATGTAGGACTTTTGGAATCCAAAAGGAGGGATATTTCATAGATTTTAGAAGAATCTGGAATCAGACATGCTAGTAAAGAACAATTTCACAAAGTTTATAATAAAATAGTACGAGTTGTAAAAGCGTAAGAGCTATATAGAACCACCTTTGGCTGGTCTCACATCTTCCCATCCTCTACTTAGTTGTCTCAATTACATCGATCCTGAACTACGTCCATCCAAGTATTCTTGCCCTTACCCTTTCGGTCGAGCACAACCTCCCGAGCGCTAGTTTCAAGCAACTTCATACCACTTCGTCCCTTTCACTCTTCAACCTGATCTCTACATTCATAGCTTGAATAATGGGTTGGCTTTTGAACTTTAAACCCTTATTTCTTTTCATTTCTTTGTGCTTCCAATTTAAATTAAATTATATGTATGACAATAAGAATGGTTTGCTAGCTATTAAATAAAGGATACATAAATTTATAAAAATAGAGATGTTTCTAAAGTTTGAAATCTTAATATATATCTATAAAATAGAATGCATTAAAAGTCAATACTTTATGACCGAAAAAAAAATTACTTACTTGATAACTTTAAAGATTTTGCAATGATGATTAAAATTAATAACGACAACAACAACAACAACAATAATAATAATAATAATAATGGTAGTAGTACTAGTAGTAGCAACAATAGTATTAGTATAATTAAATTGTAACACTAATAGCAATAACGACAAAAATAACAATAATTTTATAATAAAAATATTAATACTACTAATAAAATAATGATAGTAGTCGTAGTAACAATAGTAATACTAACACTAATATCAAATTAATATTAATACTAATAATAATAATAATAATAATAATAATAATAATAATAATAATAATAATAATAATAATAATAATAGTACTTAGCAGTAGTCATAATGTATTAATACTAGTACTAATTCCAATGATGATAGTAGTAATATTAATAATACTAGTAATAGTGATATTAGCTAAATAATAATAATAATTAGGTCTAGTTTGAGCTAAAAATAGTAAAATAACTATTCTTACGTTATTAGTGATATTAGAAGCCTAAATAAATAGTTTGGAAGAAAGGAGGGTCAAATTGGATGTCAACATTGGTATGTATATTTCTTCCATCCATCCTTCCAGCATTCCTGCTATGAAGGAAGATTGTCGTTTCCATAATTTAAACACCATCGCTCCTAACATTACAGAGCAAATAACCTTACCCAAGAAGGGTTTCACGTATTTTTTCATGTATTCGTTCACTTGGGGACCGTTCTCTTTGAGCGGGGATCTTGACTCCATTATCATGGAGTTTTACATATATTACCAGGTATGTCTGGCATATATAAGTCCTTTTGTGTGGATGACAGTTGCTTGTCTTTGGCGTCTATACCAGGAGACGGAAGAAAAGCAACCCTAGCTCGATTATTGAACCATTATTCCCCCAATATTTATCACGGGGGGGGGGGATGATAAATTTCAACAAATGTAGCAACCATGCTTTACTAACCAACACAGATGATGAAAATGACCGTAGGTAGATGGAACGGTTCATTGTAGTTGCCACCGGGGATATTATTTTGGCCACTACTCCATATTTTTCGGAATTACAGAATCGTACTCATAAGTTCAGCATTTGTCTTTTTCTTCTAGTTAAAGACACCCTAAGTTGTTACTTAGCCATCTTCTTTCACTTATTTCAGCAATTCAATGGACATTACCTAGGGTTGAAGGTTTGGACAATGGGTTCAAAATATTTTGGATGTCACTACGCCCGAGACCCACACATGGAAATAACTAGCCCTTAAATATGGGTAGAAGGTCAAAGTTTATAGGTCGAACTTATCTTGTATTTACCTTCCATATAGGAAGATTTATTAATCCTTCTCTCCTGTTGAATTCAGGTTTACCCAGTGCGTAAAAGATTTAGGGTCCGAAAGGACATGTTGGCTGATCCGGCTGACGTCGCGAGGCTACTACAAGAGGCTTTATCTGAACGAGCATTTTTGGGCCTACTTCTGGAACCAGTGCTTCTTCTCGGAGTCCCCAACTGGAGAACAAACAACCCAAAAGCAACATTCTTCCACGGTTGATGGAAAATATAAAAAGGAGAAGGGTGTCATACCTGAGCCGTCCATAATGTTGTGGTGATGAGCATCATGACCGAGCCAGCTATAAACACTATATTGATCGATGATGATAGAGGATCCAGTGATGAGAGGGCTTCTCTACATAGAAGACGACGACCTTCATCATCTCAATAGAATGCTCAATTTGTTGAGCTAGTCACGCTAATTGAGGACGAGACCTTAGTACTCTAGGAGGAGTATAATATGGTGAACAATGCAAATTCTTGCTTCTGAGTTTCAATCGTTGTTCCTATTACCATGAGGCTGGGTACCTGATCTCTCCCGTCCTCGGTTGATGAGCAACCAACAACTATTAGTACAGTTGCCTCAGTTGCTTCACCACCTGCATCACCATCAGCTTCATATCATTCTTCACCAATTCTGCCTTCGCCACCAGTACATGCTACATCATCTCCACCGGCCGCAATTGTCCGAGAAGAGAAGCGGATGTCCCACTTCCCTAGTCCCATTTCATAGGAGTTTGAGGAATAATTATTCTACCCTCTCCGAAGATCCCTAAAGGAGAAAGAGTGTCACTTTCTCGGTTTCTACCAGATGTCATATGTTGCCCCGTCTGGTAGAACTTGCTAATTATCTAAAGATTCTGGCTTTTTAAAGGGACAGGAATAAAATACAATCTCTCTAGAAAGAGTGTTTGATGAATAATGCCATGCATAATGCAACAGTGGTACAATCTTTGTTCCTTCTATTGTTTCTTTTGTCTTTGTTATGGCAGGGTTTTAATTTGTACTTCTATTTTGTAGTTTGTCTTCCTTGTTTCCAAGGGTCTTCAACGATTGATCCTTGATAAAGAAAAACTTAACACCGCACGAGATTAGTTATTGGCCAAGCAGGATCAGATTGATGCCCGCCTCCCGGAACTGAAAGCACAAGATGCTGAGGCTCTTGAGTTGGAGGCTTGGTGACATCAAAGAGGGAAATAGGTAGTGACCCTTAGCCAAAAGATCACCTAGTTAAGGGTACAATTTGAAGAAGTTAGGGCAAAGTGGGTTGAGGTCCATAATGTCATCCTTGTTGCATTCGACCATGAGGCTACCTCTATTGAAATATTGTATAATATAGAGGCCGCCTTGAACTCCAAAACTAAATAAGTTGTTGATGTCGAGGAGAAGTATGCCAAGTTGGAAGAGAGGCATAAGAGAGTCATGGAGCACAATAAAGTTTTTGACTCTATTGTTCATGACCTTGATGTCAACCTCCAAGTCACTAGATCTAAGCCAGATCTTTCAATTGAGGTTGACCATATTAAGGAAGAACTTCAACACCGCGTGGATTCCCTCATTGTTTAAAAAATATATTCTATGTATAGCATGAGTGGAAAACCTTGGAAGAGGCCAAAGCGGGCATCATTGACTTTGATGCCAAAATTGCTAAGGCCAGCGAGATGGAGTCAACTGCTCGAAGGGGTTTTCGGTCTAGCATGATGCTACCGACTCACCTGGTTCTGGTTATGAGTACTCGATAGCTGAAGAAGAACCAGAAAGTGATGATGTTGAAGGCCAAATTGGTAAAGGCAAGGATATTGAGCCGGCAGTAGATCTTCCCACTTCTCTTGGGGGCGCAAATGCTTCTCTTCCTCCGGATTCTGGGGTGCAGTGGTTTAGCCTTTCACTTTATTTTTGATATTTTTGTCATCGTGCTTCTTGGCATGTTTGTTATAAATAGAAATGCTTTCTTGTTCAAGTATTATGCTAGTTTTTTTCTTTGCATTCTTTTTGTTTAAGTACTCTCGCAAGTTTTGTACGCCGAGATATGCGAGGCTTTAGGTACATTTTTTCCCGATAGTATTTGGATTCCGGGCATAAGTTATTCTAAAATTAACCCTTTAACGTGAGAGTTTCATAAGAGATATCTCTCTTATATTTATGGTGCTCTGAAGAGGACGTCTCCTGTTCATTACATCACTAGTATTTGAAGCACTTGTTTAAATTAAAAAGGTAAAATTATTGCATCGATAGGACAAGAAACAAGATAAACATAGAAGCACTTTAATTTATTCCTTCCATTTTCATAAGTACATAAGCATTCGTTATGCTCAAAAGTATTTTTCATTCTTATGGCTAACAAATAAATTGCCTTTACTTGTGGCTAACCAAGATATTGCCATTACTTATGGCTAACTTGTACAACTTGTGTCTATGGGGATGGATATGCAGTCCCCGATCCCGATGATAAAACTTTGTTCCCGGATTTTGTAGTCCCAGTCAATATAGCAGTTATTGTTGTCATATTTTCATATCATTCCCTTCACAGTCTTTAAATGCGAAGAATGCAAATTTTAACTAATCCCTCATTAGTTCATGTAACACAAACCATATAATACCTCAAAACATCTGCTAAGCTCGCAGTCATCCTTGTGACGGTCAGGTCAACTTTCTCGACCAATCCAAACTCAAATCGCACCACATATAACCCACTGGTAGAAAAGAAACTCTCTACATAATATCATAAGGATAACACATCCGTTGATTACCCCACATGTGATAACCCACATACTTAGCCTCAAACTGACATCTCTCTATACCCTTTCACAAACCACATCTACTACGCAATCACTTAATTTTCTTGAGTCTGAACTCGTAAAAAATATATAAGAATCTACTTTGTTTCACAAATGAAGTAACATCAAATAACCCTCTCCCCAAACCTTCATAACTAAAGACTGTATAACACATCCACAAAAATCAAGCATCCATAGTCCTTTCACATCCTAAGCAAAATCTTTCCATCATATCAAAACTAACTGAACACATCTTACTTATCATATATCCATCGAACCACTCACCGATCCTCCAGTCCCACTCATAGGGACACCACTGGACATAGAAGTACAAAAGCACATGCTCACACAAATGAAACTACCAAGCCTAAGTTGCGGAACAAATCGGCCCTCAAGTCCTCCAGAATGGTAGTACAAATTATGAGCTTCTAAGACTTAGAGTTTACAAAGCTAGTATGAAATAAGTATATCATCTGTGTAAAATGTACATAAATATATTATTATATATCTAATGCTAAAATGAAAAAGAGGCAGCTACAACCTGAACGCAGGATCATCTTCAAAGTCAGCTCCTGCCATACATAACAATATCAGCTCCAAAATCTACATGCAAGGTGCAAAAGTATAATATGAGTACAACCAATTCCATGTACCCAATAAGTAAAAACCTAACCTTAGGTTGAAAGTAGTGAGAGCTTGGAAAACGGTCAAAGTCCAACACCATTAGCCAAGAATAACTTATAATAATAAGATAAAAGTAGTACAATCAATAACTTAAAGATATGATGCTCAGCTTGTTCACAATTACGGAAAATAGGCATGCTTTTCAGATATAATAGTAAAACACGAATCTTTCACAATTACAAAAATATTATTAAATAGAAAATTATGATTTTTTCCAAAAACTTTCAACAACGGACAAGATATTTCATTCTCATATAACATGAGTAAAGCACATGTATATGCATACATGTCAATGTACATGTGAATTCATGAATGTCACAAAATCGTGTAGCATGAGAAAATACATATATATGCATGCATGTCAAGTATGTATGTTAAATACAATGCATCACGATGATGAACTCATGCACTCACACACTTAGAGTACTCAATTTCATTATTTCGTACTCCTACTCATTCAATCAATCAACACACTCAGTTGCTTGGCATTGTACTGTACCTGTCTCACTACTGGTATGTCAGACTCCGGAGGGGCGAATCCTGCCCAAGCGCTTATAAAACATGCTTTCTCGTGCAGCCCGATCTCATCATGAATCAATAATACATGATGTGGCGTACAGGCCGACCCCATCATAAAACAATAAAACCTACTGCGGTGTGCAGCCCGATCATATCATACATCAATAAAACCTGATACGGTGTGCAACCCGATCCCATCATGAATCAGTAAAATCTATTGCGACGTGCAGCCTGATCCCATCATGAATCTCTCTAATAAATTGGACCTTAGGCCCCAACCGAGTCATCAAGCTCTCCAGTCTCTTGGGCTCACTAATGTTATGCTAATCAACTCAAAGATTTATACTTGATGTAACAATAAATGATAACAAAGACTGAGATATGATATGCAAATGAATGAATATGATTAAGCATGTAATTGCAATTTTAAGTAAATAACTCAATAGTAGAATGACCTTAGTGGGTTCCAACAAAATAACCATATATATTAAACATGGTTCCTAACATGGATCACAACTCAATTACTCTAGCATGTAGCAATTTCATGGATAGAAATAAGATTTGGTAACTACATAGTATCATAGAATCAATCAAGTCATAATTCACATGGTGCATGCTCATATGCATGTCACCTAGCATATGTGTCACCTCAATACCAACCACATAATACACATTTAAGGGATTCATACCTCAATATCAAGTTTAGAATTGTTACTTACCTCGAACAAGCCGAATCCAATACTGACCAAGCCCCAAAATACTCTAGAAACACCACTCCACGTGTACCGACTTCTGAACGACTCGAAACTAGTCAAAAGAAACTCAAGAGCATCAAAATTCCAAAGAAAACAAACCCAATCGACAAAGGTAGAATCTTTAATCAAAAGTCCAAAATCAACCAAAAAGTTAAATCCAACCCCGCACCTTAGATTCTAATGAAGCTCACAAAATTTGACACCCATTTAGTTAAGAGTCCAACCATACTAGTTTCACTCAAATCTGACTTCGAAGCGATGCTCAAAACTCAAAAGTTCACTTTATAAAATTTTAACAAAACCCTCAGGGTTTCACTATGAAATCATCAATCAAATACCAAAAAATAAAAATAGATTCATGAAATATAACCAAGATTGAGTATAGAACACTTACCTCAATCTGTGGGGTAAAAATTGCCTCCAAAATTGCCCAAATCCGAGCTCACCGACTCAAAATGTGACCAAATAAATAAACCCTTGATATTATATGTTTCTGCTCAGGTGTTCTACCTCATTTCTTGTGCCAAACAATCTCGAAACTCGCTTTTGATACCTCCAACTAATTCCTCATAAAATTCCAATCAAATTACGCTTTTGAATCACTCTATTTGACCTTTTAATGAAGAATATTGGTTTGAATATTTGGGAATGGTTTAGATTTTTAAATACGAATGCAGTTGCAATTTTGTAAGTAATTTAAAAAAATATAGCAACCCAATTCTTGGTAAAATGACTAAAAATTCCTCATACGATGTCAAAAGTTGATAGTTCTAGTTGTTATTATTCCAAAATTACGATACAGATATAATAGTTTAGTCAAAATATGAATCAAAGGCCGTTTGCTCAATATGGTAACCTATATGCTCAAATCGACGTCGAAACCAAAAATAATCACCATACAACCCAAATTTATCCAAAATACATCGGAATTTAACCAAATTTTGTGGACTTGTCCATAATTATCATACAAACCTATTGGAATAATTAAAATTATATTCCGAGTTTGTTCACCCAAAAGTCAAACGTTAGTTAACTCTTTCAACTTAAAACTTCTAAAACGAGGATCATTCTTCCAAATCAATCCCGAACCGCTCGAAAGCTGAAACCAACCATACACGCAAGTCATAATACATAATATGAAGCTACTCAAATCTCAAACCACATAATGGAATGCTATAGTTCAAAACGGCCGGTCGAGTTGTTACACCTAACTTCCTAGTATAAATCTCCCATGTGTTCAGAGTTATTTTCCTTAAAATCAAGTCTCCTACTTTGAAATAATGGATTTGTATCTTCTATTGTAAAATCATTCCATTCTCTATTTCAGGTTATCATCCTTATATGTGCCAAGTCTTTGTGCTCATCGAGCAGCTCCAATTTGACCAACATTGCTTCATTGTCTATTTTTTCGCCCGCTCGAAAATATCTCAAGGTAGATTCCCCTACTTCCACCGAGATCAAGGCTTCTGCTCCATATACAAGATAGAAAGGAGTTTCCCGTGCTTGATTTGGCCGTTGTTCGGCATGCCTATAGTACTCTTGGAAGCTCTTTGGGCCATTTGCCTTTGGCTGTTTCCAATCTCTTTTTTTGTTGATTCTTCTTGACCATTTGCACTCGGGCGATGGGGTGATGATGTGATCATTTTTTATTTTTTTAGGTCTTCAAGGAACTTCGTATCCTTTGCGCCTATAAATTATGGCCCGTTATCGCATGCTATCTTTTTTGGTATCCCAAATCTGCAAATTATGTCCTGCCATAAGAAATCTACCACTTCGCATTCCTCAATCTTTTGATAAGGACCTGGTTCAACCCACTTAGAAAAATAGTTAATTAAAATCAAAAGAAATCTTACCTTACTGGGGGCTGGTGGCAACATACCAACTATATCTATCCCCTATTTTATGAACGGCCACTGCGACAATACTAAGTATAGTGACTCTGCAGGTTGATCTACCAACGGTGCGTAGAGTTGACGTTTATCCCATTTTTGAACATAAGCCTTAATGTCTTGTTCCATTCGGGGCCAGTAGTATTGTTGGCCCAAGTTCATGTGAAGTTTTGAATAATAACAAATGAACTCAGTTATAGACCAGGTCCATCATATGAGACACATAGTTTATCAACCTATACATGTGAGATGCACGTGAAGAAGATAAGTCTCAAGGATCAAGCAGTAATATCTTCATAACATATCGAAAAGGTTACATATTGGATGAGGAGAGAAAGTCTCCTCATGGAAGAGGTCACAATCTGGATAAAGGATAGGGTTGGAGTTTGTATTGTTCAAGGACTCAACTTTGATGGAAGATCAACAATTGAGTCTCAATCAAACTCTGATTACTAACTCATTAAATAACAGAGATTGTTCTCTTTTACAGGTATTGCACAAATACATAAGTTAAACTAAATTGAGAGGAAAATAGCGGGGCAATTTTGCAAGCAATTTATGTGAGATTCAAGTGTGCATTCTTGAAGCTACTTGAACAAGATAGAAGAACTAGTTCTTTTGTGTCTTTATTTTATTCTAGTTCAATTATAGTAGGTGTTTTAAAGTTATATCTTTCCAGCTTTCATAGAAGCAATTGTATTAGGTACTTTTAGTATTCAAGTTAGAGTTAACTTGAAGGTACCACAACAGTTGAGGTTGCCACACGGGGGTTAGCATTTAATCCTTAGGTTTACAAGAGTCTTGTAAATGCTGTTTTGGTTCAGTGATTTTAGTGGAAGTATGGGAAAATCTTACTGAGTAGTAGGTCGTGTTTGTTTCACCTTTTGAGCAAGGTATTTTCCACGTAAAAATATATGTGTTCTTTATTTTATGTACTCTTAATTCTGCAAACAGTAGTAGTAAGTACACCTAGAAGAACCAGGTCCCTCTAGAGCGAAAATTGGGTACCACATAAATCACCACCTATTGTGTGTTATTGACGTTTAGAACATCAAGTATTCTGCACTAATTAATTTTAACACTAAGGAATCTGCGGCCAAGGGATTTTCACAAATCCCTTTGTGGACTTCTTGCATAACATAATGAGCTTCGGAAGCTCCCAAACATGGAGCCAGTGGGCCTTGAAAATATTTTCTATGCAATTGTCCTCCCTTGAAGCTGTACCGAGTTGCTTTAGTGCATAGCGCCAGAGATGCCTTAGGATCGTCAGGCAATTTTTCGTATAGGATCTTCAGGCAACCTTTTTTGCTCGAGATAGTCAATAATCTCATTTCTCCAGTTAGACCAGATTGCTCACGTTTACCTCGTAATAGCTATCTACGTCAAATAACGAATACCTAAGCTGTAGGATTACGCCAGAGTCTGATCCCTTCATTTTCGTGGATGATCTAAGATTGGCTAGTGCATCTGCTTTCACATTTTCTTCCCTTAGGATGTGCATAATTGACATTCCCTGAACCGAGCTAGCAAATCCTATACTTTTACTAAATATTATTGCATGTGTTCCTCTATGGCTTCGAAGATCATGTATACCCGATTTACTATTAATTGGGAGTCGCATTTGATTTTTATGACCTTGGAGTCTAGTCGCTAGGCTAGCTAAATTCCTATAATCAAAGCTTCATACTCTGCTTGATTTCTTATACTTCAATACCACACAAGTTTGGGGGAGGGGGTTATTTATGTGGTGATCAATTTTTTGCTTAAACTGATTATGGAAGGACCTGGTTCTCTTATGTGTTCCAACTACTACTGTTGCAGAATAATAAATGTAGAAAGTAAAGAACACAAGTATTTTTACATGGAAAACACCCGACTCATAAGGTGAAAAAATCACGACCTACTACTCAGTAGGATTTCCCCAACACTTCACTAAATCACTAAGCTAAAATATTATTTACAAAATTCTTTGTAAACCTAAGAATTATCTATAATCTCGTCGTAACAACCAACCTCTAATTGTTTCGACAACTTCAAGTTAACTCTAACTTGAATACTCAAAGTACCTATTACAATTGCTTTTAGATAAAGTTGAGAAGTACAATATGAAAACACCTACTACAATTGAACTGAAAATAAAGAAAGACACATAAAACTCTTTATAGAGCTGATTCTTCAATCTGGTTCATGTTGCTTCAGGTTTGCACACTTGAATCACAAACGAACTACTTGCAAAAAGACTTGCTATTTTGCTCTCAATTCACATTCAACTTCTGCATTTTTTGTGCAACATTGTAATGTGAGAACATTCTGCAGTTTATAGCGTTAGTTGATAAAGAAATAACTAGAGTTCTGATGCAACTCTTCCATGGTGGAAAAGTTCTAGTTGATCTCAACTTCTAACTCTTCCCTTATCTTGGAAATGTTCTCCTTGAGTAAGGACACCTTTTCCTTTTCAATTATGCAACATTTTCGATCAGGAGATACTAAATACACCAAGTTAAGCTTATCTTCTTCATGTGCATCCAACATACTCGAATATGCCTATTTTTATGAACCTGAGAGAAGACCACTGGGATGAACCTGGTTCATACCTGAGTTCCTTTGTCAGTCTTCAAAACTAACCTTTACCTGAGCCAACAAATTTTCCTTTTATGATGATGACAAACTTTGTGCTTTTCATACACTTAGGCCCTCCTAGAGCTCAGCTCAACATCAATGCAAAGTAAGAAAATTTTCACTTATCATCAAGGACCAAGTACATTAGGTTATAAACATCACTATTCAAAGTATAAACATCACTTGTTTAAAGCACAACCTTATTCCCCCTTTTGACATCATCGAAAAGTTGCATAAAAATGTGAGATAGCCAGATTTTAAAGCTAACTCATGGCCACTGGGAATACTTCAAATGCAATCATGGATTAATCATCATATATCAAACTAAGAATTGTTAACCATAAAAGAAATATAAACAAATAATTAGCGCAAAAGATAGTGAATTTTCATTGATGGTTGATAAGATTCTACCACGGAGCATAAACATAAATAAAAATACTGGAAACATGAGCAAAAGAATCAAAAATTCCCAAATTGGGTCACTGGTTGATCTACAATAGGCTAGGATTTAGGGCTTGGAAGAACTAGGTGCTTGGTTTTTAACTTGGAGGAGTTTCAACATACCTTAAAGAATTCCATCATTCTTCTATTTTTCTCTTTCCAGCTCAATTCCTAGAGCATCTCTCTTAGTCTCCACCTCAACCAAAATCTTCTTCAGCCTTTCAGTCTCAGCTTTCTTAGACTCACTTTCTTGCACCAAGGCTCTGACCTTGCTATTCATTGGTACCTTTTTGGATGAACTTGGTACTTTAGGAGTGACATTGACTTCACAATCACAATCAAATAGAGTATTAACCTAAAAATGATCCACGCTTGAACTAAACTCCCACTTTATCATAGTTACATTGAAATGTGCAAGCACCGTTGTGAGAATAAAACCATAGGGAATGGTGTAAATTTTGGTGCCATTGGTAACTCTATTAAGAGATGGATTATAGCTTCCAGTCATTTTCTTCAGTAGGCTTGCAAGGGTTTTCTCTACAGATGAACCAGGTTCATCTCCCCAAACAACCATTACACCTGCATCTTTGGTTAAACTTATATGAGAGGTGAAGAATCATCCACTCGTGTCCTCTTTCCCCTCACAGTACTCCTAGCACCCTTGCTTTTTTAGAATCAAAAGATACCTGTTTAATTTCTAAAGAACCACTTTATTCCCCCTTGAGTAGCAGACTTACATGAATCTAGGTAAATTAATACAGTTAGGAGTCTTGAACGTAACTAGTTCACTTGTAACAGATAAGTTCAAAAGAACTTTGGTATTTGGTAAGCTTTAATGTTGAGTTCAAAGAGTAACCTATAAGAAAAAATGGTAGGAATACCCGGAATCTAGCTCTATCGGAGTGTCGTTGGTACTCCGCATCTTCACGGAGAATTCAATTTCACCGGGTCCATGTCGGAGACAGCGGGGAGCGATCCTTAGAAGCTGTGGGATGTCAAAATACATCGGCAGATCCGATGAAGAATAGGCCCAAGGGACATCCATGGACAACCGCCACCCACGTGGTTTAGCTAATTCAATAGCCTTCCGAGAAAGGCCAGTATCGAATACTGGTAATAATATCAGCAAACGAACGTTCTCCTGTGCTTCCAGACATGCTCCCTAGTTCAATCAGAATCGAGAACTGCGGAGAGGTTCTAA
This sequence comes from Nicotiana noctiflora, assembly GCA_032618575.1. Classification (NCBI taxonomy): domain Eukaryota; kingdom Viridiplantae; phylum Streptophyta; class Magnoliopsida; order Solanales; family Solanaceae; genus Nicotiana; species Nicotiana noctiflora. Next base: position 46,785 of record JASVEL010008989.1, on the reverse strand, counting down.
CCGGCCTAGCCTAACCAACCAATGAAAAGTCGTACTACAACAACTGTAAATAAACATTCCCTCCCCGCTCTGACATTGATCGACTTGCCCGCATTTTCTCATCTGATCCTAAATCATTCAACAACCTGAGTGTTGTTGCTCTCTTGTTCTTTTCTGCTAGACGAGGAGCTGGGTAACCCGGAGTTCAAGTTCGATCCATTAGGTTCTTTTTTTTTTCAGAAAAGAAACGAGAGACAAGAAGGTAAAAGGGAACGAGGAGGCAAGCCCCCCTATCTTGTTCTCTTTTTCTCCTTGAGTCGGATGAATCGAGGGTTCCAAACCTTCCAAAAGTGATATATTCTTTTAAAGTTATATGAACTTTCTTAAAAAAAATCCCACGCGGAGCGTGTCACGAGATATATCGCTCTCGGACTTCTTACGGTAACTTCCACCAACTCCGGACTGACTCTAATCGTGATTTTGACTCTATTATGATACCTCCCTCTGTCGCAATAGAAATCGAGAATGGAGGTGACTTCGCTACACTTGTTTATAGTTGGAAATTCCAACTCGAAGGCCCTAGTACTACTGACTTTGCACCAGAAACAATTAAAGCCTTTTTTCGGAATCCCTTCTCAGGCGCCACTTGCTTCAAGCTTTTCTTTCTAGTTGCTATATTCCAGTAGTGATTCGAGAAGGAATTCATGAGTGACTGACCATACTATGGAACTAGTCTACTGTTAAAGGGCAGTGTTCTCACTTCCAGGAATACCTACATCTGGGAGGAGAGTGGCAGAAAGAGGTGTTTGTTCCCCTCTCTACAGTGCAAGTTCTAAGACTAGGCGAAGATCTCTTGCTTTCATAGAAAAAAGAATTTAGGAGATGAAATCCCGATTACATTACTGCAGGCCAAAATTTTATTTGAAAGAGCATGCCAGAGAAAAGAAGCTTTTAGATAATCCGACGCTGAGGTGCGAAAGCATGGGGAGCGAACAGGATTAGATACCCTGGTAGTCCATGCCGTAAACGATGAGTGTTCAGACTCTACTCATTATCCAAATATAGTTATTTTAAATTATGCAAAATGTAAAAAACAAACTGTGTTATCTTAATGATCCAGGTTCTTCACTGATAATTCTCTTGTGTAAGTCTAAATTTACCAAAATACAGAAAATATCATTAGATATTAATGATTCATATTAACACATGGCATAAGAGTATACGATGGAAAGTATGAGACTGAGCGAGATTTAATCTAATTATACACAATATACAGACTTTCTAACCAAAAATTTTCTATTTTTTTTTAAATTTCGTTTAACATTGAACTGGTCCTTTTAGGTGATCTTAATCATCTCTAATTCCAACCTATTCCTCTCAAAGTGATATCTACTTAAGGCTTTTGTGAAAATGTCAGCAATTTGCTTGTTAGTAGCACAAAACTCCATAGTGATCAAGCCTTTCACATAATTGTTTCTCACAAATGGTGCCTAACATTTATGTGCTTATTTATCTTATGATGAACCAGGTTCTTTGTCATATTAATAGCACTAGTGTATAAAAAAATAGGGATGCAATCAACTTCAACACCAAAATCCATTTACTACTGCTTGATCCATAACAATTGAGCACAATCATGAAGAAGCAACAACATACTCAGCTTCAGCAGTAGATAAGGCCACTAAATTTTGCTTTTTAGTAGCCCATGACACAAGACATGAACCAAGGAAGTGTGCCATACCTGAGGTGCTCTTCCTATCCACTAGGACACTTGTATAATCAATGTCAGCATATCTCACTAGGTTAAAATTACTACCTTTTGGATACCAAAGGCAAAGGTCAGTGGTGACTTTCAAGTATCTCAATATTCTCTTTACATTAGTCAAGTGGGACTCATTTGGGTTTGCCTGAAATCGAGCACAAAGGCCTACACTGCACACAATTTCAGGTCTGCTAGTAGTGAGATATAAAAGAGAACTAATCATTTCCTTATACAACTTTTGATCAACAAATGAACCATGTTTATCTATGTCCAATTTCGTGGATGTTGCTAGGAGTGTCAATTTCTTTGGATGTTCCTTCCTAGTTTTGTTAATGATGAATATGTTCATAGACAAGTTCCCTCGAGGTTCAATGGTAAGTTCCTCTCTAGTCAGTTCCCTCTATCATGTTGCCCTGGGTAGAAGAACCTGTTCCATCACCTATTCCTTCTTCTGGTGAAGCTTTAGTCTTGGCTGTGATTTCATTTAAATTGCTTACCAGCCCAATTGCTTTATCTTCATGTTCCCGTCTCTCAGAAAGAATGTTAGTTTCATAAAAAATTACATGTACAATTTTTTCTATACATATAGTCTTTAGTTATAGATCTTATAAGCCTTACTATGTAAAGAATATCTCAAGAATACTCCCTCGTCACTTCTGGGATCATACTTACCTAGGGGATTTTTTCATTATTACGAACAAAGTACTTGTGCGTTTCGCACTGGCCCCGCATGGGCATTTTTATTTAATTTTTCCAGCTTAGTATAAATAAAATATTTTTTTATTTTTAGGGCATCCGACATTATAGTATAGTAGTTGCGCTCGTGAGAAGGCATTTCTTAGCCATTTTTGGCACCTTTACGTAGTTTTAATCATTGAAACTTTGTATTTACATAGTAATTAATTAATATGTCATTCTCTTCGTCTATTTCTCTAATCTTTTTATTCATGCATGAGTAGCTAAACCCATTAGTTAGGGTTCTGGCTCAACCCTAGTGTGTGTAATTGATGTGTATTGTGATCTAAGGTTAGATTGATGATGGGTGTTTGTTATTTGGGTCAATTTTATGGTTTAATTTATGAATTAGTGGTTGCAAACACTAGTTTGTGCTAAGTTGACTTGGCTCTTCTTGAGAAAGAGAGCCTAAGTCTTCAAAATTGACTCAACAAGGAATTGGGATGGACCCAAGAGATTTGATAGTCCCAATTAAAGGGTTAAACCTCGAGAGAGTAATTACCCGACTTGAACCCTAGTTGCTCGGATAAATATGCATACCCAATTAGTCTCTCGAGAGTCAATTGTGCAAAACCACTCTTTCTACCGAGAGGTGTAGAGTGGGTAATATTGAGCAAAGGTTATAATATATTTCCTCAATCATGTCAATCGTGCCTTAGATGCAAATACCCGTCCATTAGCCACTTAGGTGAAGGTCACTATCCTAGTGCCGTTTAAACCATTAGATACAACTTGTAGCAATTCTCGTTTAGTATAATCTAGTTGTATTTATAGCTAGTAGTTGATAATAGTAGATTATTAAAGAAAAATCCAAAAATGATTGGAAGTGATATTTGGAACAATTACACAACTCCATTCTAGATAGATACTGAACTCCCTTCCTAGCTCTCTGTGAAAATTGATCCCGACCTATAAATCGGGTAAAAGCTATTGTGACACCTCTCTTCCTGCTTTTTAGTAGTACGAAGTGGGCAGCGATCACGTACCTTCATCCTCACGGACTAAAATGACACTTACCACTACCCCCGAGACTGCCAAATAGATCAATAATTTTTCCCCTTCCTTCGGTCTTGACAATAACGGGGGACTTGATAAATACCTTTTCAATTCCTTCAAAATCTAATAATATTGTGAAGTCCATTCGAAGTTGTTCTTATATTTTTAATTCTCTCGTGGGTTGGGAATTTCAGCAAGGGCGAGGTTTCTCTCGAGGGCGTGGTTAGCACTACGTCGAGCCCGGACCCCTTCACGTTGGAAGCTCCATCCGTGAACAAGGTCCAAACTCTTGATGTCAATTCTGATACCATTATTACTTCTTTGGTGGCCAAAGGTGACATTCCTAGACTGAAATCATCGACAAAGTTGGCTAAAACATATGAATTAATTGCAGTCATAGATTTATATTCTATGTCAAATTCACTCATTTTGACTGCCCACTTGGCTAGCCTATCTGAGAGTTTAGGTTTATGAAGAATATTCCGCAGGGAAAAATTTGTCACCACGACTATCAGATGACATTAGAAATAAAGCCTTAATTTTCAATCGGCTACTACAAGGGCTAAGGACAATTTTTCCAAATGTGAATAGCGAGTTTTTGCTCCCATTAAATTTTTACTAACATAATAGATAGGAAATTGTGTAACTTCATCCTCACGAACTAAAATAAGACTTACCACTACCTCCGAGACCGCTAAGTTGATCAACATTTTTTAGCCTTCCTCCGATTTTGACAGTAACGAAGGACCTGCCAAATACCTTTTCAAATTTTCAAGACTCTTTTTGAGGAGTGCAAAGAATTGATGGCATTTTTTCGAAGATAAGAAAATGAATCCGCTCAAAATAGCAAGTCTCTCTATCAGCATTTGAACCTCTTTTACGCTTGATAGCTGGTCCGAGATGTCTTCGATGGCTTTAATTTTATCGGGGTTAACCTTGATCCCTCTTTGCGACACCGAGAAAACCAAAAACTTACCAGTGCTGACCCTGAATTCACACTTCTCGGGGTTAAATTTCATATTGTGATTCCTTAAGATGCCAAAGGTTTCTTGCAAGCGTTTAAGATGATCACTTGTGTTCAAAAACTTAACTGGTATATCATCTATGTAAATATCCGTAATTTTCCCTATTTTTTTCTCAAACATTTTTTTTACAAGCAGGTGATAAGTGGATCCAGCATTTTTTGGCTCGAAAAGCATTACATTATAACAATATATGCTGAAGTTCATTATAAACGATTTTTTTTCGTGATCCTGAGGGTCCATCTTGATTTGGTTCTACCCGGAGTAAGCATTAAGGAAACTTATTAACTCGTGCTCGACTATTGCATCAATCATTTGGTTAATGTTTGGTTATGGGAACGAGTCTTTTGGATATGCCTTATTTAAATCCTTATAGTCTACATACATGCGGAATTTATTAATTGTTTTGGAACTATCACTATGTTAGCTAGCCATTCGGAATACTTTACCTCTCGGATTGAACCAATTTCAAGCAACCGAGATACCTTCTTTGACGAATTTGTTTCTGACCTCGGCAATAAGACTTTTTTATCTTACCGGAGAGGTGTTGGGACACAGAAGTTTGTGCACAACCACTTATGGCACGATACCTATCATATCTGCATGCAACCACGTGAAATAGTTATAAATTTAAGAAACTTGATAGATCTAGACCTGAGCTTGAGGTTTAGTCCTATCCCCATGTAGACCTTTCTCTCCAAGAACTTTTTGAACAATGTGACTTGTTTAAGTTCTTCCGGCGTGGATTTGTTGTCTTCGTTTCTTCTGGTACTTGGAAATACCTTGGTACCTCATAGGATTCCTCCTCTTCCTGCCCCTAGTTGACTTCACTCAACTTGGGAGAAGGCGTTGGTTCCCGTAATTGATATGCCACGGGCTCATAACTAAGATTATATCATCTCCCTTGTTGCTGGTTAGTTATCTCTTATTTGTTTAATTCCCTCGATAGTTGGAATTTTAGCAATTGATGATATGGTGTTGGCACACCCTTCATCTCATGCAACCGAGTCTCCCAAAGATAATGTTATAGACACCATATCACTGTCACTACCTAAAAAAAGGTCATCTTCATCACCCATCGACATTTATGGGCAGTAGGATCTCTCCTCAAGTTTTCATGATCGCTAGGTTGAACCTGGTGAGGAGTTTCATGTCCGAAATGATACTTCCGGTGAGCTTGGCTTTCTCTAATAGTCTCCACTAGATAATATTGGTCGAACTTCTTGGGTCCACCAAAACATATTTAATTTTAAAATCTAAGACATTTAAAGAGATTACTAATGTATCATTGTGCGACAATAATAGTCCATATATGTCTTCCTTCATGAAAGTGATGTCATCCTCAGTGACTTCCTGAAGTCTCTTATTATGGGTCACATACACCTTCATTTTTTTGTTGCCGAAAATGTCAAACCATTACTCTTTCCCTTCGAAAATCATATTGATCATAAAACGTGGAGGATTTTCTCCTGCTTTTAAAAGCTTCGGGTTACCTCAATTTTCGTTCGTAAATGTTTTTAGCCCGATCGCTCAAGAATTCTCTAAGATGGCTATTTTTAGTAATGTCGCCACTTCCTTACGCAAAATCGGCAGTTCTATGTACGGTGTCTATTGGTTATGTGGTATTCGTACCACAAATTAGGATTCTTTTGGCTGGGATACATTCTCATTGGCTTCAGGAAACATGCTTCTTTAATGTTCCTTATTGCTGATACTAACTCTACTACCCTGGCATTGAAGTTGTATTCGAAAAGCCTGGGATGGAGGAATATTGAGAACCTAATATCTCCTTGTCCTACAATGACATGCTATTCTGGTCGCAATCAGTTCTCCTATCGGTAGTGAATCTATTCGCCGACCAAAAACCTCTGCTGCATACTTCGGTTTGTTCATAGGGCAAAAACCTACCCCTTGAAGACCATAGATTTATGTCAAAATCATCTTTTGATTTCTTTATGTTCTTCTCCAGTCCCGACCCTTGGCCGATGCTGGGAAACTGAGCTGGTCATCCTTAATTCTTATTTTTGACTCGTAACGGTTGTAAACATCCGCCCACATTATTTCTCGGAACTCGAGCAAACTTTTCTTTCAATTTTTAGGAATCATCGAAACTTCTCGAATTTAACCCTTTAGTAAATGCTTATGTTGCCCATTTATTTGTGGGCCGAGAGCAGCATCCTTTCTTTTTGGAACTTAGTCACGAACTCCCACAGCAATTCAGACTCTCTTTGTGCAATCCTGAATATATTGGCCTTTCAAGCTTGTAACTTTCTGGCCCTAACGTAGGCCTCAATGAAAGAATCTGCGAACATCTCGAAGGAATCTATGGAAGGCTCGGGCTGGAGTGAATACCATGCCAGGGCCCCCTTTGTGAGGGTCTCCCCAAATTTCTTCAGTAAGACTGACTTGATCTCGTATGGAGCTAAATCATTTCCCTTTATCGCCATTGTGTAGGTACTGATGTGCTCCTCAGGGTCTGAAGTCCATTATATTTTGGTACGTCTAGCATTTTGAACCGCTTCGGGATCAATGCTGGTTGTGTGCTTAGTTTTAAGGACAATTAGGTGTCTTTCTTTGAGTCTGGTCCTTTCAACACAGGTGGTGCGCCTGGAGTCTGATCTATTTGAGTGTTTATTTTCCTCATAAATCGCAGGAGTTTGATTTTAAAAGGATCATTATCGTTGTTGTTACCGGAACCGCCGTCGTTCCCTCGGCCATGTCAAAGTCAACTTAGCCCATCAGGGTGTTGTTATCGAACCTTTGCGTTGTTTGATTTGTAGGAGCACCAAGAGGAACCTGACCTCATCCGTTCTCATTGTTGGAAACACCCAATAATACTTGCCTGAATTCTGTTATAACCTGATCTTGTCGTGAGAGATGGCTCATAATGTCCTTTTGTTGCTCCCTGAGAATCCTTACTATTTCAACGACATGTTCGTCTTCAGCATCATCAGGAGTTACTTCTCGAACGTGACGTGGATACTTCCCACCATGGGCCAGTGTGGCCTCATCCCCGTCGTTGCGGGTATCACTGACGGAATCTTCATGTTGAGGTTGATTTCCTTGGACTCCAACGTTGTGTGTGATGTTGACATCGTTATCTGCCATTTTATATGATTTTTGCTAAGAACAAAGAATCAAATTGATTAATAACAGATGCACGGACCAATTCGATTACACAACTGTCTATGCCTCACATGGGCACCAAAATAACCCGTAAAATGAAAAATTTAATTTTATTCATGGTTAAGAGACAAGTGAATCAATTTGATCCTAAAATAATAAATAAATTAGATAAGAATGTAAGACCTAGCCTTAGAGATCAAGAGAAAACAGTATAAGTCTTGGATCCGGGAACAGAGCTTCCGGATGCAACAAAAATAATATTAATAATCAAAAGGATAAAATAGTATTAAACTTTTGGACAGAGTATATTATGAGCTTTATTAGAAAATTCCTCCACTACAATGACTATAGAGCTCACTATTTATAGTTATACCTAGAGAACAATGTTTTAGGATCAAGCTCCTCTTATATAAAAATTACGAGGACCATTAAAGAATGGGTAACGGTGGGCAGTGAAAGTCATACTCTCTGTAACGGGCCGTGCATTTAATGCTATAGAATATTCTCTATTAGATGCTACCGGGTGACAGGTATTTAATTCGCCTTTATGAATACCATTTTCTTTGAGATCGTTGCCTTCGAACCTGATTGTCTTATATCTTCGGTTCCATGTGTTGCTTTCTCATGCGAACATTAGTATGGACATATTTTACTCTATACAAGTTGGAATTCAAAAGCAAAATATATCATATAAATTGAAACAGAGAATTAATATATTCTTTTCTCGGTTAAATATGCTAATAATTGAATCAAAATCAACTATATTGTCCAATTAAAACCTAAATATGCTTTGCCCTACATTATGACTATCGAAACCTAAGAAGAAGAAAAACTCGAGCACTAAAAACCCCATTTCTCATGACTAAGAAATGGAGATCATAGTATTTTCAAATGGAAAAAGAAATATAAGAAGCAAAAAAGGAAACAATAAAACATGAAATGATAGGGACAAAGGAAAAGGGTGAGCAAATGGTCTGCTGTCATATTGGTAGCACTACCACGAGAAAACAGTTGTCATTGTTCCATTCATTCTTCCAAACATTCAGAATTGGTGGGCTTTGAAATTTCAGTTTTTTCAATTTTCGTTTCCCTTTCCGTCGCTTCACCAATAAAAAAGGAAGGTACAATCATCACAGCAAAACACACCACTACCAAATTCGTCAATATAGAAAGCAAGAGTCAAGATTTTCTTATGTTTTGAAAAATAAAATCAGAGAGCAAAGTAATTTCAACAGAAAAAAAGAGGGGATTGGATTTGGTCAAACTCAAACCCAATCCTCTCCCTTGTTCCTTCTTCCAGCTCCCGCCTCCTCTCCCCCCTTGTCCTTTCTCCACTATCTCTTTCTCTCTCTTCCTTTGTCTCTCTCATCTGAGATCTCGGATTCTGCTTATCCAGATCCGATCCAAATATGATCACCATTCCATATTTGACCGCCTTGACAACTTACTTCAGCTATGGCCTGCTCTTCGCCTTTGGCCAATTCCGTGATTTCTTCAGAAAAATCTTTGATTGGTGGAAGGCCAGCAATCTTCAGGTAATTTACGCGCTTGTGTATCGTCAATTTTTGATTAATGAGCATGAGCTTGAATTTTGAAGTGTTGAAATGTTAGGGATATGCTCCGATCTGCTTAGGACTTGAAGATTTCTACATCCGCCGATTGTATCATCGCATTCAGGTAATTGCTCCTGATTCCAGAATGTTTTCGACACTTTCATGCATAATTTGTATGCATTATGCTTAGGGGAATTAATTGGGAGACCCAACATGCCCCGCTGATGGCTAGTATTTATATATGGCTATTGCGCATGATTTTGAAAGCTTCCACTTCTTTGCTGTAATTATAATGTATCGGCGGCAAACTTTAGCTGTGAAATTGCATCGATTTCTGCAAACCTGGTAATTGCAAGAGGGATTTGAGAAGTGGAAATGTTTCAAGGGTAACATAATGTTTTAGGTCAGATTGTACTCTTCAATTTCAAGTAAGTTAATGCGACGAATGAATAACCAATGGGTTGGAAGGTTCTTATCTGGAACTCAAATAGTCACCGCAAACTGCCCGGCTAGAATATTTAGGTGTAGTTCCATATGTGAAATAGAGAATGGATTTATAAGTAATACAGGAGGACTTCATAAAGTAAAAGAGGTTGAAAACTCTATTATCAATGCAGTTTTATTGGTTGTGTACCTTTTTGAAGTGCCAATGCCTTAGATCTCGTATTCTTTCATCTCTTATGAATCGTTAATTCCTGGATCTTATCAATGCATCCAAGAGAAAAACAAATTCTTGGACCAAAAGTTTAACTATTGGTTATTCATTGCTGTGCAAGCATTGACTTTTGGTTTCTATGCTTTATATTATCATTACTTGTAGGATTGTTTTGGACGGCCAATATGTAGTCCTCCTGATGCTTGGTTCGATGTGGTGGAGCGTGTGTCCAATGACAATAACAAGACACTAAAGTGAGCATGGATCATCCAGTTTAATTAAATTTATTTAAACACTGTAAATTGTTCTACTCGGTATTGCAATTTCTCCCATTATTCATTTATACTACTATTAGAGAACTATAGAGTTAAAGTTACTTTGACTTCTTTGGTGACGGGTGCTGTAGGGCTCCTTATATGTTGTTTATATATGATATCCAAATTAGTCCTAACAGTTTAGGAGCAGTTGATGTTTCTATATTTACTCTTACAATCCATGCACTTGCACATTGTGCAGGCGGACCACAAAAGTTTCAAGGTGCCTAAACTTGGGTTCATACAATTACCTTGGCTTTGCTGCATCTGATGAATATTGTACACCTCGCGTCATTGAGTCTTTAAAAAAGTTTTCTGCAAGCACTTGCAGTGCTCGTGTAGACGGAGGTAGGCATGATTTCGTGTAAGTTGCTGCTGTGCCTCCCTGAGTAGGGAACTCTGCTTCTAAAATTTGTCTTCTCAGGTACCACAAGCATCCATACGGAATTGGAAGAATGTGTGGCTAAATTTGTCGGCAAGCCAGCTGCCATTGTTACAGGCATGGGTTATGCAACAAATTCAGCCATACTTCCTGTTTTGATTGGGAAGGTACAAATAGTTTCTAAAAGTTAATTCTTGTGTTTTATTTGTGATTATATTTATCTTTTAATTTGGTCATTTAATCTTTTAATTTTGGTCATACAGGGAGGTTTGATTATCAGTGACTCTCTCAACCACAACTCTATTGTAAATGGTGCTCGAGGGTCTGGAGCTACTATTCGTGTTTTTCAACATAACAGTGCGTTTCTGCAACTTGGGCTTTATCCTTTTAACCATACCATTTTTATACTGTGAGTTCATCATATTTCATATTAATGCTTTGCTTTGCCCTCAATTCTTTAGCACCTTCTCACTTGGAGAAGGTTTTAAGAGAACATATTGCTGAGGGACAACCCAGAACACACAGGCCGTGGAAGAAGATAATTGTTATAGTGGAGGGGATATACAGCATGGAAGGGGAGCTATGCCAGCTTCCGGAGATTGTTGCCATATGCAAGAAATACAAGGTAGTGCTCAGTATTACTATGTTTTTAGTCATTGATAATTGCTTGAAGAGCTAGGCTTTTACTTCTTCATTGGCATGACAATAATTGTTTCAATTTTATACGAAGCTCTCTTTTATTTGAGGGGCTAATTTTCTTTCGTAGGCCTTAGGAGACTCCATTTGGTTTAATTTTCTCATGACTTTGTTTGTGATGTATTTTTCTTATTGCAGGCATATGTTTATTTGGATGAGGCTCACAGCATTGGAGCTGTTGGAAAAACAGGAAGGGGTGTCTGTGAGCTCTTGGGAGTTGACACGGCTGATGTGGACATTATGATGGGAACTTTCACAAAGTCATTTGGTTCATGTGGGGGTTATATTGCCGGATCCAAAGTATGTTTCCTTAATGCCAATCGTATAATGGTGCTAGCTTCTCGCTTTTTCATTGTCGATAGATAAATTCTTTGTTTCTGATATTTAGTTGAAGTATGGAAGTATGACAAATAGGGTGGAATCATGAAACGAAAGATATTCAAGCTACCCCTTTTACAGTGTCAGACAGTTGCATCATTTGTCCTATCTGTAAATTGTTGACACTTCTGCTGACAGACTTCATGTTAGTGAAGGCTCAATGAGGCAACAATAAGATAATTATCTTTCACATTTTTTAATATAAGATTGAACAAACAACTGTCTTTTGTGCTGTATCCCCATGAAGAACCGAAAACAAAATGAAAGCAACTCTTTTGTTTTCTCTTTAGATTCCCTCAATCTTTAACTGGTATGGAATTCCCTCTACGTGTTACTTGGAGATTTAGATCTGTACAGATTATCTTCTTTGGTCATTCCTTTTTATTCTGTTTTCCTATCTTCTCCAGAAAACATAATTTTCAACGAGTGTTTATCTTTACCTTATCAGGAAAAAAATGAAATCAAAACTGTGTCAAACTTAGCAACCTAATCTGATGCTAAACATTCCATTGAGGCAGATATGTCTGTAGCTTTGTATTTTGAGCGTTTCGCGTATTCTTTTGCAACAAAGCATTCTCTTACACTGCTAGTGGACTACTTGGCTGATTTTTCTTTCAACTATTTTTCTTTTCCAACGTATTAACTGGTGCTTGAGTGATGTTATTTTGTAATCATTGATTTTGACATTTACCACCAATTTCAGGAACTTATTGAGTTTTTGAAGTACACTTGCCCAGCTCATCTGTATGCCACATCAATATCACCTCCAGCTGCCCAACAAATCATTTCTGCTATCAAGGTTATACTTGGTGAAGATGGTTCTAGTAGAGGTCAGAAACTTTGACTATCTAAAATTCACTCCTATTTTGCACTTTGTTATCATTCTAATGGCATCTGAATACCGGGTTAATAAAAATTGTTTACTGATCGTTAGAGCTACTTTATTATTGTAGGGGCTCAGAAACTGGCACGCATTCGTGAAAATAGCAATTTTTTCCGATCAGAATTGCAGAAGATGGGTTTTGAAGTCCTTGGGGACAATGATTCTCCTGTGATGCCCATCATGCTCTACAATCCTGCAAAAATACCTGCTTTTTCACGGGAATGTCTCAAACAGAATGTACTATTTCTTGTCATTTCATGCTAATCTTTTAACAGGCTGGTTATTGTTTAAATTTACATTTGTTCTTATCTTAGAATTTACTTCGCTATTGTAGGTGGCCGTAGTGATTGTTGGTTTTCCAGCAACCCCTTTACTTTTGGCCAGAGCACGCATATGTATTTCTGCTGCTCACTCACGGGAAGATCTTAACAAAGCATTGGAGGTTAGAGCTTGCACTTAATTTCCTTCTTTTTTCTGAGGAGCAAATTCTCAGGTTTTATACCCTCACTATGTCAGATACTAATTGCAGTCAGTATAACCTTTCACATAACCTTTATGCGATGAGATATCCGTTACCACTTTGTCACTTGCACTTAAGATATTTCTTTCATGCAGCTGTCGTTAATTTTTAAAGTAGACACTTTTCAACTAACACATTGCTTTACGCATAATTTGGCACTAACTGATGAGGTAATTTTCATCCTTATGCTTGTATAAGGAGCTGCTAGGTTTGAGCTAACCTCAACCTTCCCATATTCATCCTCTTTTCCTGATTGGATTGGCAGGGTGGGGGTGGGGGTGGGGGTTAGTCAATAGCTGAGATCCTATTTTAGACTATCAAGACCATTTTACTGGAATCCTCATGCGTGCATGGCATATTTAAATATCTCAGTGATCAAATCTTGTGAGAGAGACCATCACCAGATCAGGCCATGGACTATCTGTCAAAAGAAAAAAAGGAAGTCCATACAGCACACTGATTAGCTAATTACAAATTCTTGCATTTACCAGGTTATCAGCAGAGTTGGTGATCTAGTTGGCATAAAATACTTCCCCGCTGAGCCCCAGAAACAACAGCTAGAAGAAAACAGAGTCAAGCTGGAATGATTACGTTAGTTTTATTTTAGTTCTCCGAAGGAGTTCCCGAGCTGTTGTTTATTGTTCATGTATGATTTTGAAATCCTTTGGATATGATGTGTGAAAATTTTGTCGTTTCCTTGTACAGAAAGTTGTAACTTATTAATTATAGTTTTAAGTTTTTACCTTAACGTAAGCATTGACTAATATTTCATGAAAAAGAGTACATGCTGTGAAATAGCGAAAGCGCAGACAAACTGTGAATGATGGAGGTTTTACTGGATTGGTTAAAGAAATAGACGACTAATTGCTGGTAATGAATGATATAAAGTTAATCAGGTGGTTCTCTTTGCATTATACCTCCACCTGTTTCGAGTAAACACCAGTCGTTTATTTTATTTGATGTCTCTTGAAACTAGTTTGGATCCCTAGTTGACAGCCTTACAAGTTTGCAACGAATGAGCAAAATCTGTCCTACTTTATATCTCAAAGAATAAAGCAAAAAAAAAAAAAAAGGGTTACACAAAGAGCTAAGCATTATTGTATATACTATATTGGTAAGAATGGAGAAGAGAGCTTGCTATTAGGTGATTTCGTCATTTTAAGCCGCGATTTCTTCGTTAGAGAGTTCAGTTTCTACCAGTAACATCCTTCTAAAATTTGTCTTGTTTTTGAGTTGATAAGACTATGCTGTCGTCATTTTTATTCGACAAAAAGGAGCCAAGAGAAAGAATATATTTTACTTGCCATCCAAAGAATGGGATTGCCTCTCTTTTTACCAGATACTTGGGTGCGTTTGGTACGAAGAAAAAAAAAATTATTACTTGTTTTTCTTTGTTTGGTTGGTGAGTGAGAATTTTTTTCCGAAAAATATTTTTTAGTGTTTGATTAGAGTGTATAAAATATTTTTAGGAAAATACTTTTTATGCTACTCTCCTCAACTTACGTTCCTCAAAATTCTCATGTTTCATGTATTCTCCTCTCCCCCCCTCCCCCCGGTACTGTATTTTCTTCAAGAATTTAATTATTCTTTTTAAAATTCGTACAAACTCAAAGGAACTAATGTGCTACTTTACTTTTTCATATAAGAACAACGTTGAAAGTTGCTCTCGATTTGTTGAAATGAAAGAAAATACTTGAAGTATATATTTAACTAGCCATCCAAAGAAAGGGTCGTCCTTTTACTTATTTAGTTGAATGAAAGAAAATACTTTTTCTACATTATGTGTCACGACCCAAACCGATGGGCCGCGATGGGCGCCTGAGTCCTACCTGTCGAACACCCCTAAGCATGCGTCTAAGATATAAACCCGAATAACATCTGCTGAGTTACGAGAAGAACATGCATGAAGGAAACCTGCCTGAAAGGCATATGTACATATACTTGCGAAATACATAAGGCGAGCCGATAAGGCTACTATAGACAACTACCTAACTATACATGACTGTCTACAGACATCTAATAGAAAATACAACTGTATAAGGACAAGAATGGGCCACGTCATACCCATATTGGTATACAAGCATATCATACCAAAATCACAAGCAGCTCTGGATCAAGTAGAGTGCGCCAATTCTCGCTGATCAATAATCCTAAGAAGGGGGACCGTCAGCTTGCCTGCCTGCACCCGTGGGCATGAAGCGTATGCCCCAGAAAATAGGGCATCGGTAAAATAATGTACTGAGTATGTAAGACATGAAAATCAGTATATAAAAGACATAAATGAAAGATAAATAAAGAAATCCACCTGTAAGTTTGAATAACATGCACGTGCGTATAAATGTCATGTCATGCATAGGTATAGGTGTACATAACATTATCAAGCCTCTGAGGGCATCTCATCATATCATCTCGGCCAGTGTGGGCAAACTCATCAATATATATCAGCTGATCAGGTGGTGGTGCGTATACATATATAACATCATCTGGTCATCGGTCAATGTATATCTATAAATGCATGAAATGCATAAGAAATACGTTAATAAGATTTCTCAGGATGTCATAAAAATAATATGCCTGTTAGATAAACTTTATCAAATACATATTTTTCTGAGGCCCATGAACAAAAGATATAATAATAATTCACATGGGGAATCAAGAATATAGACACCCCAAGTATTTCTATGAATAGAATCATTTATGAAAGTACTGCATTTGCTCGTTTTGTTCGTGTCGTATAGATCATGCCAAAAAGAAATAAGGTATAGACTTAACATACCTGAATTGATTCTCTTGAGAAAAATTACACCGTACTCTCTTAATATTAATATTGCAAAATCTCACGTTAATTTGAATTGCCGAAGGCTTGGACGTTGCTTATATGATATACAATATGCTTATGCATATTAGAGAAATGATTTAACGTACTTTCTTTGTAAGGAAAGCTTGCTGAACTATGGCTTCATAACTTGAAACAAAAATTCTTAAAGCTTGCTGAACTCTTTCATAAAAGGTGTAGGGAATGATTTTGATTTTTGAGATTGTTATTCTTAACTTTAGATGTGCCCCTCATTGAAAGCTTGGTGTCACTTTAAGGTGTGACACCTTTTTCATCTTCATTATTAGGCATTTAGAGAGCTTAGGAACGCTTGCAACGTTTGGGGTGGGGTGGGGTGGGAGGGATTTAATCGTTATCCACTAATTTATTATTTAACTTGGTAATATCCCGTTATTCGATAATTAATCAATTTACCATATAATTAAGAATTATCTCAAATTACTTTAAATACTACTCATTTCCAATATACTTTATACATCATACTATTACGATAATATGTACCTTGTATGGTACTAGTCTATAAATATCGGGTATTATAGTTCGGATCGTATTTTATTCCAAATCGACAACCTTCAACAAAACTCATTTTCTTTAATTTGTGTATTCTTTATCCTTCATGGAACTTACTTATCTCTTGTTATAAATAGCATAGATACATTAACCTCAAGATAATCTCATCCCCGAGCTTACGTCGATTAACTTACGATGAAACTTTAACGTACGAAGAGATGTAGCATCCTTCCCCCTTAGAAACATTCATGCTCGAATGTTTAACTCACTGGGATCTATATAACTTTGGCAGAGTCGCCTTTGTAACAATACTACTACCAACTCTTCATGTAGAAACTCAATCGTTCAACGCCATATAGGAACATAATCATCAATAACGACAATGGCCTCACACGTGACAATAACTAACACAAGAATCCGTACACATACTTTAAGGTTATGATGTCTCAGTCGGACCCTTCTCTGGAGGAGGAAATAAGTAACGATATCAAGACTTCATGTCTTCTTTGACCTCCCAAGTAATTTCTTCCACATTGTTGTTTCTCCAAAGTACTTTCACTGAAGCTATCTCTTTAGTTCTCAATCTCTGAAACCTGTCTGTCTAATATAGCAATGGGAGCTTCTTCGTATAATAGCTACTCTATGAACTGAACGTCGTCAATTGACACGATTCTGGAAGGATCTCCGATACATTTACGGAGCACAGACACATGAAAGACTGATGTACATACTCCAAGTCCGAATGCAAGTCTAACTCATATGCTAACTGGCCTACCTTGCGTATGACCCTATATGGTCCAATGCACCGAGGGCTAAGTTTTCCTTTCCTACCGAACCACATAACACCTTTCATCGGTGATACCTTTAGGAATACCCAATCGTCAACCTGAAACTCCAAGTCTCGCTGTCAATTA
This sequence comes from Nicotiana noctiflora, assembly GCA_032618575.1. Lineage (NCBI taxonomy): Eukaryota > Viridiplantae > Streptophyta > Magnoliopsida > Solanales > Solanaceae > Nicotiana > Nicotiana noctiflora. The sequence goes on along the minus strand of JASVEL010008989.1, from coordinate 29,524 downwards.
TCCGCATAAAACTTCTGACAGCTTTGAGCTGATAATAACCTTTCCTGTATAATCTTAATTTTCTCGATTGCCTGTTGTACCAATTCTGGTCCCACTAACAAATTTTCCCCAATATCGAACCACTCTATAGGCGACCTACACTTTCGTCTGTAAAGAGCTTCGTATGGAGCCATTTTAATACTAGGATGGTAACTATTATTATAAGCGAACTCAATAAGTGGTAGATGATCATCCCGACTACCTTTGAAATCTATCACACAAGCTCGTAATATATCCTTAAGTGTCTGAATAGTACGCTCAGCCTGTCCGTCTTTCTGGGATGAAATGTTGTACTAAGACTTAGTTGAGTCCCCAATCTATTTTGGAAAGACCTCCAGAAATTAGCAATAAATCGAGCTCCTCTATCCGAGATAACAGATACAGGGACACCAAGCAGTCGTACTATCTCCTTAATATAAAGCCTTGCATAATCCTTTGTGGAATATGTAGTCCTAACAGGTAGAAAATGGGATGACTTTGTAAGCCTATTAACAATTACCCATATTGAATCGAACCTACGCTGGGTACGAGGTAAGCCTACGATGAAATCCATATTAATTACTTCCCATTTCCAAGTCAGAATCTCTATAGCATGCAATAATCCACCAGGTTTTTGATGCTCAATCTTGATTTGCTGACAGTTAGGGCACTGAGCAACAAACTCTGCTATATCCTTTTTCATTCTGTCCCACCAATATACTTCCCCGATATCATGATACATATTTATTGCTTCTGGATGGATATAATAACGAGAATAGTGAGTTTCTCCCATAACCTTCCGACGCATCGCTGCAACATTAGGGGCACACATAATCGTCCTCGATATCTGAGGACCTCATCTTCTGTAATTTCAAATGGTGTCTTCTCCTTCTGAGGGGTGGTATTCCTATAATGAACTAACACATGATACTTGTACTAGCTTTCCTTTACTTCAGCTACTAACAAGGATGTTGCCATGTCCTAAATAGTAATTTCAATATAACATGAGTCCAGTAATCGAACTCCAAGACTAGCTAGCTGATAATCTCATGGGCTATTCCCCTCTTCTCTGGCTGTAAATATGACATACCCATATATCTACGGTTAAGGGCATCGGCACCACGTTCGCCTTCCTCGGATGGTATAAAATATCAATGTCATAATATTTAAGTAGCTCCAACCATCTCCTTTGACGTAAAATTCAATTCCTTTTGCTTGAAGATATATTGGAGGCTCTTATGATCCGTATATATATTAATATGAATGCCATATAAGTAGTGCCTCCACATTTTTAATGCATGAACCACTGCGGATAACTCTAAATCACGGGTCAGGTAATCCTTCTCATGCTTTCTCAGTTGTGTAGAAGCATAAGCTACAACCTTACCGTGATGCATAAGAACACAATCCAATCCAATGTCTGAAGCGTTACAATAGATAACATATCCATCCGTCCCTTCTAGGAGCATTAGAACCGGTGCTGAAGTTAATCTGTCCTTCAATGCCTGGAAACTCTATTCGGAAGCATCAGTCCATTGAAACTTTGCTCCTTTCTGAGTCAACTTTGTCAAAGGTACTGAAAAGGAAGAAAATCCCTCTACAAATCTCCTATAATAACATTCCAAATCGAGAAAGCTACAAACCCCCATCGATGTCGTGGTTCTATGCCAAGTCTTACTGCCTGAATATTTTGTGTATCCACCCAGATGCCTTCACTCGAAATGATATGCCCAAAGAAAGCTATAGAGTTCAGCCAAAATTCACATTTAGAGAATTTTGCATACAGCTTCCCTTTTTGTAGAACTCTTAGCACAATACGCAAATGATCTGCATGCTCAACCTCTGAACGAGAATGCACCAATATATCATCTATAAATACAATTATGAATAAATCTAAAGAGGGCCTGAACACATAGTTCATCAAATCCATGAATATTGTTGGGGCATTGGTCAAACCGAATGACATAACACAAAACTCAAAGTACCCGTATCTGGTACTGAATGCTGATTTTAGAATATATTCATCCTTAACCCTTACATGATGGTACCCGAACCTCAACTCTATCTTTGAAAAATACTTGGCACCTTGCAACTGATCAAATAAACCATCAATCCTCTGGAGCAAGTACTTATTCTTGATTGTCACCCTATTCAACTATCTATAGTCAATACACATCTGTAAGGAACCATCTTTCTTCATCACTAATAACACAGGCGCTCCCCACGATGATGTACTAGGTCTGAAAAAGTCTTTTTCAAGTAAGTCCTTTAGTTGTTCTTTCAAATCTTTCAACTCTGTGGGGGCCATTCTATAGGGAGGAATAGATATTAGATGAGTATCTGGTAGTAGGACAATAACAAACTCAATTTCTCGCTCTGGCGGAAGACCCGAAAGCTCATGTGGAAAAACATCTCAAAACTCATTAACCACAAGGATGGACTTAATGGTTGGTGGCTCTACTTCCACATTCTGAACCCGAACTAAATGATAAATACAACTCTTTCTGCTCATCTTCCTTGCCTTGAGATAGGAAATAAATCTACCTCTTGGCAACGCCGTATTACCTTTCCACTCCAAAATAGGCTCCCTTGGAAATTAAAATCGGACTATCTTTAACCTACAATCAATGTTGGCATGACAAGAAGCCAACCCATCCATACCCATTATAACATCAAATTCTACCATATCTAAATCGACTAGCTCCGTTATGGTAGTTCGACTATGAACTACTATTATACAACCCCTACAAACCTGCTTAGCTATCACTAAGTCCCTAACATGTATAGACACCTCAAAAGTTTTAACCAATTTAGGCTTTATTCCAAACTTACTAGCAACCAGCATAGTAACATGTGATAAGGTGGAACTTGGGTCAATTAGTGCATATATATCATATGAGGAGACTAATAATATACCTGTTACAACATCAGGCGATGAGTCTTGATCTTGTCATCCAGCCAACACATAAATGCAGTTTTGAGGACCGCTCAAGCTAGATGCTCCACCTTTGCCTCTACCGCGACTCGTTGGTGCTTGTGAACCTTTCCTAGGGGCGTGTACTAATGATAACTAACTATCTACAGATCTCACTAGCCGAGTTATATTTCCATCACCTCTCGTCGGACAATCCCTCATAACGTGGCCCGGATAACCACAAGTATAACAAACACCAAATCCTATACAGCACTGCATGACATGCTTCTTACCACAATGAGTATATCGTGGTAAGGGAGGACTCTTTTGACTTAACTTACCCCTATATTGAGAACATGAGGCTCTGGAATTTTGATCAAGCACTAAATATGTGAAATGATCAAATCTCTTACCGTAAAACTAAGGGGGTGCGCTAGCCCATGGCTGGGCTGGATACCTCGAGTACTGTTATCTTTGACCACCTCAAACCTCACCAGAGGGACTCGAAGACCTTGCTCTATTATTTTGGGCCATATCATGCTCACGATTGGCACTCGATTTCTGCTTACACTCCTCTACACCCTGAGCGTATGCCTGAATACGAGAAATATCTGTCTAGCTGAAGTGAGACTGACATAATTGTTAAGCAAGTGCGGCTCTAATCCCTTCATGAACCGGTAAACTCGATCCTCTATCTTAGATAAAATAGTGGGAGCACACCTTGTCACGACCTAAACCCCGGTCATGATGGTGCCCAACACATTGCTAGGCAAGCCCGACCATCTTATCCATTGAAACCAGCCAATTATAAATTAATACTGATAAATCGGTGTAATGAGCTTGTCTTTATAACAAATGAAGAAGTGTAGAAATGAAATACAGGAATACAGCCCCAACCAAATCGTGGTGTCATAAGTCTGATCCTCTACAAATGAGATCTACTACACAATCAAGTCTAGGCAGAATGGGAACAACAAAATGATAATGAGGAAGAGGTCAGGTACTGCGGACGTCGGCAGCTACCTCGAAGTCTCCACGGAATGGTGATAATAAAGCAATTGCGATAACTCAACTGCCCTCCGGAACCTGTATATCTGCACAAAAAGTGCATGGGAGTGGGGTGAGTATATTTCAACTCAGTGAGTAATAATAATAAACAACAACTGAAAGTAAGAACACCTGTACTATCACTAAATAGTTCTAAGGGTAACCTCGTAGGTAAGTCATCTCTACAGTGATTAATACCATCTCCAGTCCACATCTATCTCACCATGGTCCCACACTGACCTAGTCGTCACTCATACTGCTACAACGTACAACCGATCCAATGTTTATATATGTGTATACATATGCCTATAATGCGACGGTGCGTAGCCCGCTCCGATATATATATATATATATATATATATATATATATATATATATATATATATATATATATATATATATATATATATATATATATATATATATATATATATATATATATATATATGTATGCTGCGGCGTGCAGCCCGCTCCAATATATAACGTTGCGGTGTGCATCCCGTTCCATTTAATGTCGACGACGCTCACTGAAGGTGTATACAGACTTCGGAGGGGCTCCCTCGGCCCAAGCGCTATGATGTTGCGGCATGCAGCCCGATCCACACATATATTACTGCGGCGTGCAGTCCGATCCGATATATAAACATAAAACCAAAAGTAGAATGACATGCAATAATACCAATCGGTTACTACCATAAGAGGCACAACACAATACATTAATTAACTACAGAGATCGCTACCAAACCCCACTCAGCCCCCTAACAGAAGTACTAAGAATTCTAGAAGGCACTACCCTACAACCCTAATACTAGACCTCCAAACTTTCCTATCAAGGGTCATGTCCTCGGAAATCCCCATTCTAGCCATATATATATATATATATATATATATATATATATATATATATATATATATATATATATATATATATATATATATATACTCGCTGCGCGGCGTGCAGCCCGATCCCATAATATACACCAGCGCTCACTGAGAATGTGTGCGGACTTAGACTCCGAAGGGGCTCCTACGACCCGAGCACAATAATACTGCGCGTGCGGTCCGATCCACATATATATACTGTGGCGTGCGGCCCCAATACATAAACCAAGAGAGAATGCCAATCGGTTACTACCATAAGAGGTACAACACAATACATTAATTAACTAAGGCAGATCGGCACAACCACTCACTCTCTAACAAGTATTTAGAATTCTAGAAGTCTTCCCTCGGCCCAATCGCTATGATACTGCAGCGTGCAGCCCGATCCACACATATATTACTGCAGCGTGCAGTCCGATCCAATATATATATATATATATATACTGCTGCGGCGTGCAGCCCGATCACATAATATACTCCAGCACCCACTGAGAATGTGTGCTGACTCAGACTCCGAAGGAGCTCCTACAGCCCAAGCGCAATAATACTGCGGCATGCAGCCCGTCCCACTTGTATATTACTGCAGCGTGCAGTCCGATCCCCATATATATCACTGCGGCGTGCAGTCCGATCCAATACATATAGTGTTGCGGCGCACAGCCCGATCCATCACAGATATATATACAATATCTCATAGTGGGTCCTCGACCCTATCTCGGTTAGTATATACTTGGCCTCTCAGGCCCAATATATTATCTCACAGTGGGTCCTCGAACCTATCTCAGTCAATATAGACTTGGCCTCTAAGGCCCAATATAATATCTCATAGTGGGTCCTCTACTCTAGGTAGCTTCTCTCAAGTACACATCTAGTACTGGCTCATGATATGCTAAACAACTATAACTACGGCTGAGTGTATGTATCCAGTATGATATACTACGGCTGAGTGTATGTATCTTGCATGATATAAGGGCCACCTATCTCTACAGGTTTTTCTAATACTTCTACAGATCGACACAAGGCCCCAAACATGGCTACCAGCCCAACTACACAGTTATAAGCTCATTCACAGTCATAATACACAATAAACTATCGGTCGGGAAGGACCAAGTCCAATCCCCCAATCACAATGTCACCACGCCCGTCCCATGACACGTGTCTCATATCAACATAACACTTATAGTGCAAGTACGGGGTTTCAAACCCTCAGTACATTATTTACTACCACCACTCACCTCGGTCCGGTAGAAACCTTAGTCCGCCTTGCGCTTGCCTTGCAATTCAACCACCTCGAATGCCGAATCTGTTCAAAATCATTGAGAATACATCATTATAGGCTAATTATACACAACCCAATCGAAATAACTCAATTTGCACCAAAACCCACAAAGTTGTCAAAATATGACTTTTGGTACGCTTCTTAAAAAATTACGAAAGCTATATTTTCATAACCCTTATCTCGACACGAGTCCATACATATAAAGTTTGCTAAAATCGGACTCTATTTTCCCATTCAAATCGACATTTTATCATAACCCTAGCTTAGGGCTAAATTCCCCCATTAATTCATCCAATTTCAGTGAAATAGGGGAGGATTCTAAGATAAAAACACATAATTGAACCATAAAACTTACCTCCTATGAATACCCGATGAATTCCCAGCAATTTCCCGTGAGTTTCTCTCTCTAAGACTCAACAATGGTGTTTTTATGAATGAGCCCATCGACTGGACTGTTCTGGGATTTAATTTACTGCCAGACAATTTTACACTACACGAACGCGATGCTACGCACGTGTTCGCTATGAACAAACAACAGCAGCATTCATTTTCCTCTACGCGAACGTGTGGCTTCAGCCGCGTTCGCGATGACCAATAACCCTATACCTATGCGAACGCGATCCAGGCTTCGCGATCGTGATGCACTCCAGACCTCACCCTACGGGTTTGCGTCCTTTGCCTCGCGAACACGAAGAACAAAAATCCCCGACTCTCCGATTCACTTCGCGTAACGCGTGGACACCTACGCGAACGCAAAGAACAAAATTCCTCTGCAATAATTGCAGCAGATCAGCTGCTCATTTTGGCTCAGAATGGTCTGTTTGGACCCCCGAATTCACCCCGAGGCCCCCGGGACCCCAACAAAAACCACCAACATACTCCATAACACGATACAAACTTGTTCCAATCCTAAAAACACGCCCTTAAACACGAAAAACATCGATCCAAGCAAATTCAAGCCTAATACTACACCGGACCTCCAAATTCACTTCCGATCGCTCTCCTAACTCATAAATGACCTCCCGGAGCTGACCGAATCATCAGAATTCCATTCCGAGCTCTCTAACTCACAAGTCAACATCCAGTTGACTTTTCTCAACTATTCCTTCTTCTAAGAGACTATTTGTCTCATTTCCAACCATACTCAACCCGAATTGACTCAAACTCACCAAACATGCATATTGGAATATTAACAAGCATAATACGGGGATAACAGGGTGATAACTTACATGATGACATGCCGGGTCATCACATACTATCCAATGAATCAAACTAAAGACTATACTCCCGAACACTCATGTTACCCTTCCAAAGTGTTAAGAACCTATCAACTCTAGCCCGCCTAAGATCTGTGGGCACAAAATGACGAAGAAAAGCTTCTGTAAAATCCTTCCATACTATTGAAGGGTCATTCTCACCTTTGGACAACTCCCAAGACTCGTACCAATTAACTGCAACATCCTAAAGCCTGTAGGAAGGTAGCTCAACTAACTTAGTCGTAGTGGACTTTATTACCCTCAAATTCCTCTTCATTCTATAGATACATTTGGATCTACCGCAGTAAATACCGGAGGGTCCAAATTAATAAAATTATGAACCCTCGCACTGACGAACCTATCTACATGACCAATACCTACTTCCTGACGCAGAGCCTATGCAACTACTAATCAAGTTAATAGCTGAATAGAATCTCTCATTTCCTCGCTCGGTGTATCTGGATGAGGGGATGAACGTATAGGGGCAGGCGCTGGAGCTGGTCCCCTCGGAACTTTTCTGGAGAGGGCGGGGTATGTGAATTTTGAGATGGAATCTCACTATGAGACCCTCCCCGAGCCATGGTAACTCGTGGCACTCGACTAGTAATCTCACTAGCCACAGACACTACTACAAAATATATTTTTAGTGGCAATTATTTAGTGACAATAAGATAATTGCCGGTAATTAATTCCTTATATCAAATTTTAGTGGCTAATAAAATATAGACGGGAAATGCTATATATTTATTGGCAATTAAATGAAATGGCCAGTAATAGAACAAACTTTAACTTTTTAATCTCCTAAAACAAACCCTATAATTTTCGTTTCCCTCTCTATTACTCCTCCCGCCTCTGAATTTTCTTCTATAGTGTTTCTCTTATTTCTTTCCTATTTAAATCATCTAAGAATTTTTATGCCTTCAATGAATATTGAAGATAATAGAAGCAAGCAACCAAAAAGGAAGAAAAAGGATGAACACAGATATTACTCCATTGTCAAGGCCCGATTTACCAGTTATTAATCAAAATCCTCTGCCATTCTACTATCGTCGGCATCTCCATCACTGTCAGTTACCTATTCGATACTTTTGCATATTTGTCTACTTGTATTTTTCATCCATCCACATCCTTATATAGATAGAATATTCTACGTATTCTATTTTGATAGTAATTAACTGTTCTCAATTTTTTTGTTTTTAGCTTTGCGTTTGTTGGATTTTGATTTTGTAATAATTGGATCTGAGTTTATTCTACTTTATTTGCCTTTTTACTATATTTCTTGTGATGGGATTTGAATCTGAATTATTTGATTATTTTCTATTACTTTAGATGTTTCTTGTAAAGGACAAATTTAAGAAACATATTCAGTGTTTGATAAAATGTCACACAAAAATATGTTTACTTGAATAACAATGACTAATGTGTATGACGTTTTGCTAGTTCAAGAAACATATTCAGCTATTGTTATTGCCACTAAAACTGTTTTATATTGGCACTAAACACCCTTTTTGTTGTAGTGTGGTCCGCGATGACTTATATATCCGACCCCAACTTGTTTGAGATCGAGGCATAATTGTTGTAGTAGTATTGTTCTGTATTATGTCATTATATAGAGTTAGTAATAATATGTCAGCTTTAATTGAATTAGTTTGATTTTTCCATCTGATTGGCGCCAAGATATATAAAATCCTTTATACCATTATGCTATGTTTGAGGTTATATGCATATTTTACTAATAAAAAATTGTACCTTTCTCGGCCTTTTGGATCGGATATGGATAGTATATGTTCTTACCAGTATACTCATCTAAAGGGAGAAAAGCGAAGAATGATTAATGAATTTTAAAGGCGTTAGTTTTGTGGCTTGTTATTTTAAGTTAAAGATTTTTTGGGTTTGGCTAGACATATGATGCTTCAAAAGTCGAGGTTGCAAAAGTGAATGATGATTACAATGAAAAATCTATATACAATGTGGTAGTTAAGACAATAGGGGTAAGAGTTCAGAAGGCATTGGATCCTGAAGTTGCTACCTTGCTCAATGACGATGATTTGTCACATTTTGGGTTCGATGTGGAGGATTTAGAATTAGAGGAAGATTTTATGACTAACGCAAACCTACACGATAGATCAGTTAATGTAGAACTTGATGAAAATTTAATCTTCCCAGAGAAATCGAACCTTGGCAAAGTAGAACACAATGATACAGTTGGGCTTGTATAGAGAAATGAGGCCAAGTATACAACTTTTGAAGAGAATCCCGCCTTCTACATGAACAGTTTGATCTGGTAAGCAGTTTGTTCTCCTTGTTTACTTGCTAATAGAGTCAATCTAAGCAACCTTTTGTCTCTTATCATGGTAATTACTTGTAGAAAGATTTATTATTATCCTTTTCAGCATCAACTAATACGACTTCAGATACATACAAATGACATGTTTTTAACTGAGATTGAGTTTATATTTACGTTGGTTGTTTATATGTATTAGGTATTACCACTAAAGCTCTTATCTTCTTCCCCCAGACTGTACTTCTAGGTTCTAATTAGTACATCCTATTAATATTTAGATTGTTACTATTTGAAACTTGAAATAGTATTTGAAAGTGGTGCAGTTTATGTTTGCTTAACACTATTATTTTTCAACCTGTTAGACTCATTCCTTGATCATTTTTGTTCTAATGTCTGGTTTCATATCACATTGTGTTGGTTCATTGGGCTAGAAAAAATTGCAAATCGTTTAGTGATGTGCTGAAAGAGGAATGGAGTGGCGATTTATTTTTGAATTTGGTTGAGGAAAGCGGTAGAGTGTAACGGAGATCCCCAACATAATCAAAAGGAAGGCAACAAGGATCAGGAAAAGATAGATTCAGACTTCGAAGGAGAATAGCTCGAAGATCACAAGTAAGGGAAATCACTTCGGAGTGCAATGCAAGTTAGCAACAAAGAAGCTTGCGACCAGAATGCGAGTCAACGGTCCGAGATGATCAACAGAAGATAGTCACAATGAAAAAAAAGGCAAGGAGTTAATCCAAGTGCAGAAGTTGATGAAAGATGTGGTGTGCCCAAGACATGGCCGAGGTCACAAGCACTGTATACCTGGTCTTGATCCGAAAAGCAGCACCCGCAACTAGCAAGTATCAAGGTTCAAATTTAGAGTCCGCATGAAGCACCAACCAATACTCAAGATCAAGCTTTAGAAGACTTATAGATAGGAATCTTGTAACTAGTAGCTGATAGGCTTAGTTAGTCTTTTTCATGTTGGACTTTTTATGTAACAGCAGGACCACGGACCGGAACTTCGATGGAACGGAACCTCGACGGAACGACACCTCGACTGGCTCTCCACCTCGGTATACCCCTTCCTCACTCACTTTCGAACTACACGTGGCTTGATTCCTTTATAGCCAAGGATATGTAGGCAGCTCAGATACAAGGGCTCGGTCACATTCCTCTTCTTTTAGTTTAGTCCCTCCGAATAAGGGTCGGGTCAAAAACACTTGTCTAGTCGTTCTTTGTCTGAAAACTCTTTGTGTTTTCAGTCAAAGAGGGGCAACTGTAAACGCGTGATTTTTGACCCTCCCCGAGATTTTTTATATTTTTAGCATAAAATATTTAGTTTAGGCCTAATATAGCTATTTTAGCTAATTTTGACTCTTTTACTTTATTTCTACCTTAAAATAAAAAATAACAAAAAATATAGTTTTATTAATGTTTCGTAGTCATTTTAAACTTGAAAAATGCAAAAATAGTATTTTATATTTTTAGCTTATTAAAAAAAACGAAAATTACAAAACAAAAATAATATAATTAATATTTTTTGTTACTTCAATCTGGAAAAATAAAAATAATTTTTTTTTAATTATTAGTCTTATATAGCATTAATTAATAATACCGTGTTCTCATTCGCGGTTCCGGGCAAAGAATAATATTCGGGTTCAAACTACCCGGTTTTATAATTTTTCGGACCTAGCCCATAATAATCCGAGTCCACCACACATGTGGGGGACACGGACAAAACCAACCCATACCCACACATGCACACACTAGGGAGACAATAGGTAATGAGGGATGGGAATAAATTAGAAAATGACAAAAGAAAGTAAAAAAATAAAAGAAAAAGACAAATAATATGGGACTAAAAATTTTAAAAAAAATAATAATATACAAAGAGATGTACTACACATCTTCTTTAAAAAGAAGAAGGGAGCACGGCAACACAGGGGGAATTTGGAAAACGAAACAGAAAAGGATTCGAAAACAAAGAAAAAAAACGAGAAAGAAGAGAAGAAAAAAAAACGAGAAAGAAGAGAAGAAAAAACGGCAGCAAAAAAAAAAATTTTTGAAAAGAGAGATACATCTTCTTCTTGAAAAAGAAGAAGAAAAACGATTCGAAAAACAAAAGAAAAAAAAGAAACAGAAAGGAAGAAAAACGAAATAGAAGAATTGAAAACGTTGAAAAGAAAAACGAAGACAAATAACACTGTTGGGCTTCTTCTTCCTGGAAGAAAAACGACAGCCCCCCTTGCTTCTTCATCTCCTTCACCATAATAACAGTGGCATCGCTGCTGTACCACGTTCTCCATCGCCAACCAGCAGCAACCATACGCACAGTCCAAGCCCGTCGCCCACTAGCGAACCACCAGCTCCCTCCGTCGATGTTCGTCGTCCGATGAGATACAACTTCAGTCGAGGTCATCGTTTGATTCGAGTTCTGTCCAGGAGAGGTCGAGGTTTGAGATCGTCATAAAAGGTTCGTTTTCTCGTTGTGTACGTTGAAAAATATGCAGAAATAAAAGTGCATGTTCTTTTCCGATATTGTTCTTCTCGTTAATATTTTGGATCGTTTCGCATTTGATTTAGTTTCGTATGATTCAGATTATTTTTTGTAAATATATGATTCTGTTGAACATGCAATTTCACAATTAATGGTGGTCTTGTAGTGTCGAAATTAGCTAATGAAAATAACTAATCCTTCACATGCTCACCAACTAGTTATGCTTCCGTTGTTTATGTAGTTGCTCGTCGTAGTCTTGAATTTGCTCACTTAGTTATCTACTCGTATGTTTACTCGAATTGGTTATAGTTGAGCATGATTTTGTCACCTTATCGAAATTGGTTCCTTATTCCTCAACCGAACGGCGGAATTAGATTAAAGGAATCGGGGGTGCATTTCATGTGACCCGACTCCAATTTTGAACAAGGTTAAATAAAGCGTGTCGTGAACCACAAGTGCATTTCATGTAGTGTGGCTTGCAACATGTTTTAAATAATCTTGAATTAACTCTTAAATAAATATAGCGGAATGTAGTTTGCTTTTAAATTAGAATTAGAGGTGTGCCTCGCCTAACAAAATTATACAAATCGCGGGGCCCTCATAAATGTATATGTAAAATATTTAGATTTCGAGATGTGCCGTTTCTTAGCGAATTTCCTGGCCTTCTCAAAAATGTAAATAAGTAATCGCTCTAGGCGCGTACAGAGCTGTCACACCTCTTTTTCAAGTTTCTTTTTTCATTCATTTTTCTTTTTCTTTTCTTTTCTTTATCTCCTTTTGTTTTTATTTTCTTTTCTTTATCTCCTTCTGTTTTTCTTTTCTTTTCAAACTTGTGTTTCTAGTCTTCGCAACTAATTCCGAAGGAGGGGTATGAAAGAATTTAAATTAAGGCTCAAAGGGTTGACGATGGAAAAAGTGTTTGGATAGCTGAACAAAATGCCTTCGTCATTCCAATCTTCAAAACATGCCAAGTTCAAACAACATATTCACGACATCTTCTGTTTGTGCCCTGATTGATAACCATATCGTCCATTCGCCTTCTCATCTGTCATTTTAAAGTATTGCTGGATGACACTTTCATTTCAGTATCACGAGCGAACCCCGTTTTAGCATAGCCAATTTTCCTTTAAGGGTTTCATCATGTTTTACCTGCCCCAGTCTCACATGATTCGGGCTCCAAACAATATCAAATCATTTTTATTTTTTTTTATTTTTTTTAAATGACCTGATTATCTTCAAATTGCTTCATGATTAATCCTTAATATTAGGCCAAAATTATGTGCGATGCCATGTCATTAGAGTCGGTGTTCGAACAAATGACAAACTTCAAGATAGAAGAACTAAACAAAAGATGACTGGGGTAATAAAAGACCGAAAGTTTCATAAAACTAAACGGCGAAATGATTCAAATACAAATAAGCAAACCAAAATACAAAACTAAAACGAAACTTGAACCGACTAAGCAAACTGCAATGACCAAAATGGAAAGATAAGAGGGTTTCATTTCAAAACAAGATCCGGGTCACAACCCCGAAAACAACTCGGACAAAAGAAATGACAACAACACAAACCACCGAAACTCCTCCCGATTACCAAGCATGACTTCTTATATGTTGGGTCTAAGGGTGAGCTGGCAATGGATTCTGATTAATGTTGGGTGCCTCTGGTGTCTGAACCTCGATCTTATTGGTGTCAATAAGATTTTGCACTGCATGTTTCAGTTTCCAACATTTCTCGGTATCATGTCCGGGAGCTCCTGAACAATACTCACAGCTTACTTAGCGATCCACATTTGGGGGTAGGGGATTTGGCAATCTTGTCTCAATAGGACTTAACAAACCTATCTACTTCAATTTGTGGAACAGAGCAGTATAAGTTTCTCCCAACTCAGTGAATGTTCTTTGTGTCTTTTCCTTTCTGAAGGCATGATTCCCTCGGAAACCTGGTCCTGGAGGGTTATTGTAAGCCCATGGTGGTGGATATGTGTTTCGGGAAGGGTGATTAGGGTGATTTGGGTGGTAGGGTCTGGCTTGGTAATGAGGTGAAGGACCTTTCGATCTGGACCAAGTACCCTCCTCTACTGTTGCAACTTCTTCTTTCTCTTCTTCCCGAATGCAACCCCTGTGCCATTCTGAATAGCTTGAGTTGTTGATTTTAACGCGGAATAGCTCAAGATCTTATTGGACTTAAGCCCCTCTTCTATCATTCCGCCCATTTTGACCACCTCATTGAAAGATTTACCAACTGATGTCACCAGGTGACTAAAGTAGGTTGGCTCCAGTGTCTGCAAGAAATAATCCACCATCTCGTTCTCTCTCATCGGGGAATCTACCCTTGCTGCCTGTTCCCTCCAGCGGAACCCAAATTCTCTGAAGCTTTCGGCGGGTTTCTTCTCTAGCTTGAGCAATGATAAGCGATCAGGGATTATTTCAAGATTATATTGAAACTGGCCGATGAATGCTTGGGCTAGGTCATCCCATGTAAACCATCTGCTGGGATCCTGCCTGGTGTACCACTCTAGTGCAGACCCTCCCAAACTCTGACCGAAGTAAGCTATCATAATTTCATCTCGCCCTCCGGCTCCTCGCATTTTGCTGCAGAAACCTCGGAGATGGGCTACTGGGTCACCATGCCCCTCGTATAGATCAAACTTGGGCATTTTGAACCCAGCGGGCAACCGGACATCTGGAAATGGGCACAGATCTTTGTAAGCAACGCTGACTTGGTTGCCTAAACCATGCATATTCCTGAAGGATTGCTCCAGGCTTTTGACTTTCCGAATAACTTCCTCATGCTCCAAGCTTTTGAAGTGCTTTTCTGGTTCTGCCGGGTTATCCCAGTGAGGGGTGTGTGAATGCGGTTCAGGAGCCTTAAAGGTAGGCTCGGGATCATAACAATGATTGTCATGTATTTGAAAAAGCGGTTCACCGGACGACTTCTGTAAAGTAGCAGGTGGAGGTGCCACGAAAACAAGGGTGACCGGAGGAGGAGTATTTTGTCTAGCTGGTGGAACCTGGGATGTATAAGGGTTTTCCCCTCGATAATATGGATAGATCGGTGCACTTGTCGAGGGGTCAATGGGCGGACTCTCTGGAGCTGGTGTAAGAGTAGGAAGGTTTGGTGATGACTGTCCCCTAGCCCAGGCTAGGTGCATCTCTGTCATTTGTTGTCTCAACCGGTCCACCTCTTCTTTCATGATCCGTATCTCTGATTTCTCTTCCTCGAGACTTTTACCGGAACTAGACATGCTTGCTGGAATTGGCCCTTTAGATCTAGTACGGTAATGGTGGCTGGCCAGTATATTCTGTCAAGTCAACTGCTAAACTTTTCTGAAATCGCAACAAACTTGTTAGCTTACTGAGTTTAACGGATATGTTATAGCGCGTAGGATGCAATGCACCTAGCCAGTTAATCATATACGTATTCACCGCATGGGTCATTCCAGTTTTTCATTTTTCATTATCCTTGAAAACCTCTCTTGTTATTAACTTCCATTTTTTTTCTTTTATATATATATATATATATATATATATATATATTTTGGTTATGGATATGGTCGAATCCTATGGGGATTGCCTACGTATCATGACCCCGCATGAATCAGACCGAGCGTAGTTCTTGCAAATTAATGCAAGAAATAAAGAGATGTTTATTTGATTTTTTTTCTTTTTTTTTTGAAGAAAAATTGTAAAAGCCGACTCCAACTACAAACTCTGATGAAAAACTTTCACACCATGTGCCAGAGATTTCTACAAGAACAAGAATATTTTTTAGCGCCAATTATGACTATTTCTAAAAAATTAGCCATGTCATGACATACTTGACAAAGCGGCTATTTTTTGCAAAATTTTATTTAAGAGACTACAAATTCAAAATTTTTCATCTTAGGGCCCATGGGGCATCGTTCAGCACCGACAAAGGCCAACACAAGTCTGAGAAAGTTTAAATGCCAAATGTGGTCATTTCAGCAAAACCATATGTTTTTTTTTTGCAAAGTTGAGTGATGACTCAAACTTAATTTTGCGGATACGGCCTTTCAATATTTCCACGAGGGAATATTTCAAGGTTGTGCCCAAAAATTATTTACAAAGTCTCAAAGTGGCTATTCTTGCAAAAATAGCCTTCTGGCGTCCTTTTGGGGAACATTCGGCTTATTTTAAACAAGAATAGCATCACCCGATTTATTTATAATAAAATCAAAAATTTGACATATTTTTTTTGGTTATTTTTGCAAAAGGGGTGTGAACCCGAACTTGATTTTGCGGCTATGGCCTTGCAACATTTCCACAAGGAATATTTCAAGGCTATGCTCGTAAATTATCTAAAATGACTCAAAGTGGCTATTTTTGCAAAAACAGCCTTCCGGCGTCCTTTCAGAATATTCGGCTATTTTCAAAAACGGCATCACTTTAATTTTATTGACAAAATTAAACACACATTTTTTTGATTTTTTTTTAAAAGGGGTGGTAACCCAAACTTTATTTTGAGGCTACGACCTTTCAACATTTTCACATGGAATATTTCAAGGCTATTATTCAAAAAGAAAAAGAAAAGACTTCAAAGTGGCCATTTTTGCAAAAACAGCCTTCCGGTGTCCTTTCGGAACATTCAGCTATTTTCAAAAATAGCGTTACTTTGATTTTATTGAAAACTAAAACTTCGACACATTTTTTTTTTAATTTTTTGAAGGGGTGGTTGGAACCGATGAGGGTTGCCTACGTATCCCACCTAATGGGGAGAATCAAACCTGCGTAGCTCGGTCAAACAAACTACAAACTATTTATTATTTTTTCACACATTTTTTTTTAAGTTTAAAACAAAAATTTTTCTTTTTTTTTTTAAGTAAAAAAACAAACTATTTTGAAATCACATATTTTTTATTTTACAACAAACGTTTTTTTTTCCTTTTTAAGTAAAAAAAAACAAACTATTTTGAAACTATTTTTTTTTTTGATCAAACATTTTTTATTTTGCAACAAACGTTTTTTTTCTTCTTTTTAAGTAAGTAAAAAACAAACTATTTTGAGACTATTTTTTTTCATTTTCCTCAATATAAAAAAAAACGGGTAGCCTGCAAGTCTGAAGCAAATATATGCATAAAACAAACAGGATGCAGCAGGATGGTCTTTTCATTTCAGGTCACCTGTCCTAGACGGACCCAACCCCTGTGTTGAGTCCCCTAAGTTAAATGCAACATGATGCAAATAAACGTTCCTACTAGGGATCCGGCATGAAGCTTTGTTATTCTAGGTTTAAAAACCTAGGTTTATTGTTCTAGACCTGGCTTACCCGAGCGGACAACTCGAGCCGAGGAGGAGGCAGCAACCCGGAAATACAGAAGCTTCACCGGTTTTGCAACTTATCCAAACCTCGTTCTAAGGTGGGAATTAGACACTATACAGAAAAGAAGTCACACGAAGTGCACCCTTCTTCATGATTTAGAAGACTCAGAGATGATATTGGTTTCGGCACAATTTATATGTACAGTTCAAAAAAATATCAAAGCGATAAAAATATCATTTTGCACATTAATACAAACATATAATAAAATCAGATAATAAATAAGCCAAATACAATAATTATTCCAAGCTAGAATTCTTAAACCCTGAACCAGTGGTTCTGGGTTTATCGTCACCAGTGGAGTCGCCAGAGCTGTCACACCTCTTTTTTACGCCAACCCGCGAGGGCGCAAAATATAAAAGAGAGTTTTTCCAATTAAAGGACAACAAAAACGGGATTCATTTATTGAGAGATTCGGAGTCGCCACTTGGGAGATTTATGGTGTCCCAAGTCACCGGTTTGAAACCCGAATTGAGGAAAGGTTTGACTCTATTTAATGGTCGGCGAACCAGAAATCCGGATAAGGAATTCTGTTAACCCGGAGAAGGTGTTAGGCATTCCCGAATTCCGTGGTTCTAGCACGGTCGCTCAACTGTCATATTCGGCTTATTTATCTGATTTTTTACGGTTATATACTTAATGCAAATTTATATCCCATTACCGCTTTTATTATTATTATTATTTACGAAAGAGAATGTTGCCTAAAAATATATTTCGAATCACGTCACATGAAATGCACCCGGATCCTCGACACATTCTTATTCAACATTTTGGGATTTGGATTTGGGCCGCATGAAATGCACACCCGTATTTAAGAAGGTAAAATTATTAAAATACGCGCCTAGAGCGATTACTTATTTACATTTTTGAGAAGGCCGGGAAATTCGCTAAGAAACGGCACATCTCAAAATCTAAATATTTTACATATACATTTATGAGGGCCCCGCGATTTGTATAATTTTGTTAGGCGAGGCACACCTCTAATTCTAATTTAAAAGCAAACTACATTCCGCTATATTTATTTAAGAGTTAATTCAAGATTATTTAAAACATGTTGCAAGCCACACTACATGAAATGCACTTGTGGTTCACGACACGCTTTATTTAACCTTGTTCAAAATTGGAGTCGGGTCACATGAAATGCACCCCCGATTCCTTTAATCTAATTCCGTCGTTCGGTTGAGGAATAAGGAACCAATTTCGATAAGGTGACAAAATCATGCTCAACTATAACCAATTCGAGTAAACATACGAGTAGATAACTAAGTGAGCAAATTCAAGACTACGACGAGCAACTACATAAACAACGGAAGCATAACTAGTTGGCGAGCATGTGAAGGATTAGTTATTTTCATTAGCTAATTTCGACACTACAAGACCACCATTAATTGTGAAATTGCATGTTCAACAGAATCATATATTTACAAAAAATAATCAAAATCATACGAAACTAAATCAAATGCGAAACGATCCAAAATATTAACGAGAAGAACAATATCGGAAAAGAACATGCACTTTTATTTCTGCATATTTTTCAACGTACACAACGAGAAAACGAACCTTTCATGAAGATCTCAAACCTCGACCTCTCCGGACAGAACTCGAATCAAACGACGACCTCGACTGAAGTTGTATCTCGTCGGACGACGAACATCGACGGAGGGAGCTGGTGGTTCGCTAGTGGGCAACGGGCTTGGACTGTGCGTATGGTTGCTGCTGGTTGGTGATGGAGAACGTGGTGCAGCAGCGATGCCACTGTTATTATGGTGAAGGAGATGAAGAAGCAAGGGGGGCTGTCGTTTTTCTTCCAGGAAGAAGAAGCCCAACAGTGTTATTTGTCTTCGTTTTTCTTTTCAACGTTTTCAATTCTTCTATTTCGTTTTTCTTCCTTTCTGTTTCTTTTTTTCTTTTGTTTTTCGAATCGTTTTTCTTCTTCTTTTTCAAGAAGAAGATGTATCTCTCTTTTCAATTTTTTTTTTGCTGCCGTTTTTTCTTCTCTTCTTTCTCGTTTTTTTTTCTTCTCTTCTTTCTCATTTTTTTTCTTTGTTTTCGAATCCTTTTCTGTTTCGTTTTCCAAATTCCTCCCGTGCTGCCGTGCTCCCTTCTTCTTTTTAAAAAAGATGTGTAGTACATCTCTTTGTATATTATTTTTTTTTTAATTTTTAGTCCCATATTGTTTTTGTCTTTTTCTTTTGTATTTTTACTTTCTTTTGTCATTTTCTAATTTATTCCCATCCCCCATTACCTATTGTCTCCCTAGTGTGTGCATGTGTGGGTATGGGTTGGTTTTGTCCGTGTCCCCCACATGTGTGGTGGACTCGGATTCTTATGGGCTAGGTCCGAAAAATTATAAAGCCGGGTAGTTTGAACCCGAATATTATTCTTTGCCCGGAACCGAGAATGAGAACACGGTATTATTAATTAATGCTATATAAGAATAATAATTAAAAAAAAATTATTTTTATTTTTACAGATTGAAGTAACAAAAAATATTAATTATATTATTTTTGTTTTGTAATTTTCGTTTTTTTTAATAAGCTAAAAATATAAAATACTATTTTTGCATTTTTCAAGTTTAAAATGACTACGAAACATTAATAAAACTATATTTTTTGTTATTTTTTATCTTAAGGTAGAAATAAAGTAAAAGAGTCAAAATTAGCTAAAATAGCTATATTAGGCCTAAACTAAATATTTTATGCTAAAAATATAAAAAATCTCGGGGAGGGTCAAAAATCACGCGTTTACAGCTGCCCCTCTTTGACTGAAAACACAAAGAGTTTTCGGACAAAGAACGACTAGACAAGTGTTTTTGACCTGACCCTTATTGGGAGGGACTAAACTAAAAGAAGAGGAATATGACCGAGCCCTTGTATCTGAGCTGCCTACATATCCTTGGCTATAAAGGAATGAGGCCACGTGTAGTTCGAAAGTGAGTGAGGAAGGGGTATACCGAGGTGGAGAGCCAGTCGAGGTGTCGTTCCGTCGAGGTTCTGTTCCATCGAGGTTCCGGTCCGTGGTCCTGCTATTACATCAAAAATCCAACATGAAAAAGACTAACTAAGCCTATCAGCTACTAGTTACAAGATTCCTATCTATAAGTCTTCTGAAGCTTGATCTTGAGTATTGGTTGGTGCTTCATGCGGACTCTAAATTTGAACCTTGATACTTGCTAGTTGCAGGTGCTGTTTTTCGGATCAAGACCAGGTATGCAGTATTTGTGAACTCGGCCATGTCTTGAGCACACCACATCTTTCATCAACTTCTGCACTTGGATTAACTCCTTGCCACTTTTTTTTTTCATTGTGACTATCTTCTGTTGATCATCTCGGACTGTTGACTCGCATTCTGGTCGCAAGCTTCTTTTGTTGCTAACTTGCATTGCACTCCGGAGTGATTTCCATTACTTGTGATCTTCGAGCTATTCTCCATCGAAGTCTGAATCTATCTTTTCCGATCCTTGTTGCCTTCCTTTTGATTATGTTGGGGATCTCCGTTACACTCTACCGCTTTCCTCAACCAAATTCAAAAATAAATCGCCACTCCATTCTTCAGGCGGGCTCCCTGACTTTAACTATGACTTCAAAACTAAATCGTCAATCCGTTCTTCGGGCGGGCTCCGTGACTTCCACTACAACTTCAAAATAAATCGCCACTCCATTCTTCAGGCGGGATCCCTGACTTCAACTACAACTTCAACAAATAAATCGCCACTCCATTCTTCAGGCGGGCTCCCTGACTTCAACTACAACTTCAAAATAAAATCGCCACTCCATTCTCCAGTCGGGCTCCCTGACTTTAACTACAACTTCGGAACTAGATCGCCTTCCTTTGCTTCTTGTACCATTTTATTCTTGCTGCATCGACTCTTGAACCATCATTTTTCCTAAATTACCTTGTTTCGGAACTGCTTTCCTCCTGGGTCATGTTGCTTTCCCTCATGACTGCTGGGGATATCTTTAGAACTGTTTACTTGCCTGCTGAGGATAATGATGCTGGGGAAATTTTCCTTCATTCCCTCATTTCCTTTGACTCATGCGCTTGAATTTGCGCTGGGATCTCTTGTTGTAACCCTCTGTTTTATGGTGGGTTACTGGTTTCAAGACCTGCAATGTAAAGACTGAAGATTTGCCTCTTGTTATACAGGTAGGCGCCTGCTTTTAGTAGCAATTTTTGAATTGAAAATGCATTCTGGTAATAATTTATGAAATATGCAAAGGACAATGTAAAATAAAACAAACGTAAAATATCCTATTCGAGGGCGGATAGTCCCATCGTAATCTATTCGAGGGCGAATACTCCCATCGTATCCTATTCGAGGGCGGATACTCCCATCGTATTCTATTTGAGGGCGAATACTCCAATTGTATCCTATTCGAGGGCGAACACTCCCATTGTATCCTATTCAAGGGCGAACACTCCCATTGTATCCTATTCGAGGGCGAACACTCCCATTGTATCCTATTCGAGGGCGAATACTCCCATTGTATCCTATTCGAGGGCGAATACTCCCATTGTATCCTATTCGAGGGCGAATACTCCCATTGTATCCTATTCGAGGGCGAATACTCCCATTGTATCAATGTATGAAAGTGAACAAACCTGAGACGTCCTGTTCGAAGGTGGACAAACCTGAAACATCCTATTTGAAGGTGGACAAACCTGACACGTCATCTTGAATTGCCTTCCTCGTTTCTCCGAGAAAATTTTCAACAACGGCGGAAAATTTTCTGCCCCAGTATTGGTGTTCTTCCTTGTGGCATGACTTTCTGCTATCAATAGCATTTTCTTTCCCCGTTTCAAATCAAAGAAAATTTGTTAGTTCAAAACATTGTGAGCGGTTGTGCCGCTCCTGTGGGGTGGTTTTTCCTTTTCTCCTTTCCCTCGCTCGGGGTTCCCAAAACTTGTTGGGGAATGATTTCATTTGTTGGAG
Organism: Nicotiana noctiflora; assembly: GCA_032618575.1. Taxonomy (NCBI): domain Eukaryota; kingdom Viridiplantae; phylum Streptophyta; class Magnoliopsida; order Solanales; family Solanaceae; genus Nicotiana; species Nicotiana noctiflora. The sequence continues at coordinate 7,086 of JASVEL010008989.1, read as the reverse complement.
ATGATATTCCTGCTGGGGATGGGTTTTCCCATTTATCCCTTCTCCATTCTGTGTTTCTCAACTTGCTGGGGGTTATTTTGTTGAATACGGGCTTTCCTTTCTTCCTTTACCACTCTGTGTTGTTCGACCACCTCGGAACTTTCTGAAGATAACACTGCTGGTGGATTTACATTTCTTCAAAATTGGTGTTTCACTCTTCTGAAGACTGTTGGAGATGACATTGGTTTAAATATTGCTTCCCTTAAGGCCTTCTTTCTTCCTTTTTACCCAAGTGGTATTCGATTTCCAAAAAATTTTCAAAATGAAAAGAAAATTTTCTGCCCCAGTTTAATAATCTTCTTTGCACCCTACTTCTCTGCCGTCAATGGTATTTCCTTGCTTTGCATAATAATTGGAAAATTGGTGGCAAGTTTTGAAGTCATTTCTCACTTGTTCGGACTAGACAGACTTTGATGGGGAATTTTTGATAAAATGAGAAAGGTAATAAGAAACAAAATAGAAGACAAAAAAAAACGACTCTCTAGCAAGAAATAACTATAAAAACTTATCAAACGCGAATACCAACTCTACTGGTCATGACATGCACATATGGCCTATCTTCTGTCGTTAATCGCCTTTCACAATTTCCTCTGACTATCACCTTTATTCGACTTGAAGTGCCCGAAGGGTTTTCACTTTCAAGCCTCTCTCATTTTGATTTTCTCTCAGCTTTCGTCGCCTTATGGTGCCTGTGAATGTTTTCACCCGTAAGACTCTCTCATTTGTATCACTTTTGATTGGGGTGTCACTGCTAAGACTCTCTCGTGTTTCCTTTCTGCTGGGAATCAGAGTCTTTTCTGCTGAAAATCAGAGTGTTATATTCTGATAGGACTCTCTCACTCGCCTGACATGGCATCTTTTGAAGACTGATCAGAAGGTCTTTCTGGACCGTAATGTGGGATTTGGATAGGGCTAGAAAGAGAGGGTATTGAAGGCTCAAAACAAAATCAATTCTGGGTTCAAAATTTACAACCTTCGGACCTAAATTTATTTATAATCAACACAATTTTTCTTTGCCCCGGTTTTTTACTTGGGGAATTTTTATTACTTTATTTACACTATGACCGAGCTGTGAAGCACCTACGTATCCTCTTTAAGGAATCGGGTCAAACGTAGTTCCCAATTCCCTCTTTTTCATGTTTCTTTTTTCATTCATTTTTCTTTTTCTTTTCTTTTCTTTATCTCCTTTTGTTTTTCTTTTCTTTTCTTTATCTCCTTCTGTTTTTCTTTTCTTTTCAAACTTGTGTTTCTAGTCTTCGCAACTAATTCCGAAGGAGGGGTATGAAAGAATTTAAATTAAGGCTCAAAGGGTTGACGATGGATAAAGTGTTTGGATAGCTGAACAAAATGCCTTCGTCATTCCAATCTGCAAAACATGCCAAGTTCAAACAACATATTCACGACATCTTCTGTTTGTGCCCTAATTGATAACCATATCGTCCATTCGCCTTCTCATCTGTCATTTTAAAGTATTGCTGGATGACACTTTCATTTCAGTATCACGAGCGAACCCCGTCTTAGCATAGCCAATTTTCCTTTAAGGGTTTCTTCATGTTTTACCTGCCCCAGTCTCACATGATTCGGGCTCCAAACAATCTCAAATCATTTTTATTTCCCTTTTTTTTTAAATGACCTGATTATCTTCAAATTGCTTCATGATTAATCCTTAATATTAGGCCAAAATTATGTGCGATGCCATGTCATTAGAGTCGGTGTTCGAACAAATGACAAACTTAAAGATAGAAGAACTAAACAAAAGATGAGATTGGGGTAATAAAAGACCGAAAGTTTCATAAAACTAAACGGCGAAATGATTCAAATACAAATAAGCAAACCAAAATACAAAACTAAAACGAAACTTGAAACGACTAAGCAAACTGCAATGACCAAAATGGAAAGATAAGAGGGTTTCACTTCAAAACAACATCCGGGTCACAACCCCGAAAACAACTCAGACAAAAGAAATGATAACAAAACAAACCACCGAAACTCCTCCTGATTACCAAGCATGACTTCTTATATGTTGGGTCTGAGGGTGAGCTGGCAATGGATTCTGATTAATGTTGGGTGCCTCCGGTGTCTGCACCTCGATCTTATTGGTGTCAATAAGATTTTGCACTGCATGTTTCAGTTTCCAACATTTCTCGGTATCATGTCCGGGAGCTCTCGAACAATACTCACAGCTTACTGAGCGATCCACATTTGGGGGTAGGGGATTTGGCAATCTTGTCTCAATAGGACTCAACAAACCTATCTGCTTCAATTTGTGAAACAGAACAGTATAAGTTTCTCCCAACTCGGTGAATGTTCTTTGTGTCTTTTCCTTTCTGAAGGCATGATTCCCTCGGAAACCTGGTCGTGGAGGGTTATTGTAAGCCCTTGGTGGTGGATATGTGTTTCGGGGAGGGTGATTAGGGTGATTTGGGTGGTAGGGTCCGGCTTGGTAATGAGGTGAAGGACCTTTCGATCTGGACCAAGTACCCTCCTCTACCGTTGCAACTTCTTCTCTTCTCTTCTTCCCGAATGCAACCCCTGTGCCATTCTGAATAGCTTGAGTCGTTGCTTTCAACGCGGAATAGCTCGATATCTTATTGGACTTAAGTCCCTCTTCTATCATTCCGCCCATTTTGACCACCTCGTTGAAAGATTTACCAACCGATGTCACCAGGTGACTAAAGTAAGTTGGCTCCAGTGTCTGCAAGAAATAATCCACCATCTCGTTCTCTCTCATCGGGGGATCTACCCTTGCTGCCTGTTCCCTCCAGCGGAACCCAAATTCTCTGAAGCTTTCAGCGGGTTTCTTCTCTAGCTTTAGCAATGATAAGCGATCAGGGATTATTTCAAGATTATATTGAAACTGGCCGATGAATGCTTGGGCCGGGTCATCCCATGTAAACCATCTGCTGGGATCCTGCCTGGTGTACCATTCTAGTGCAGACCCTCCCAAGCTCTGACCGAAGTAAGCTATCAGAATTTCATCTCTCCCTCCGGCTCCTCGCATTTTGCTGCAGAAACCTCGGAGATGGGCTACTGGGTCACCATGCCCCTCGTATAGATCAAACTTGGGCATTTTGAACCCGGCGAGCAACTGGACATCTGGAAATGGGCACAGATCTTTGAAAGCAACGCTGACTTGGTTGCCTAAACCATGCATATTCCTGAAGGATTGCTCCAGGCTTTTGACTTTCCGAATAACTTCCTCATGCTCCAAACTTTTGGAGTGCTTTTCCGGTTCTGCCGGGTTATCCCAATGAGGGGTGTGTGAATGCGGTTCAGGAGCCTTAAAGGTAGGCTCAGGATCATAACAATGATTGTCATGTATTTGGAAAAGCGGTTCACTGGACGACTTCTGTAAAGTAGCAGGTGGAGGTGCCACAAAAACAGGGGTGACCGGAGGAGGAGTATTTTGTCTAGCCGGTGGAACCTGGGATGTATAAGGGTTTTCCCCTTGATAATATGGATAGATCGGTGCACTTGTCGAGCGATCAATAGGCGGACGCTCTGGTGCTGGTGTAAGAGTAGGAAGGTTTAGTGAGGACTGTCCCCTAGCCCAGGCTAGGTGCATCTCTGTTATCTGCTGTCTCAACCGATCTACCTCCTCTTTCATGATCTGTATCTATGATTTCTCTTCCTCGAGACTTTTACCGGAACTAAACATGCTTGCTGAAATTGGCCCTTTAGATCTAGTACGGTAATGGTGGCTGGCCAGTATATTCTGTCAAGTGAACTGCTAAACTTTTCTGAAATCGCAACAAACTTGTTAGCTTACTGAGTTTAACGGATATGTTATAGCGCGTAGGATGCAATGCACCTAGCCAGTTAATCATATACGTATTCACCGCATGCGTCATTCCAGTTTTTCATTTTCCATTATCCTTGAAAACCTCTCTTGTTATTAACTTCCATTTTTTTTTTCTTTTTTTTTACATATATATATACATATACAGTTGTGGTCGAATCTTATGGAGATTTCCTACGTATCATGACCCCGCATGAATCAGACCGAGCGTAGTTCTTGCAAATTAAAGCAAGAAATAAAGAGATGTTTATTTGAATTTTTTTTTTTGAAGAAAAATTGTAAAAGCCGACTCCAAAAAGATAAACTTGAAAAAAAATTTCCTCCTACGGCTCATGGGGGCATCATTCGGCATCGCCATAAGCCAACACAAGACTGAGAAGTTTCTAATGTCAATTGACTATTTTTACAAAATTGGCCATGTAATGACTTATTTGACAAAGCGGCTATTTTTGCAAAATTTTATTTAAGAGACTACAAATTCAAAATTTTTCATCTTAGGGCCCATGGGGCATCGTTCGGCACCGACACAGGCCAACATAAGACTGAGAAAGTTTAAATGCCAAATGTGGCCATTTCAGCAAAACCATATTTATTTATTTATTTATTTATTTTATTTTACTTTATTTTATTTTTTGGAAAGTTGAGTGATGACTCAAACTTAATTTTGCGGATATGGCCTTTCAATATTTCCACGAGGGAATATTTCAAGTTTGTGCCCAAAAATTATTTACAAAGACTCAAAGTGGCTATTCTTGCAAAAATAGCCTTCCGGCGTCCTTTTGGGGAACATTCGGCTTATTTTAAACAAGAATAGCACCACCCGACTTATTTATAATAGAAATAATTTTTTTTTTTTAATTTTGCAAAAGGGGTGTGAACCCGGACTTGATTTTGCGGCTATGGCCTTGCAACATTTCCACAAGGAATATTTTAAGGCTATGCCCATAAATTATTTAAAATGACTCAAAGTGACTATTTTTGTAAAAACAGCCTTCCGGCGTCCTTTCGGAATATTCGGCTATTTTTAAAAACGGTATCACTTTGATTTTATTGACAAAATTAAACACACAATTTTTTTTGATTTTTTGAAAGGTGTGGTAACCCGAACTTGATTTTGCGGCTACGACCTTTCAACATTTCCGCGAGGAAATATTTCCAGGTTGTGCCCAAAAATTATTTACAATGATTCAAAGTGGCTATTTTTTTGCAAAAACAGCCTTCCGGCGTCCTTTCGGAACATTCGGCTATTTTTCAAAATGGCATCACTTTGATTTTATAGACAAAATTAAACACACATTTTTTTTATTTTTGAAAGGTGTGATTGGACCCGATGAGGGTTGCCTACGTATCCCACCTAATGGCGAGAATCAAACCTGCGTAGTTCGGTCAAACAAACTACATCTGTAAAGGAAACAAACTATTTATTATTTTTTCACACATTTTTTTTTAAGTTTAAAACAAAATTTTTTCTTTTTTTTTAAGTAAAAAAAACAAACTATTTTGAAATCACATATTTTTTATTTTACAACAAACGTTTTTTTCCTTTTTAAGTAAAAAAAAACAAACTATTTTGAAACTATTTTTTTTTTATTTTGATCAAACATTTTTTATTTTACAACAAACGTTTTTTTTTCTTTTTAAGTAAGTAAAAAAAAACAAACTATTTTGAGACTATTTTTTTTTCATTTTCCTCAATATAAAAAAAACGGTTAGCCTGCAAGTCTGAAGCAAATATATGCATAAAACAAACAGGATGCAGCAGGATGGTCTTTTCATTTCAGGTCACCTGTCCTAGACGGACCCAACCCCTGTGTTGAGTCCCCTAAGTCAAACGCAACATGATGCAAATAAACGTTCCTACTAGGGATCCGGCATGAAGCTTTGTTATTCTAGGTTTAAAAACCCGGGTTTATTGTTCTAGACCTGGCTTACCCGAACGGACAACTCGAGCCGAGGAGGAGGCAGCAACCCGGGAATACAGAAGCTTCACCGGTTTTGCAACTTATCCAAACCTCGTTCTAAGGTGGGAATTAGACACTATACAGAAAAGAAGTCACACGAAGTGCACCCTTCTTCATGATTTAGAAGACTCGGAGAGGAGATTGGTTTCGGCACAATTTATATGTACAGTTCAAAAAAATATCAAAGCGATAAAAATATCATTTTGCACATTAATACAAACATATAATAAAATCAGATAATAAATAAGCCAAATACAACAATTATTCCAAGCTCGAATTCTTAAACCCTGAACCAGTGGTTCTGGGTTTATCATCCCCAGCAGAGTCGCCAGAGCTGTCACACCTCCTTTTTACCGCACCCGCGAGGGCGCAAAATATAAAAGAGAGTTTTTCCAATTAAAGGACAACCAAAACGGGATTCATTTATTGAGAGATTCGGAGTCGCCACTTGGGAGATTTATGGTGTCCCAAGTCACCGGTTTGAAACCCGAATTGAGGAAAGGTTTGACTCTATTTAACGGTCCGCGAACCAGAAATCCGGATAAGGAATTCGTTAACCCGGGAGAAGGTGTTAGGCATTCCCGAATTCCGTGGTTCTAGCACGGTCGCTTAACTGTCATATTCGGCTTATTTATCTGATTTTTACAGTTATATACTTAATGCAAATTAATATCCCTTTACCGCTTTTATTATTATTATTATTTACGAAAGAGAATGTTGCCTAAAAATATGTTTCGAAGCACGTCACATGAAATGCACCCGGATCCTCGACACATTCTTATTCAACATTTTGGGATTTGGATTTGGGCCGCATGAAATGCACACCCGTATTTAAGAAGGTAAAATTATTAAAATACGCGCCTAGAGCGATTACTTATTTACATTTTTGAGAAGGCCGGGAAATTCGCTAAGAAACGGCACATCTCGAAATCTAAATATTTTACATATACATTTATGAGGGCCCCGCGATTTGTATAATTTTGTTAGGCGAGGCACACCTCTAATTCTAATTTAAAAGCAAACTACATTCCGCTATATTTATTTAAGAGTTAATTCAAGATTATTTAAAACATGTTGCAAGCCACACTACATGAAATGCACTTGTGGTTCACGACACGCTTTATTTAACCTTGTTCAAAATTGGAGTCGGGTCACATGAAATGCACCCCCGATTCCTTTAATCTAATTCCGCCGTTCGGTTGAGGAATAAGGAACCAATTTCGATAAGGTGACAAAATCATGCTCAACTATAACCAATTCGAGTAAACATACGAGTAGATAACTAAG
>JASVEL010008988.1:0-84341 GCA_032618575.1 Nicotiana noctiflora | reverse complement strand
GCAGCGAGGTTCACCTTGCTCACCCCAACGGGGACCTGATCGCATATCCGATCGATGCCAACTCCCATGTGGCCATCTACGCTAACTTGCCTACCAATCCGAAAAATAGCGTTCACGGGGGAGCAAGGTCGGTAGTCAGGGATACACATGATGGTCAAGGTGATGCGATCAACTTGCGGGTGATCTTCGAAATGCTCCATGCTCAACACGTAGTGATAGCCCAGTTGTAGAACCAAAGCCGCCTGCCTAATAGAGTTGAGCCCGAATCATCCCAGGAAAATACTCGCAAGAATGAACCGGTCACAGAGAGGCCGAGTGAAGCTTAAACCGGGACCAACTTTGAGATAACAAAGATGCTCGAGGAATTAACGAAACGGGTAGAATTAGGAGAAAAGAAAATCGAAGCTAACGACAAAAAGGTGGAGACCTATAAATCCAAGGTCGACCAAATCCCAGGAGCACCCCCGATATTGAAAGGACTGGATTCCAAGAGGTTCGTCCAGAAGCCTTTCCCTCTAAGTGTAGCTCCGACGCAGATCCCTAAAAGGTTCTGTATGCCCGAAATCCCGAAGTAAAATGGAACGACTGATCCAAATGCACATGTGACCTCCTACACGTGCACCATCAAAGGGAAATAACTTGGAGGATGATGAAATTGAATGTGTTATACTGAAAAAGTTCGGAGAGACCTTATCGAAAGGAGCCTTGATATGTTATCATAACTTACCCACTAATTATATTAACTCATTTGTTATACTTGTAGATGCCTTTGTAAAGGCGCACGCCCAAACCATCAAGGTCGAGACCAAGAAATCCAAACTTTTCAAGGTAAAGCAAAGAGATAACGAGATGCTCAAGGAATTCGTATTGGGGTTTCAAATGGAACGGATGGATATGCCTCCAGTTGCAGATGATTGGGCCATTCAGGCCTTCACCCAAGGACTCAATACTCGAAGCTCGTTGGCTTCACAACAGTTGAAGCATAGTCTGGTAGAATACTCGGCGGTGACTTGGGCCGATGTCCATCGCCGGTACCAATAAAAACCAAAGGTCGAAGATGATCAGCCCGGGGCCCCTTTCGGGTCCATTTATCCTGTAAGAGTTAGTGACAGACCCAAAAGACACATTGATCGTGAACAAAGATCGAATAGAGATCGGTATCAAGCATACATCAGAGATCGAATGGGTAATGGGCCAGGACAGAATCCTGTGAGAAGTGAAAGAAGCGACTGAGATCATAATAACCAGGGACTCATGAGCAAAAATGGTTTTGACAGACCCATCGGGCCTAAAGAAGTGCCAAAGTTATTGGAGTTCAACTTCAAAGTCGATATTGTTATCATCGTATCGGCCATCGGATGCATCAAAGCACCAAGTGGCCTCGACCTTTAAAATCCGACCCTACCCAAAGGGACCCCAATCTAATGTGTAAATATCATGGCACCCACGATCATAAAATCGAAGATTGCCGATAACTGAGAGAAGAAGTAGCCTAGTTTTCAACAACGGGCACCTCCGAAAATTTTGAGTGATCGAGCCAAAAATCACTTCAGGAATAGAGATGCCAACAAACAGATCGAGCAAGAGGAACCTCAGCACGTCATTAATATGACCATTGGTAGAGTTGACATCCCCCAAGGGACGTCGTTAAAACGCACTAAAATATCCATTATAAGGGAAAAGCATACTCGAAATTATGTATCGGATGGAACTGTATCCTTCAACAAAGAGGACATTGAAGGCGTCTTGCAACCACACAGTGATGCACTGCTAATATCAATACTCATAAATAAATCTCGACTTAAGCCTATGTTAATTTATTCAGGTAGCTCGGCCAATATCATCAGATCAAGGGTCGTGGAACAGTTGGGTTTGCAAGACCAAATAGTGAAGTAGTGTAATTCTTAAACAAATTCAACATGGCTTGCGAGATGCTAAATGTGAGATAACCCTACCGGTAAACACCACCGGGACCATTTAGTACACAAAGTTCTACGTGATCGAAGAAGACATTAGGTACAATCCTTTAATCGGGAGGCCATGGATTCACAACATCAGGACAGTACCCTCGACGCTACATCATGCGTTGAAATTTCCTACACTGGGAGGGATCAAAATAGTTTACGGGGAATAACCAGCTGCAAATGAAATATTTGTGGCCGATGAGGTGGTCCCGATATCCATATTTTCGACATCAAAAAGCACGAGTTCAGTCACCAAGGGAGAAACCAAACATAAATCACCAACATCAGCCCCAACCAGACCAGAAAAACAAGAGACGGGTGAGGATGACGACTATGGAGTCCCTAGTTCTTTCATAGCCCTAAACGATTCTGATGCCACTAAGTCAACAGTTGAGGAGTTGGAGCAAGTTAGGTTGATCGAGCACCTACCGATCAAAAGGTATACCTGGGCAAGGACTAACTCTCAGGCTCAGGAAAAACCTCATTGAATTCCTTATAGCTAACATAAATTGCTTCGTTTGGTCCCATCTTGATATGACAGGATCCCGCCTGAAATAACTATTTACAAGTTGAGCTTGGATCCGAAGTTTCACCCGGTTAAACAGAAGATGAGGCCTCAATCCGAAGTCAAGCATGCATTAGTCAAATACGAGGTATCCAAACTTCTTAAAATAGGCTCCATTCAGGAAGTTAAGTATCCATATTGGTTAGAAAACATAGGTGTGTGTAGACTATAAAGACATAAACAAGGCATGTCATAAAAACTCTTTCCCTTTGCCTAAAATCGATCATATGATCGATGCAACGGTCGACCACCGTGCCATTTAGACTAAAAAATGCAGTGCCACTTACCAACGCCTAGTAAATCGGATGTTCGAAGAACAAATAGGAAATTTACATTGACGGAATGTTAGTTACGTCCCTGCGAGCATATGACCATTTCAAACATTTGTAGGAAACCTTCTACATACTGAAGAGAGACAATATGAATCGAATTCGGAGAAATGCGCATTCAAAGTCAGGTCCGGGAAGTTCATCGAATTCATGGTGTCCAACCGGGTGATCGACATCAATCCCAACAAGACCAAGGCCATAAAAGACATCACCATGTGGAAAATATCAAGGCCGTTCAAAGGCTAACCAGGTGCATAACCGCCTTGGGTCGATTCATTTCAAGGTCTTCCGACAAGAGCCATCAGTTCTTCTCGTTATTAAATAAGAAGAATAACTTCCCATGGACTCAAAGTGCTTACAAGCCTAAGAAGAACTCAATCGATACCTTTTGATCCCACATTTGCTTCAGAATTCAAAGGCAGACGAGCAGTTGTACCTATACTTGACGGTATCCGAGATAGCGGTAAGTGGAGTCCTAGTCCAGGAAGAGAAAGGTACACAATTCTCTATCTACTATTTAGCAGGAATCTAGGCGAGGCCAAAACCAGGTATCCTCACCTGGAAAAGTTGGCGCTCGTTTTACTAAGCTCCCCCAGGTAGTTAAAATCGTATTTTCACAAGAATGAATCTGTGAGCATTTCAAAAGAATCAATTGAATGTTCGGGTAAAGCAAATACCATGTTAAGGCCCCTTTTGTGAGGGCTTCTCCAATTTTTTTTAGCAGAACCGACTCAATCTCATGATAAGCCAAGTCGCTTCCTTTCACCGCCTTTGTGTAAGTTGTGATGTGCTTATGAGGATATGAAGTTCCATCATATTTTGGTATATTTGCCATCTTGAATTGTTTTGAAATCAATTCCGGTGTTGCGATCGGCTTAAACGATAACTGGGTGTAATTCTTCGAATCTAGGCCCTTCAAAACTAGTGGTGCACCTGGAATTTGGTCCATTCGGGCATGAAACTCCTTCACATTCTTGACCATCTGCTCGTTAATATCCCTAATGAATCACATGAGTTCAGTTTTGAAGGCGTCATTACTATTGTACTAACTTGATCGCTATCGTCCCCCCTCCTCCCCGGCTCCATCAAAGTTGAGCTCATCCCTCATGGTATTATTATTAACTTTTTGAGCCATCTGATTTGCAGGAGCGCAGAAGGAGCTGAGCCTCTTCCAGTTGCATTGTTGGAAGCATCAAATAATGACTTCTGTAGTTCCGTCATGACCTGGTCCTCCCTTAATAAATATACAATGATGTCCTTTTGATGCTCTCACAATATCCTTACCGTTTTCACAGCATGTTCGTCCTCAGGATTCATCTCCCCCACATGTCGGGATATCGTCCACCATGTAGTAGAGATTCTACGTTCCCATTATTGCCGGTGTCATTGATTGAATCCTCATGCTCGAGGTTGATTTTTGTGTGCCTCAATATTGTGCGCGATGTTGACATCATTAGCTGCCATTTTTTCGATTTTTCCTATGAAACAAAGAACCAAACAGGTGTGTATTAGTAAGGATCAACTCAATTACGCATATGTCTAATCCTTACGGTTGGTGCCAAACTGTTTACCCATAAAACGGTACAGTTGAATTTGTTAAGTGGTTTATAGTCAAACGAATTGGTTTGACCCAAAATAATAAATAAATTAGATTAAAAATAAGACTATATACGGTAAAATTGGAGGGTCTTATTTTCGATCATTACGATGTCTTGTAAGCATTTTTGCCAAAGGCTCGAGGCTATGGTCGGGTTTCACACCCGAAGGACTATCAACGTCCAACCTTAAAACAATACAAGTCGACAGTTATGGAGAAAAAGTGGGATGTTCCCAAGGCACATGACTAGCGCTAACAACATCTAGTAAGTTGGTTTAAACCTGTATCCTAGCATTAAATGACTGTACCAGCCCCATATTTTTGTAATAAATGCTTTTGTATCATGTTAGCATTCCCGCTCATATTAGGGTTGGACATATATCGGATACAACCAATAATCCGAACCATTAATTGTTTATTGGGTTAACGGTTCGGTAATAATTTAGATTTTTTTCACTATTAGGTTTTCGGTAGGCCCCGGTTTCCCAATTTTGTTAATGGGTTAACCGATAACCTAATAAGAATTAATAAAATTATGATTTTACCCTTAAGTATATATTTATGCTATGGCTTCAGTTTATTCTCTCATATTTTTTCTTTGGTGCACTCTTCAGTTGCTTCATCTTCGTTCTTCATCGACCTTGCTAGTTATTCTTTAAGTCTTTAGTCTTATACATTAGGCTTTTAGTTTCTATATCAAAATTCATCTTCATATAGGATTGCTCTATGGTTTTTTTTTCAGGTTAGGCATTTGACAAACAACATACATATTATATTGGACTCGTTTGAGGGTTTCAACGTTTGTGGAGGTGCAAGTATTGTGTGAAATAAACATTTTAAATCAACTATTATTATTATCATATCGAAAGAGGAAACTAATGCCTTGGAACATTTTGTGATAATTGATGCAGTTTGATAAGTATATATCTACTTAATTTTTGGTGAAGCCTATAAGGATTGAGTAGTTGTTGTCTTGTTAACTTGAATTTGAATTGTTAGTACAATATGTTTAGACCTGTTAATTTTAAGGTGAAATTGCTACTACTTTGTATTGTTATTAATGTATTTGGAAAACTGCTGTTGAAGAATTAGTACTATTCCAACTTTGGCCACTGGACAGAACGCAAAAATGGGTAGTATGCTATATGTGAATTTTTCTCCTTTTTGTTTAATTCTAGTGAACTATCTTATCTTTTTTGCTTAACTCTAGATTGAGTTATCTTATTGGGTAAACCAATAACCGAATCGATAATGATCGATTTAATCGACAATATCTTGTCGGTTCAGTTATCAGTTTATCAAATTTGTAAAACGATAACAATTATGCTAAATCGATAATATTCATAACCGAACCGAACTGACCGATGTCCACCCCAACCTCATATATAAAGGGGCTTGTAAAGACATCTTATACTCAATATTCAATACATAAGAACATTCTTTCTGCTCTCTAACTCAAGCATACCCTCTATTTGGCTCTATTGCTTACATTTATTGCTTTATTTACATATATTATATCTCATTTATTGTTCTTTATTTATTTCTCATTATTTATCATAAAGATCCATAATCGCATCTCTCAATACTATTAATCCTCCCCCGATCACCCTTAGCCGAGCATCCGGCTCGACCTCGAGGCCTGCATATGCCAGCTCGAGGCCCCAATTTCCAACCCTTTGGTTTGGTCATTATACTATCTACAAACTTCAATATCATTTACTAATCTCTTACTTAGCATCTATTGCCTAAACAATTAGCATAAAAATAGATCACATATTTTTAGAATCACAAAATCAAATCTAATTGTAATTACCATTTTCAAGGTACACAGTTTGGCGCCCATCGTGGGGCTAAAATAATAGTGATTATTTTTTTGCTGGTTCACTCCAACACAAGCTATCTTTCGCACTTTTTTCTTGTCCCAGATTTTCGATTTAGGTCAAAATATCTAACTCAGTAAATGGACATGAAAACAACCGCCTTGAGAACCACAGAGAGAATGGTGTAGCCATTTAAGGTATTGGCACACCACCACTAAACCTTGAAGGTGTGCGGGAGCCGATCCTCGCGGATGCAATCTCACATGATTCCCAACACGTCAATATAAGCTACCACACTAACATGAGCGTACACCAAGGAGACCAATGAGAGGCTAAGAAACCCCAACTAGGAAAGAACAAAAGGTTATCCTTCATGTTTTTTTTAAATGCACAACAATTGGCAATTTCTCAGCTACAAAGATACCAGAAACCACCCAGAACGGTAGCACCAGGAATGGCTTTCCCATCTGAATAGGTACCGAAAAGATCAAGTAACACGGGTCGGTAGCCGACCCACCCTCATAAATATGCTCGAAGACCTCACAAAGAGTATTGAGTCGGGCGAGAAAAAGATAAAAGCCAACAATAAGAAGGTAGAGACCTACAATTCTAGGGTCGACCAAATTCCAGGTGCACCCTCGATCCTGAAGGGTGTAGATTTGAAGAAGTTCGTACAAAACCCATCTCCGTAGGAAGCTGCTCTGAAACCCATTCCAAAGAAGTTCAGAATGCTCGTCCTTTTGAACTGTAATGGAAACTCAGACCCCAATGAGCACGTCACTACTTACACTTGCGCGATGAAGGGCAATGATCCAAGAGACGATGAGTTCGAATCCGTCCTACTGGAAAAGTTTGGTGAGAAACTCTTTAAATGGTCCATGATGTGGTATTAAAACCTAGCTCCTAAGTCTATAGATTCATTTGCCATGCTGGCAGATTCTTTCATAAAGCCACTTGTCAGTGCCATCAAGGTAGCTACAAGGAAATCCAACGTCTTCAAATCAAGCAAAAGGAGAACGAGATGCTGCGAGAGTTCGTATCTTGCTTTCAAATGGAATGAATTGAACTTCCATCGATCTCCAACGATTGCCTTCACAAAAGGTTTGAACGAGTAAAGCTCGGTAGGTTCAAAGCAATTAAAGCAGAACCTGGTCGAGTATCCCATCGTGACATGGTTGGATGTCCACAACCGATAACAATCAAAGATTAGGGTCGAAGAAGACCAATTAGGAGCCCCCCAAGGCTTAGTATATCCTAGCTGGATTCCGAAAAAGAAGCTAAAGTCAAACAAGGAAAGATATTAACCATACACTGAAAATAAAAGGAACACCTAGAGGCGTAACATACCCCACAATGATCGAAGAATGGATCGAGGCCGAGGCCAGAATCCCCGGGGACTTGTCAGTAGAGCTAGATTCGACAGGCACATTGGGCCAACGTAGGCACCTCGCTTGTCGAAATACAACTTCAACGTTGTTTCAGACATCGTATTCGCCATCAGCAAAATCAGAGACACCGGGTGGCCAAGGCATGTACAATCAGATCCTTCACAAAGAGACCACAACTTAGTATGGGAATTTCACAACACATACGACCACAGGACTGAAGATTGCCGACAACTCCGGAAAGAAATAACTCAACTACTTAGCAAATGTCGCATGTGAAAATTCCTCAGCAATCAAGCCAAAAACCAGTTTCGGGAGAGAGAGGCGACCAAGAAGAATGAAACAAATGAGCCACAACACGCCATCCACTTGAAATTATGAGG
This sequence comes from Nicotiana noctiflora, assembly GCA_032618575.1. NCBI lineage: Eukaryota > Viridiplantae > Streptophyta > Magnoliopsida > Solanales > Solanaceae > Nicotiana > Nicotiana noctiflora. The sequence goes on along the minus strand of JASVEL010008988.1, from coordinate 76,298 downwards.
AATCAACACTCCACAAGAAACCATAGCCAGAAAGCAAAAATATCCATAACCAGAGAAAAGCGAACTCGAGGTTACATACCCGAAGACGCTCTCACATTCAGCAACAAAGACATCGAGACCTTGTCTCAGACCCATAACAACACACTAGTAATATCTTTTCTTGTGAATACATTTCAAATTAAATGTGTACTTGTGGATCCAAGTAGCTTGGCCAATATTATCAGGTCGAGAGTGGTAGAGCAACTCAAACCGCTTGACCAAATCATACTCGCCTCTCGAGTCCTCAATGGTTTCAACATGGCGAGCAAAACAACAAAATGGGAAATTACCCTCCTGGTCAACGTGGCCGGCACAACCCAAAATGCCAAATTCCATTTCATCGAAGGAGACTTGAGGTACAATGCCTTGTTTGGGAGGCCATGGATACACTGCATGAGATCGGTACCTTCCACCCTCCATCGAATGATGAAATTCCCAACAAAAGATGAGATAAAAATCATTTACGAGGAGCAGCATGCATCAAAAGAGATGTTCGCAGTGCATGATGTGGCAACAATACCTCCACATTCGAAGGATCCAAAGGATAAAAAAATAATAAAATAGTGATAACAAGCTACATCCTCGGCTAAGCCCGGTAGAATGAAGTAAAGGATTGTAGCGCATCCTCATAACAAGCGATCGAAGCATATCAGAGTTCAAAACACCAACAACACTAAGGTATGATCATCTCCTTTTTTTCAGCTACATTTTATACTAACCTGAGTGCAGGTACCTAATTTAAATGACCGAATTGACTCCAAACCCGAGGGCCTTAGGTTCCAAAAGCATACATTGCACTCTTTTCCTTCGATCGGATTTTTATCCCAAGAAAGGTTTTACCAGTAATGTTTTTAACGAGGCAATATCTAAGTGCTACCTAAGGAAGGCTCAAAAAGTATTCAATGCTTCTTTTCAATCAACCTCTAATACTAGGGGCCATCCCCCATAGGAACACCTCCTTGGAGAAGCCAAGATACACTAAATAGAGTCTCGATAGGAAAATGATGTACCAGACCAAACAGTCGAACGAACCGTTCCTATATAGAATGATCGAGCCCTTAACAACATAAACATGTATACTTGTACCAAGTAATCGAAGAATACTTTACATCAAAGCATTTTGCGTTTCAAAAGAGTCCGCTATTTTTTATAAAAATGGCTCCAAAGCCAAAAAAACGTCCCGAACACTCGGGGACCGGCGTTAACAATTCGAAGCCGTATGACCTTCGGGTCAGAGCTTCAAACTCATAGGCCCTTAATGAGGCAACACCAAGTTTATAAAACCGGCTCTAGAAGCCAGAAGTGTTCCGAACACTCGGGGACTAACATCAATAATTTGATGCCGTATGACCTCCGGGTCGGAGCTTCAAACTCATAATCCCTCAATGAGGCAACACTAAATTTGCAAAAACAGCTCCAGAAGCCGGAAACATTCCAAACACTCGGGGCTGGCTTCAATAATTCAAAGTCATATGACCTCCGGGTCGGAGCTTCAAACTCATAAGCCCTTAATGAGGCAACATCAAGTTTGTAAAAACGTCTCTAGAAGCCAAAAATGTTCCAAACACTCAAGGACTGGCGTCAAAAACCCAAAGCCACATAACATCTAAGTCGGAAACTCCAAATTCGTAAGCCCTCAATGAGGCAATACCAAGTTTACAAGAAATGTCTCTCGAGCCAGAAAATTTCCGAACACTCGGGGACTACCGCCAATAGCCACCCCCATCGACTTATAAAAAACCCGAGGCAATAATACCCTAAATGGGAAACCTTGATCTTGTAAGACCTATATAAGGCAACAACAATATCGATAAGACCTCAAGCAAGTCATGAACCACACTTGTACCAAATGACAATATATGTAAGACCTCAAGCAAGGCATGAACCATACTTGTACCAAGTAAATAAAATTGTATGACCTGAAGGCAGGTAAAAATTTATAAGACCTTACAAAAGGCATAAAATCGATCTTAAAGTTAAGGCTATATATTGAACTTGTAAGACCCCTAAAAAGGCATACCCTTGATATAGACGCTGAAACTACTTCACTCGAGGACTGGAAGGCTCCGGCCAAACACAATGACTACGGTCACAAGGCTATACCAGCCAAACTAACGCGACTCAGGGTGCCCGACCATCGCTATAAAATCACAGACCTTCAATTACTTCGAAAGTACTTTGAAAATAACCTGTTAAACATGATATACTCGACATAGGCAAAGAGTTTAGACCATGTGTTATCTCCAAACGATATGCTTCGAGATACTCAACTATCGAGCTTAAACCTCTCGAGGTGATCGATCATCACCGCATAACAATTTACAATTGAGGTTCTACCAAACCATCGAAGAGTCAGGCAAAACACAAATCTCTAAAAGTCCTTAACGAGGGAAATATAAAGCCTATGTAAAAGGTCGTACCGAATTAAAGCATAAGAGCCACTATTACCATCCCATATAAAAGGTTATACCGATCTAAAACGTAAGAGCCATTGACGCCATCCTATAAAAAAGTTCGTACCAACCTAAAGCGTCATTATTGCCAGCCTATATAAAAGGTTGTACCAATCTAGAACGTAAGAGGCACTATCGCCAGCCCATATAAAAGGTCATACCGACCTAAAGCGTAAGAGCCTAAGGGCCAACTTTTAATTCAAAAACTTAGGGTCAATAAGCTCTAGTCGAAATCTGACTCGAAGACTGAACTCGAAACAATTAACTAAATATACCTAAGAGCAAAAGCGTAAGAGCTTAAACGCCAACTCATACTAAAAGGCCGTACCAACCAAATGCATAAGAGCCTACGAGCCAGCTCAATGAGCCCTAGGGCCATTTTATAAATCTAGGGTTCTTTAAATCGAAGACCAGTTCATCTGGCTAATAACTGAAGCAAAGGGAAGTACAGAAAAAATAAAGTCACAAGGTCTCCTTTTGTAAGAAAACACAAATCTCTATTTACAATATTAGTATTATACACAAAATCAGAAAAGGAAAATCCAATATGCATTCCCCTCGGGGACTATGGCCCATCGACCTCTTTCTCACTATTTTCGGTGTCGGACAGAAGGAACTTATCATCATATTCATCCACCTTTGCCTGCTCTATCTCTTCTGAGAGATTAAAACCCATAGTATGATCTCCTCAAGGGTTTACCTTTGAGATTTTCACCAATCATACTCCTTGCTCCTAACTTCACGGTCAAAAGCCCCTCCTAGTTCCACTCAGGCATCGGCATCGCCCTTTAAATAAGCGGCCACTTTCTTATCAGCCTTAGTTCAGACCACTTCGAATTTGGCCCAGGCATCCACAACTTCGGCCTTCATCATCAGAATCTTAGACTCAAGCATTGTAAGCATGTCCGTTCGGACCGAGCTGCTCTCACGAGCACTGCAAGATTGTACTTCAAGGGTATAAGCCTTGACCAAAACATCTTTCTTAGCCGTAATATAAGTGCCCACCTGACCTTTTACTCATCATACTCACACTTGGCCTGACCAACTTCGCTTCAAAGGCATTCCAGGTCTTCCGTCCTTTTCTATAACTGAAATAAACAAAACATTAGCCTTAGGAGCTAGAAGAAGGAACACACACTCCCTTGAAAAAAAATGACCTACTCATTTAGGTAGCTTTCATAATTCAGGTTTCGACTCGCCTCTTACCGTTAGTGTGTCAACTCGACTTCCTTTTCATCGCTAAGAATCTTAAGGGTTTTCTCCCCATCTAAAGTGTGACGACCCAAAGGGTCATCACTTGTTTTATTAATCATTCCGAGCTTTGGAGGTCTTGAAAACCTCATTTATAGCTGCCTCGATTTGCGTGCACAGTCCGGGCACAAAGCTGGAAAAAATAATTATGTTGAAATATGTGAAATATGTGAAAAAGTAGAAGAATTTTGATATTAATATTGATATGGTTGACTTTGGTCAACATATTTGGTAAACGGACCCGGATCCGTGATTTGACTATTTCAGAAAATCCGTAGAAAAATATGGAACTTGGGCATATGTCCGGAATTGAAATCCGAGGTCTAGAACCCGAGTAAAAGAATTTTTCTGTTAAATTGTTTTCTGAAAATGTTTAAGGAAAATGAAACTGAATTTTGATTAAAAGATACTGGTATCGGGCTCGTATTTTGGTTCCGACGCCCGGTACAGGTCATATATATTGGTTAAGCGCTTCCTGTAAAGTTTGGTTGAAAACGGACGTCGTTTGACGTGTTTCGGCCTTAAATTGGAAATTTTGGAAATTATGAAATTTTAGAGAATTCTTGAGTTTTAAGGCTAAATTCCTTGATAATGATGTTATTTTGGTGATTTGATCGCGCGAGCAGGTTCGTATGATGTTTTTGAGTTAATATACATATTTGGTTTGGAGCCCCGAGGGCTCGGGAGTGTTTCGGAGGTGGTTCGGGGTGTTTTCGGATTTGAAAAACACAGCAGAAATTCTGCTGTTTCTGCAGGGGATTTTGTTCTATGCGATCACATAGGTGTAGATGCGATCGCATAGAGCAAAGATTAGAGGTCCCAAATTCCTTCTGTGCGATCGCAATAGATCCCATGCGATCGCATAGCTTCCACTTTTCCTCCTATGCGATCGCATACCGTCCTTCGCGATCGCATAGAGTAAGACTGAGGCCCAGAATTTCCTTCTATGCGATCGCGTACCATTCCCTGCGATCGCATAGAGTAATTTCAGTTCATTCATTTCCTTCTATGCGATCGCATAAGACCTCCGCGATCGCATAGAGTAATTTTGCTGTCCCTATTTTTTTTCTTCTATGCGATCGCATCACAGGCCCTGCGATCGCATAGAGTAAATTTTCTCCCAATGAATTTAAGACAGAAAACAGAACAGAAACGGGATAAAAATCCCATTTCTGTTCAACTCTTTTCTCCACAGCATTTTAGGCGATTTTGAGGCATTTCTTCATCAAAGTTCATTGGGTAAGTATTGTTAACTCATTTTCTTCATTTTTTCATCAACATCAATCAAATCCTTAGGCTTAAACATGTATAAATTGGTTGAAAATTTGAGAAATGGGTGTAGTTAGGGCTTTCAAAGAAATTGCGATTTAGACCTCGTTTTGGAGTCGAACTTAAGAACAAATTGTATATTTGAACTCATGGAAGATTGGGTGAAATTAATTTGGTTCGAAATTTGAATTTCGATTATGTGGGCCCGGGGTCGGTTTTTACTATTCGGGGCAGAATGTTGTAAAAACCATCTTTAGCAATATGAACTAGTTTGTTAAGTAGAAATGATGATATTAAATCAATTGTGTATAGATACGATTGGATTGGAGTCAAATTCAAAAGGAAAAGGCATTGCTACGGATTGAATCGTTCGTAAACTTTCGAGGTAAGTGTTTGTTCTATCCTAGCTTGAGGGAATAGGATTATGTGCTATGTGTTATGTGATCGAGTGCGGTGTATGGGCTGTGGTGACGAGCATCCATACACTGGCGTCTAGTATGACCGTGAGTCGTTGGAAAATGATTATTTTGAGATATATTACAGATGAATTGTTATTGTTCTCCCTGGTTGGGACTTGTTGTGAAGATTATTATTGATTGCCCTTGATGGGACGGATTATGAATTACTGTTTCTTTCTTTACCCTTAACTGTGATTGTTATTTGGGTGAGGAAGAGTGATAATGCACGAAGGGTGATGCCGTGCCATGGTTTATTTATTTATGCACGAAGGTTAATGCCGTGCCATGTTTATTTATTGATTATGCACGAAGGATCATGCCGTGCCCTCTGTTATTGAACCATGTACGAAGGATCATGCCGTACTATGAATGTGAGGATGAGAGTAAAAGCACGAAGGGTGATGCCGTGTACTTTATTTGTCTATCTGGTGAGGATGAGAGTAAAAGCACGAAGGGTGATGCCGTGCAATTGCTTGCTATTTCTTGAATTAATATTACTTGTTTTTCCATTATATTTTATTTGGTTGATGCTGTGCAACTATTTGCCATTTCTTGACTTGATATTACTTGTGTTTCCATTACACCTTGTTTTTCCTTGTGAACTTATTTGATTGTTATTTGGGTGAGGAAGAGTGATAAAGCACGAAGGGTGATGCCGTGTACTCTATTTGTTTACTTGGTGAGGACGAGAGTAAAAGCACGAAGGGTGATGCCGTGCAACTGTTTGCTATTTCTTGAATTGATATTACTTGTGTTTACATTACACTTTGATTTTCCTTGCGAAATTATTAACTGTGGTTACTTGTTGAATTCTTCAAGATATTGCTTATTGTGTTAATACTTGATTATTTCTTGTTATTTTGTGGTACACACATATATATATATTGAATTGCACAGGTTTATGTAGGTGTCTGGTCCTAGGCTTGTCACTACTTCGCCGGGATAGGCCAGGCACTTACCAACACATGGGGTCGGTTGTGCTGATGCTACACTTCTGTGCGTTTTTGCACAGGTCCAGGTTACGATCAGGAGCAGCAGTAGCAGTAAATAGATTGCGTGGGAGTTGATCACATTTGAGACCGAGGTAGCTTGCAGACGTCCGCAGGCCCGGCGTCTCTTTCTTTATTTATGTTAATAGCTGTAGTCTCATTGTTCCGAGACAAACAGTATTATGTTATATTTCCTTCAGACTTTTATGTGTAGTATTCCATAGTAGTTTGTGAGTTGGTGACTCCACGTCTTGGGTAGAGGATTTCGGTATAATTTTCACTTTGTGATTTGTTATATCCATTTCGATAAAGTATTCCGCATTTATTTAATTAAAATTGTGTTAAAAACAGGATAGTATGAATACAGGTGGCTTGCCTAGCTACCACGAGTAGGCGCCATCACGATCCCGATGTTGGGGGAAAATCCGGGTCGTGACATAAAGCTTTCCCCAAACTGGCCTCATAAGGAGGCAGCTCAGATTTGATCTTGTTAAAGGCCTGCGAAAAGGGAGCTCAATAAGAAAAGGGAAGACATGAACCTAAAAAGGCCTGTGCCAAAACTCACCGCAAAGTAGAGCCGATGGGCTTCATCGAAGGTCGAGAGCACATATACTAGTCTGGCTCCCTCAGCCCCAAAAGAGCAGATCCCAGTTGGGACACAGTCGCTCAGTGTATGCGACCCCCATCTTCGAACATTCCTCGAAGTACCTTCGATGGGAGAAAAAGTCGGCGACAGAGAACCCTCATTCCTCGAAGTACCTTTGACGAGAAAAAAGAGGGAAGTGGAGGAGGAACCATTTTTCTAAAGCCATAGATCTCGGGCATTGTAGGCTTAGCCAATATGTCCTCTCCGAGCCCCCGGACTGGACTCGTCTTCCTATAAGCACCATCGCCTTGCGAAGGCCTTTCTTGCTTATCATTGGCATTCTTTAGCCTAGAAGCTGTCGATCCTCCTACCTCTCCAAGAGGGCACAGTTTCGCCTTAAAAGACTCCTCAATGACTACAATAATAATGTTAGTACATAGGAGAAGAAAGAACCATTCAAAAAAGAGCAACTCACATAACAGGTACCGTTGTGTTTCGCCTCCTATCTACCCTTAGACAAGTCTCGCCACTTATGTTCATCACAAGCCGAGTGGGCTGCAAATTTTTGAGCCCAATCCATCAGGTCAATAACCTTCTATGGCATCCATGGAATCGCTGCAGAAAAGACACAAGTATGACACTTACGTATGAAATTCTCCATCGTAAACAAAATAATGTAGGCACAAGTGTACCACTTACGTGTAAAATTCCATTTCTCGGGAAGTGACAAAAACTTGTCAGGGATAATATCAATAGTGTGTTCTCGGACGAATTAGCTCATCCATACTGATCCCCATCTTCTTCATCATCGACTACGAAGGGATTATGGAATCGACATCGAAGGGATAGAAGGCCTCGGTGATGAAAAGGTCGGTACAACCTAATGAGATGACTAAGGGTGAACTCAAGCCCTACTTCCTCTGCAAAAAATCTTGTCATCAACACTGTCCTCCAAAATGACGGATGAAACTATGCCAAGGTAGCCTGATACTTTCGAGAGAAGTCAAGTACAACCATATCAACGGGACCCAGCGTAAAGGGGTATGTGATGTATGATTCATAATGCTCTCTTCCGGGGAGGGTATCTGCAGTACTACCTTTTCCCCCCATCCACAATCTTTCCTCACTAACTCAAGATGTCCCTCTTGTATTGAAGAAATGAACTTCAAGGTATACTCTCGATGAACTTGAACATCGGGAGGTTTTTTCTGACGAGAAGTCCCCCTTCGAAGCGAAATGTTTCGAGGTTGGCTCTCCTAGCATCAGCGGTGCTCTGCCAACCAGACGAGAACCAGAGGCAGAACTTCCTCATCCTTACCAAAGGGTCCTAGCATAGCGTCCATAAATGTAGTAAAAGTAGGGAATCGAAGCAGGAATTTGGGTGAGGGCTTAAAAGTTAAAACGGTGAAGGACCTAACGCGGGACAAAAGAACTCTGTGGAGGTGAAAATCTATTCTGAATAGCGGAATATTCAAAGGAAAAAAGGCAAACCTATATGTATAGAGAAAGCGGTAACTATCCACTTGCCTCAAAGTCCAATTAGCGATAATGGATAAGTTGTTACCACTTTGGGAAGATATACCGGCACAATCGCCTCGATCGTCTCATAATTATGTCATGCAATTAATGCTACCATAAGGCATTTCGAGGATCAAAACCTCACGTCGACAAGTCTCGAGATGGTACACGATCTCGAAGACCTCTATCAAGAAGAAGATAGGCTTTAAGGAGCCATTTATATCATTATAAGCCTCAAGATCGTATCCAATCTTGAGGACCCCTGCCAAGAAAAAGATAGTCTCTAAAGAGCCATTTATATCACTATAAGCCTCGAGATGGTACCCAATCTCGAGGATCTCTTTTAAGAAGAAGATGGGCTCTAAAAACGTACTCATATGGGCTTGACCTCGAGGTGGTACCCTACATCAAGAATTTCTGCTATTGCGAGCGAGGATAATTTACCCAATTTTTCGGACCTCGAGCTACCTAAGCCCGAGCCAACTTCTACTCAAAAGCTACCAATAAAGCCTTAGGGCTATCTTTCACCTTCGGATCAAGTTAAACATTTTCTCAATTACTTTAAATTAGGTGCTATTTGATTCCGGGCGTACCCTCATCCGAGGTCTATCTACATCGTCTTGAGGCAATCTTTTCTCTAAGTTCAAAACAAGTTTCCAGGTCGCCCAAGCTTGAGTGAACTCTCACTCGAGGACTATTTTGGAAAGCCTAAAAGCTATCTTTATTTTGAAGCGTCTGAGTAAGTTCCCCTCTTTATTACAATCACCAGAGCCTAAAAGTCTAAATTTCATTCTAAAGATGTCGAAGCCCTATTCCTACTCAGCCCGAAGTTAGGGGCCCCGACAGCCTGAGTTTGTCAATCCAATCAGGGCTCAATCCGAGGAACAATAAAGGGTTCCACGTGATATCCAGTCTGGTCCATAGAGTTATGCGTTCAGATTATTCACAAAGGTAAGTAAAGAGAAATATAGCATAAATCATAGACAAATTGAAGAAACATCTTTATATTCATAAAACGATAGTTACAAAAATCCCATGAAGGGATCTTACGTGCAATTACAAATCCCTCGAATTGTCCTTACACAGAAACAAAGAAACAAAAGTTATAGCTAAAAAGTGTAATCTACTCTCGGGTGTACATCCTCGGAAGCAATGTCTTCGAGAAATAATTCTTTCGGGCCCTTGTCTCGGCCTCCCCATCGGTGTTTTGAAGGACGAGGAAGAGGCAGTAAAATAATGCAGAAGAAGAAGAAAAAGATGACAAAAAGTCGTAGCTCGCCAAAGAGCAAAAGCTTTTACCACGGGGAGAAAATTACAGCCCGATAGAAGGTTTGGTGAGCGTAGGTATTACTTGCACGACTACTTTGAGTCCACTTCTTGGAACATTCTACTGTGCAAGTTAGTGTTCGGTAGTGCCGCTTCACCCTACAAAAAGCAAAAGGGATAAAATGCTACACCAGGCCGGAGTAGGAAGGTGAGCAGCAGTGTAAAGTCCGAATATCCTCCTAAGCGGTATAGAGTTCGAATATCTTCCTAAGTTGGAAGAAATCGGTACACCTAATTCATCGTCTCGAGCCAATGATGACATCAGTAGGAACAACAATAACAATAAAAAGTTAGTGCAATCCCGTTCGGAGGAGGATAGCTTTGAGAAAAGGCCATTATGTAGCCGATGAAAGCGCTGCCGTATGACCTTACAGCCATATGCGTTAAACATGAGAAATAAAACTGGATGGGGGTGATCAGAAGAAAGGAATTGAAAAATGGTAAAGAATGACTGGGTCAAGTTTTGATTCAAGAAAACTTCCATTTATAGAGAAAGGGTAGCGCAACCAACATTAGCAATCAATTCTCTTTGGAAAAAGCACCGACAAGCACAATCAATGCATTTTGGGAACAAGACCGACAATGATATTATCACTTTGGAGAATATGAATCGGCGAAGCCTTGAATGACTCTAGAAAGATGAACCAACAAGATGTCGTAGTTATCAGTTATCATGACGGCTTACGTCATAAGTATGACATCATCGCGGGAAGTTTAGAGAGACTGATATCGAAGTAATTTCTTATCATTTCGCTCTTAGAAATACGAGGATTATTTGTATACGTTAAAATTGGAGGGTCCAATTTTTGATCATTACGATGCCTCGTAAGCATTTTTTCCAGAGGCTCGAGGCTATGACCGGGACTCACACACGAAGGGCTATCAACGTCCGACCTCAAGACAATATAGGTCGACAGTTATGGAGAAAAAGTGAGAAGTTCCCAAGGCGCATGACTGGAGCTAACAACGTCTAGTAGGCTGGTTCAAACCCATATCCTAGCATTAAAATGACTCTACCGACCCCATATCTTTGTAATAAATGCTTTTGTACCATGATAGGATTCCCCCTCATATATAAAGGGGATCATTGTCATTTTGTAAAGACATATGATACTCAATATTCAAGACAACAATATTTTCTCTACTCTCTAACTCAAACATACTCTGTATTTGGCTCTATTGCTTACATTTATTTCTTTATTTATGTTTATTATATCTCATTTATTGCTCATTATTGATCATAAAGAGCCGCAATCGCATCTCTCATAACTATTAATCTTCCCTCGATTACCCTTAGCCGAGCATCTGGTTCGACCTCGAGGTCCGCATACGCCTGCTCGAGGCCCCGATTTCCACCCCTTCAGTTTGGTCATTATACTATCTGCAAGCTTTAATCTCATTTCCTAATCTCTTACTTAGCATCTATTGCCTAAACAACTAGCATAGAAATAGATCCCCTGTTTTTAGAACCACAAAATCAAATCTAATTGTAATTACTATTTTCAAGGTAAACAAAGACTTAACGTTAAAATCAAAGGAAATGGCGAGTCTGGCTCCAAGAGCGATAATTCCGAAGGCAGAAATAAGGACAATAACAAACAGAAAGTAAAGTTATATTATTTAGCTTAGGAATAGAGTATATCATAAGTTTTGTCATAGATTTCGTGTCCTACATTAGTTGTTGAAGCCACCCTTTATAGCTACACCTAGAAAACAAGATCATATGATCAAGCCCCTCTTAAATGACAATAAAAGGGCCATTGATGAGGGTGTAACGATAGACCATGAATGCCAATAATCTTTGCAAACGACTGCCTATTCAATATTACGGAATACCCTTCATTAAATGTCATCCGGTGACAAATATTCGTTTTGCTCCCGTTGATTATGCTCCCTTCGAGTTTTATCCGACACCAATTGCAGTTGTTGTCCCCGACCTCAGTTCTTACTCGATTCATCTTCCGTCTGCCTCTGGTTCCATGTGTCACACAATCATTCGATCATTATATAAATCAATTTTACCCTATCGCGTTACATGTTTAGTACTATTCTTTAATATTGACCGCAAAATATTTATAAGTGTCAAAATCAAGGGGATCAGTTATTACAAATATATAAAAAGAAAACAAGTTATCCATTATGAGATTTGAAAAATGATTTTATGTCCTCCTTCTTAATTAATATAGAATAATTATTTGTATAGAAGGTTTAATTTTGAGGTTATTTGCACATAATCCAAATAACTTAAATCATAATTTACATGGTTTATGTAATTATGTCCGGGTATCCCGCCGGTGCTAATACGGTACTAGTACTAATTTGTTTGAATAAACACGATGAGTTGAACAGAGGGAAGTATATATTAATAGCGTATTTGAATTCGTTACTCCCTAAAAGAAGAAAAGCAAATACTGATACTTTTGTATTCAATCATTTCACTCTTTTGATTTACTCTTTGATTGAAGTGTAGCCCCAATCCCAAACCTTAAAATCTCTTTATCCAATCTTCTGATTCTCTAGTTAGAAATTTGTGCCAAATTCATTTAAGGCTGGAAGGATAAAAATACCAAACAGTACTCAGTAAAGTAAAAACTACAACCATCTCTTTCGTTTTCCCCCCTCTTTCATTCTGAGAGAAGAGTACTCAGTAGAGTAATAAATACATAGAGGAATTACACAACATTTCCAAATCTAAAACACAAAGATTCACAGTCTTTCTTCATCCAACCATAACTAGATCTGATGATTTCTCTTTCTTCTTCTATTTTGATGCACACATCGTGAACTCATTTTCTTGAAAATAATAAGGTTATCAGTTGTGAACTGTGAGGATGTTACTCTATGGTCCCCTAACACCTGCTCAGGTTAGTGAATTTTCTAAACCCCATTTTTGGTCCTTCGAATAAAGTTCGAATTTTGATCCGTTTGCTTAGTTAGGTTGTGTAACGTACTGTGATTTTTGCTCAATGCCTTTCCATTTTGCGCTTGTGCTTTCCCCTAAAATCCATTTGTCATTCTTTGACTAGAGTTCGAATTTTGATCTGGTTTATCAATGTCGTGTTTGCTTTAGTAGAAATAGTGTTGTGTGACTATGTTTTGTGCTCAATGCCCTTTGCTTTTGTTAGTTAAAAAAAGCTTACTTGGTGGATAAGATCTTGATTTTACTTTTCTGGATAGCAGTTGTACAGTGCTTACTTGCTCAATAAGACCTTCCAAACTTCAATTCTCTGATTGTTTTTTCTTGTTTCTATTGTCAGCAGTTTAATGTTATTGAGTTTATAGTTAAATGGCCAGGTGTCATGTGTGCTTTTGTTAAATGCTTTTATATTACTTGGTGAAACATGCTTGTTCTCTCTATTACGCGTTGCGTTGATTAATGAGGGGATTTGTGGACTAAGCAGCGTTTGCTTCATAGCTTCCCAGTGGCTTAGTCTTTTCATTGAACTTAGAGTTAACTCATGCTACTTGATTTTTTAAAGGGATTACTCTCACTCCACATCATTGTATGATGTTCAATGCTTATAGGATGTTATCTATGTGTGTATCCTTTGCGTTTACATTTTTCAAGTTGGAAGTGGAAGCATGCTTATATTTTTTGATTGGATCTTTCATTGGTTGTATTGAACTTCCAAGTTCTAGGGGAGTTTTGAGCTTTAAGTCTTTCTTTTTGTCTTCTCGGTTTCAAATTTCATGGAATTTTATACTAACAAAGTGGTTTAAGTGATCTTTGCTATGTGATTAAGTGTTCGTATTTCCAGGCTTCAATGAGTTGATTTTGGACAAGGGATGGTTGTTATAAATGAAATGTAACTTTCTTCTGAATGAATTACAGGTGTCATTTTTTCTTGGAATTGTGTCGATATGTGCTGCCTGGTTATATTCAGAGTATCTGGAGTACGAGAAAAATTCATCACCATCTAAAGTGTAAGTGGAAAAAACCTCTTCAAAACTATACTTTTGGTAGCAAAGTTGTTGGATGACAATAGTGTTTTTTTTTTAATTTTCTTTGACAATATGCCACAACAACAACAAACCCTGTGTAATCTCACTAGTGGGGTATGGGGAGGGTAGAGCTAAGTTGCTCCGACACGGTAGTTTAGGTGCCGCACCCGTGCCGACACGATACTAGTATGGTGTGGGTATGGGATCCGTACTGGATTTGTTCAAATAATTTTGGGTACTCAACCACGACAAACGGAAAAATTAAAGACGAGATACAATTTGATTCCCGAAATCATAACCAAAACTGGGTTAAACTTGAAAAAAACAGCATACCTTATCCAGGAAATCAATCATTTACTTATCTACAACTTGAGAATAAAAAAAATACATACTTTACCAGCTATACGTAAGTATTTCATAAAATTTCTCATAATTTAGAGTTATTTTTTTTTATTTTCTTGAATTATTTTCAGCCGGATCCCCGCACCCGTATACGTACTAGGATCCGTATCCCTAAATCTTAGAATTAACTTCTTGAAGGATCCGACCTCTAGATCCGTACCCGTGTCGGACACCCGCACCTGTGCCCGAGCAACTTAGGAGTAGAGTATACACACACCTTACCCCTACCTGAACAAGGTAGAGAGACTGTTTTCGCAAGACCCTCAACTCAAGAAAGATAGAGAGGAAGGAGTAACAACAAGCAACAACACTAGCAAACCAAATAGAAAACCGAAGCGAAAGAGACAATAAGCAATAACATAAATCTAATAATAAGAAAGTACATGACTACCATCGAGGAATGCATTAAAACTACTGGAACGAGTAAGGATAGCGCTCGACTACCTTACGTTGTACCTTAATTCTCAACCTCCACTCGTTACTATCCAAGGACTTGTCCTAAACTGGAGAATCGCCATGTCTTGCCTAATCACCTATTTCCAATACTTCTTCGACCTACCTCTACCTCTCCTCAGGCCTTCCAAGACCAACCTCTCACACCTCCTTATTGGGACATTTGAGCCTCTTCTTTTCATATGTCCGAACCATTTAAGTCTCGCTTCTTGCATCTTGTACTCCACAAGGGCAACACCCACCTTGTCCCGAATAACTTCATTCCTAATTTTATCTAACCTGGTATGCCCGCACATCCATTTCAACATCCTCATTTCTGGTCCCTTCATCTTCTCGATATAGAAGTTCTTGATTGGCTAACACTCAACCCAACATAGTCGGTCTGATCACCGCTCAATAGAACTTACCTTTAAGTTTTAGTGGCACATTCTTATCACACAAAGCACCGAAAGCGAGACTCCATTTCATCCTTCCCGCGCCAATACGATGTGTGACATCTTCGTCAATCTCTACATTCCCTTGTATAGTTGACCTAAGGTACTTGACACTATCTCTCCAAGGATGACTTGTGAATCATGCCTCACGACTTCGTCCTCTTCCGGAGCCACTCCACTGAACTTGCACTCTAAGTATTCTATCTTGGTCACTCAACTTAAAACCTTTAGACTCCAGTGTCTGCCTCCAAAACTCTAACCTCGCGTTAACACCACCTTGCGTCTTGTCAATCAGTACAATATCATCTGCAAATAACATGCACCACCATACCTTTCCTTGAATGTGGCACGTCAGTGTGTCAATCACCAGGGCAAATAAAAATGGGCTAATGGTTGATCTCTGATGTAGCCCCATTACAACTGGGATAATGGGAAGAGTTTCGAGTCCCCTCTCACTGTCCTCACCGAGTCTTAGCACCATTATACATGACCTTAATAGCCCTAATGTATGCTACTAGAACACCTATATCCTCCAAACATCTCCACAGAACCTCCCCCGAGGCTTTATCGTAAACCTTCTCTAAGTTGATGAACACCATATGTAGATCGCTCTTCCTCTTCCTATACTGCTCCATCAATCTCCTAACAAGAGAATAGCTTCCGTATCAAACATCCCGGCATAAATCCGAATTGGTTCTCGGAGATAGACACACTCCTCCTCACCCTCAACTCCACCACTGTCTCCCAGACCCTAATAGTATGGCTAAGTAGCTTGATACCCCTATAGTTGTTGCAAATTTTGATATCATCCTTGTTCTTGTACACAAGGATCATCGTACTCCACATCCATTCTTCGGCATCTTCTTTGTCTTAAACATGACATTAAACTAGTGAGCCACTCCAAGCCTGCCTTGCCTATATTCTTCCAAAAATTCGACTGGAATTTCATCTGGCCCGGTCGCTCTTCCCTTCTTATCTTACGCATCGTCCCCTCTACCTCCTAAACTTTTATATGCCTACAATTCCCAAATTCTCGAAGTATTTTGGTGTGTTCCAAGTCACCCAGCACAATGTTCCTAAACCCCCCTCTTCGTTCAAGAGTTTTTGGAAGTAAGTCTGATATCTCTGTCGAATATGTGCCTCGTCAAACAAAACTCTGTCTTCCTCGTCTTTGATGCACTTCACTTGGTCCAGGTCATTGGCCTTCCTTTCTCTCACCTTTAGTAGCCTATACAGCTTCTTATCCCCGCCTTTGCCCCGAGGTTCTTCATACTGGCATTCAAGCGCTGCAGCTTAGCCTCCGTAACCGCTAGCTTCGCTTCCTTCTTAGCCATCTTATACCTCTCCCTATTTGTCCTCTTCTCCTCCTTATCCACACTCTCCAATAACTTTAGATACATCGCTTTCGTGGCTTCCACTTTACCTTGGACCTCTCTATTCCGCCACCAGTCTCCTTTGTGACCACCACAGTAGCCCTTCGAGACCCCTAGTACCTTTCTAGCAGCCTCCCTAATGCAATTCGCAGGAAGTTGATGAATATATGGTTCTTTTTTTAGTTTGGATGGTATGCCTTTACTGCACCACAAATACATGATGCATATCTTCATCCAGCAAGCGCTTTCATCCTCAATCTAATTTGGAAAGTTCCTCTCACATATCACAGTAGGCATTCTGATATCAATTTGGTTGAGTTGGGAAATGAAGCAGTCAAAGAAGATGACAGAGCTGTTCTATTGGAAGGAGGTGGCCTTCAATCAGCATCGCCTAGAATGAGGAGCTCATCTGTGACATCTCAGATTGCCAGGTTTGAAACTCTATATTAGCTATAATCAGATATTCTCAGTTCATCAGCTCATGTAAGGTAAACACCTCAGGTTTTGCTTGATGGATGAAAGTTTCTTGCTTGAGAATCGATTAACTCTTAGAGCAATGTAAGTGGACTTTCATGATCCAAGACTTAAGTTCCTGACCATGGCTCAGCTTGTTGTTTCTCATCTCCACCTATTTATCTGCAGATCAGAGTTTGGTGCCCTTTTGACTTACTTTTACCTATCTGACCGTACAAATCTGTTTGGTGAATCAAAAAAGGTATAGTAAACTTTTTCCTTATCTTTGTGCTTTCACCATGGGCCAGTGACGACGTGTATGCGTTAACCAGAGAAATACTGAAACTGTCTTTTTGAGGTAAAAACATGAGGACGAGTTTTAATTGTGTGATCCAGATTCAAGGATAACCAGTACATTTCCTTCAAAATAAATAAGCAAGTACAATCAGTATTTGTTTTTAAAAAAAATACAACTGATCAAGTATCATAAACTCTATTTTGCATATTTTTTTATTAGTTCAAGATCATTTGCAACTTGGCATAAATTTAAAAGTTCTAGTCTTTAATGTTTCATTTATGTGCAGGAAGCTGGTTGTATGTGGTCTTCTGGTTCTAACCAGCTTTTGATTGTATTTGCAGAGCTACAATCGTGATCTTTTCCTCTTCCTCTACTTCCTTCTCATCATAATCTCGGCAATCACTTCTTTTACAATCCACCATGATAAGTCACCTTTCTCTGGGAGATCCATAATGTATCTGAATAGGCATCAAACTGAAGAATGGAAAGGATGGATGCAGGTAAGTCAGCTTTTGGCATGATCTACTAGCTGATAATCCCTGATATCTTTTCTCCTACTTTTTCCTGCATATGTCAGAACGAGAAACTGACTTCATGTTGTAACGTTATGTTTCACCCATTGTTGTGAGTTTTAAATCTCCTCATGACACGAGTTTGACAATCAGAATTGTTGGAGAATAGTAAATGGGTGTAATATATGCAATGAGAAAACTTGGACATGCTTTCCCCTGTTGAGTATGCAGCCCGAAAGAAAAAAGGATTCTACTGTAGATACTAGGAGAGAATAGGATGTCCGAGCTTGAATAAACGCTTCTCCCAAGGAAACAAAGAGGTCCATCCGCAGCATTTACAACGGCATAACTTCATTCCATCCGCAACATCTATAATGGCCTAACTTCAATTATAAGGAAAAATTGATGGCATAACTTAAAAGTAAATTTTTTATTCCAACTGCAATACTTGGAAATGCATGTTTTTTATACTACTTTGACAATAAGGCAGTATCTTTTGGATAACTCGGAATCAGTGACAGTATTCCTTCTAATAAACATCTGTCGGTTTATTTTCTGTCTATAAGTTTCTGCTGCATTCGTCGCACCACTTCTGGGTTCTCACATTTTGATTTTTTGTAACAGGTATTATTTTTAATGTATCACTACTTTGCTGCTACAGAAATTTACAATGCTATACGAGTTTTTATAGCTGCATATGTATGGATGACTGGATTTGGAAACTTCTCTTACTATTACATCCGCAAGGATTTCAGCATTGCAAGATTCACTCAGGTACTCTCTTCCCCTTGACTTTGCAGATCTTATGTACAGGGAGTTTCTTTAATAGGCTTCTGAAAATTTTACTTTATGATGGGACAGATGATGTGGAGGCTCAATTTCTTGGTATTCTTTAGCTGCATTGTCCTTAATAACAATTACATGTTATACTATATATGCCCCATGCACACTCTTTTCACTCTGATGGTTTACGGAGCCCTTGGTATATTCAACAAATTCAATGAGAATGGGACTGTTATTGCTGGTAAAATCATTGCCTGCTTCTTGGTTGTTATTCTGATGTGGGAAGTTCCGGGAGTTTTTGAAGTGGTTTGGAGCCCATTTACTTTCTTCCTTGGTTGGTAGCTTGGATTTGTTTTTATCTTCCTTCTCCTTGGTCATGACTGATTACTAATGCTTCTGTGTATGCATATATTTTAGGATATGCTGACCCAGATCCTTCAAAACCAAAGCAGTCTCTCTTGCATGAGTGGCAGTTCCGTTCAGGTCTTGATCGTTACATATGGATAGTTGGGATGATATATGCATACTACCATCCAACAGTAAGTTCTCGTTCAGATTTTTCAACTTTTACCTGTCAGAGTAAGGGTGCTGTCTGTTGTTTTTTTCTGAAATATCCAGTTTGTTCCTTAACGATGTAAGTTCATAATTGATTCAAGTTTCATCTATTAGGTAGAGAGATGGATGGAGAAACTTGAGGAAACCGAAGTGAAACGTAGGATATCAATAAAAGCAGTTGTCGCCATAATTTCACTTGCGGTATCTCCTCTCTCTTTTTCCACTATCTGGCGTTTCAAACTTCTATCCCATGTTTACATATTGTACAAATTTCAGATGGGATATCTTTGGTATGAGCACATATACAAGCTTCCAAAGGTCACATATAACAAATATCATCCTTACACATCTTGGATTCCGATAACGTATGTCTTTTTCTTCTATTGATTGCTCAGTAATTTTGGAAGTTTCTTCTTTCACTAGTGAATAATGTCCTGCATGTTCCCTTCTAATATACTGTTTGGTGTTTTTATCTAACAGTGTCTACATATCCTTGCGGAATGTAACCCAATATTTTCGCAGCTACTCATTAACTCTTTTTGCGTAAGTAAATTTGTATTATAAAGTTTTATTTACAGTTCCTTTGTCATATCCCCACTTTGTGGGAATACACTGGGTAGTAGTTGTTGTTGTTGTTATTTACAGTTCCTTTGTCATATGTTTTAGTTCATGAAAAGGCATTGAAAGTCGGTGGAATCATGGAAGAAATATATAAGTAGATTTTGGATTTTGGTTTGTTACTTCAAGAGAGACCACTTATTGCAGTATATTGCTTTCTTGACCTGTAGATGGCTTGGAAAGATCACTCTGGAGACCTATATATCCCAAATCCATATATGGTTAAGGTATGAAAGATGAATTAAAGGTTGATTTCTTTCATCCCCAGCCAGAGATCGTACATGGTTTTTAAGACAGTATGCTTTGCTTGTTCTTATTTATTCATGATTTTATACCCTTCCTCTGATCTGCACATCTAAACATAAGACCATAGAATGTTCTCAGAAGACTGATATGAATTTCACTTTTGACAGTTTATTATGTATTGTTCCTCAAGCTCTTATCTTATTTGGTAATTGTCATTGAGTTGGTTATCAAAAGATAGTACTATAGGTATTTCGGTCACCTAGGGATGCTGGAGTTGGCTAACGTCTTGGCATAGTGGCCACTGTATTCTCTAACAAAGTGATTTTATGGGAACAATGAAATCTTAGTACTACTGTTTTTGTTAGAAAAAAAAAATGAATTGTGTATAAAACTTATGTGCGTGTTTAACGTATCTATAAATAAATGCAGATCTGGTGTTCCAGATGGACAGCCTAAAAGGTTGCTATGTTTGATCCCTAACTACCCATTGCTGAACTTCATGCTTACTACTGCCATATATGTCGCAGTAAGTAGATTTGTTTCTTATTCATTGCCTTTCTTGAGAGGAACACATGAATGCACGAATCAACTTCCTGTTTCTTTATGTATGTGCAGGTTTCTCACAGATTATTCGAATTGACTAACACTTTGAAATCCACATTTATTCCGATGAAAGACAATAAACGTCTTGGCTACAACATAATTGCGGCTTTAGTTGTATCAGGTCTTCTATATGTCTTGTCCTCCGTATTCCTAAGGGTACCTCAGCTGCTGGTAAGTCCTTCTGTGTTTTTTCTTATCATCTTTAGTCATTGCTTCAGCTTTCGCACTTCTCAAGTTTTTGTAAAAGATGATCAGAAATATGAAACAGAAAGCAAATGTGTGCGTTAGAATAGTCCAAAGTTGACACCTATCAAATAAAATTTATCGGCTATATTAAAGAAATTAGTTACTATACTCATTGTTTGCCTGTAAAACATTACTGTTGAATTTATAGACTGGTTTATTGACAAACGAATCAATTTGATCCAAAACCATAAATAAGTAGGTATAAAAATAAGATCAATGACTGAAATTGAAAGCGATGACAAGCCTGACTCAGAGCTCAGTCTTTCCGAGAGCAAAAATAAAAGCAATTGCGAAACTGTTTAGATCTAGCGCAACAAGATAATAGATTATTGCTTTTATGTGCAGAGAGTTTCATGTCAATGGTTGTTAATCATATTATTTATCAGTGTTATTAAAGGCGAAAAACACAAAAAAGCTCTAAGGTCCATGGGTGCTTTAAGCGCAAAGCGCAAATAAAGCATGTGCTTTAGTAAAAGAAGGTGCAAGGGAGAAAAAAAATTCAAAAATATAAGTGTAGTCAAGAATAAAAATTACAAGTATGAATAACAAATATATGGACAAAGAAATTAAAAAAAAAATACGATAAAATGAAATATCAATTGGTTCATGTCGCCTCTTCGGGATTTCGCTCATTGGCAAGAAAAAGTATGCTTTAGAGCCTTGATGATGACACTGAAGCACCCATTAAACAAGGCAAACCATTCAATATATTTTATGCCTCGCTTTAGGGTTTAAGCACGCTTTCAGCGTGCCTTTGACAATTCTGCTATTTATAGCCCTACTTAGGGAGACAAAATCTTAAAATGAAGCTGAAGCTCCTCTTGAATGAGAAATAAAATGTCATTGATGGGTGCATAACGGCTGGCTTTGAATGCAAATATTTTCTGTAACGGTTGCTCATTAAATGATATCTGATGTCAAACCTTTGAATCTTTGTTAGCGGCTATGCTTCCTTCGGGATCCATCCTGTACCGATTATACATTTCACACCCAGTGCTAGTTATTTGCTGACTCACCTTTTGTATGTCTTCGGTTCCACATTCACCTCACCATTCGACCACCTGTTATCAACCAATTTCACCCCATACACTCATCAACGTTAACCATTTTGCAGTTCGTAAGTAAAATCGATCTATGAGTAATGAGCTTCTCTAATTTACAGGTGTAAAAGTGTACTTACATTATATTCAATGAAGGCAGATATGATACAGTTTGTGAGCCGGCTTCAACGTGGCTACAGGTTTTTGTTTTTTGGTTCTTCTATCTACATATATAAAGGAAGAAGAGAAGAGAGGTAAGTACCAATTGGGTTATAGTTCTTAATTTAATATTCTTTGTATCTATATATATATAGTCAAATTTTCGACTGAGCAGTTTGTATTTTCCATAATTTGCTTAGCCATGTTGTAATGTATACAATTAGGTATTGTCCCATTTAACTTATCAGTACTATTCCACCGTAATAATTTATTTACAGTGAATTTCACCATAGAAAAGAAAGTTTCATTTCTTTCGAAAGTTTGCATACAGTGAAGGAAAAACAAAAACACACCGTTCCCTGTATGATCTATATTTGTTTCCCTAGTTATCAATATAATCACATGTATAAACACAATGATAAAAACTTCACGATCTCATCAGTTATAGAAGATTGTTCCAATGTATCGTCAAAGATTGCATTCGCTCTTCTTAGGAATCTTTCAGAGAAGTTCTTCAAAAAAGGAAGGTAGAATCAGTACAGGCTTTCGCGGGAAATTCAAAAATAGCTAGATCCCAGTTTTAAAAGTAATTGAAATTTAGCCACTTTTCATGCGAATATAAATTTAAGCGAAAATATTGTTCAAAACCCGAAAAAGTACGCCAGTATATTATGTTGGAATTTCAGCATAAGTATACTTGAACTCCAGCATATTATACTGGAGTTCCAGGATAAGTATGCTGGAACTCCAGCATAATATGATGGTGTTCCAGCGTAAGTATACTAGAACTCCAGCATAATATATTGAAGTTCCAGCAAGTATACCGGTCCAACATAATATACTGGAGTTTGGAGCACCAGTATATTATATTGAAGCCATCAAAATATATCGGTGTAGCATAATATGCTGGAGTTCATACACGTACACCGAACTCCAGTATATTATGTTGAACCAATCTCTGTTGCAGCAAAATTGTGGCTATTTTTATTGACTTGGTAAACGCTGACTATTTTTGAATGACCAGTCCGAAAACTAGCTCCACGTGCTATTTTGACTAGGCTTTCGATAAGGGTTGTCAGTCGCAAGGAAAAATATTTATAAAACTAGCTTTAGGGTAAGTGCGTTGCATGTTTTTATTGCGTCAATCAATTAAAATTAATGTAAAAGAATAAATTATGTAAAATTGTAATGGACATTAAAGTAGATGCAAATATTTGTTTATTAAGTTGAGGGGGAGGTGCACGGTTGTCCATTAATAATACATGTATTTACTTTTAAGCCGCTGTTTAAAATATTTTTAGTCTTTACCTAATGCTTTAATAAACTTTGTTCGGACGAAAATATCCTTATGCTCATGTCCTTAACTTTTATACTTAACTTCTGGACTCCAGGACTATATGTCCTTAACTTTTGAACTTGGAACTCTAAGTTCAGGACTTCAAGACTACATGTTAACTTTTGAACTTGTAACTCTAAGTTCAGGACTTCAAGGCTACATGTCCTTAACTTTTGAACTTGGAACTCAAACTTCAGGACCAAACGTCCTTAACTTTTGAACTTGTAAGTCAAAGTTAAGGACCTATTGTCCTTAACTTTTGAACTTGTAAATGTAAGTAAATGACTGCTTGTTCTTAACTTTTGAACGTGTAACTGTAAGTTAAGGAATGTCTGTCCTTAACTTTTGAACTTGAAAATCAAAATTAAGGACCTATTGTCCTTAACTTTTGAACTTGTAACTATAAGTGAAGCACTGTCTGTCCTTAACTTTTGAAATTGTAACTATAAGCTAAGGACTGCATGTCTTTAAGTTTAGAACTTGTAACTGTAAGTTAAGAGCTGTTTGTCCTTAACTTTTAAACTTGTGTCCTTAACTTTTAAACTTGTGTCCTTAACTATTGAACTTAACTTAAGACTACATTTTCTTAACTTTTGAACTTGAAACTCTAAATTAAGGACCATGTCCTTAACTTTTGAATTTAACTTTAGGACTTCAGGTCTCATGTCCTGAACACAATTATCTTTGTACTCAACTTTTTTGCTTTTCAGTATTTTTCCTAATTCTCTGTTGTTTAAGAAAATCTAAAAGTCACTTCTTTTAGAAAATCAAAAGTCATGTCTTCTCAGTCTGGGATTATTATGAGTGAAACCAAGCAATTCAACTCCTGAAAGCAGACACAAAAGAAAATGAGAGGCTTATAAAATTTATATGATTAATGCATTTTGTTTCTTCTATTCAAAATTGGGTTTCATATATGAAAATAATAGAAACACTCATACGAACCCTAGAACGCCATTGCAGAAGGAGAAGTGGAGTTGTAAGGAATGGATCTGAAAATGGCGTATTTCCATTTGGGAAGGAAATGGTAATACTATCTTTTCATATTCATTTTAATAGACTAATGACTACTTTAGCTCAACATTAAAAATGCTGGATAAAAAGTAAATACCACTTTAAAAAATGGCTACCCCACACAATTTTTACTTAAGTTGATGCGATAGTTGGGGGAGAAATTTAGAAATAGCCAGATTTACAACCGGTCGTTCAAAAATAGCCCAATTTCAAAAGTAATCGAAATTTAGCCATTTTTTATGTAAAGATAAATTTGAGCGAAAATACTGTACAAAACCTGGAAATTACTCCAGTATATTATGCTGGAGTTCCAGCATAGGTATACTTGAACTCCATCATATTATGCTATAGTTCCAGGTTAGTATGTTGGAACTCCAGCATAATATGATGGAGTTCCACCATAAGTGCACTAGAACTCCAGTATAATATACTAGAGTTCCAGCAAGTATATTGGTCCAGTATAATATACTGGAGTTTGGAGCACCAATGCTCCAGTCTCCAATGTCCAGTATATTATACTGGAGCCAGCAAAGTATATTGGTCCAACATAATATGTTAGAGTTCATACACGAGTGCACTGAAACTCCAGTATATTATGATGGACCGGTCTCTATTGCAGCAAAATGGTGGTTATTTTTCATTGACTTGGTAAATCCTGACTATTTTTGATTGACCAGTCCGAAAACTGACTATATCGTACTATTTTTACGATGATTGGAGTTACAATAATTGGACTAAAACGATGAACGATTTGATTAAGTTTGCGAGGATGCATTTACTAAAATGCCAATTGTTTCAGCAAAGAATGCTAAAAGTAAATATGCATGTATATTATTGTGGGGAAAAGTACATGTAATTACTAAAATATACTTTAATCATAAGAGTAAAATATTGTACGTACATTTAATGTTAGATAAAAAAAAATATGTAGTAACGATATTCCTGAGAGTAAAGTTTTATGTCAAATATGCGAAAGAAAATTTGGCGGCGATGTATAATTCTATATATTAGGAGTTTCTATATAGTTAAAATAAGAAAAAACTAAAATTTAATAATTAAATTTTTTCTGCTTTTAAAATTTAAATAATACTAGAAGTTTAACTAAACTATAACTTTGTCTAATATAAAGCTATTTTAAAGGATATAAAATAACGTTGGTTCTTACCTCGTATTAATGAGAATATTTTTTTAAAAACGACATAAGTATTATTCAAAGATGTGTTTAAAGGAGCTTCATATATTTAATGTAGTATCGATAGATGTAAAATACGTGTGTTGCATCTTATTGTACGTTCGTTGGTCGTTACCTCGTATTAATGAGAATAATTTTTTAAAAATAATATAAGTATTGTTCAAAAGATGTGGTTGCGTTATAATATAAAAATCAACAAACAAATTAAGTTTTAAATGATAATTGTGTTAATCATGTTTAGGAATTTGATCTATTCTAGTAGTTCTTCCTTTAGTTTGTTCTAATACTTGCTTCATTATACAAAAATATCATAGGAATAGCATTTGATTGAAATGTGAAAATATATTTTGTGCCTACCCGCTTTGAATGTTTTAAAACTATAATAATTAAGGCATATGGCCTACGTGCCTTAGAAGTCCTAATATGAACGTGTAATATATGGGTTTTAAGCTTCTAAATCTAAAAACATGTTTTTCTTTTACAAATAAGGTATAGTACATAATCAGAATAGGGAAAAGTTTAATAAATAAGTTTAATTAATTTTTAGGCCCTAAATATTTAAGAAACAATTAAGGTCCTAAATATTTAAAAAATAATTAAATGATTATTTTGTTCAGTGCAACTTTTTTGACACTTCATAAAGTAAAACTGTGTAAGTTTTGGATACGCGCGTTGCGCATGTAACCCGTATACATGAGAATTTACTTTCTTTTTTTAAAGCATAAATATTATTCAAATAGTCTTTTAATTATAACAAACTTTGCAAGTTCCCGAAAATGATACATGATGTTAGTGTATAGATGTTTGTATCCAATCAAGCGATTCTTCCTCCAATTTGGTCGAGTAAACTCGTAAAAACTGCACAGAGCACCGTTGGTTGCCCCAATTTTATTTATATATATTTTAAAAAAAAATTTAACTTGTACCTACTTTTTAAACAATTTCCGCCCCCTTTCTCCTCATCCTCCTCCTCCTCCTCCTCCTCCTTCTTCTTCTTCTTCTTCTTCTTTCTTCTGCTGCTGTTGGTACTGCTATGAAACTTCAGTTCATGGGATGATTTCCATAACTATGTTTATCAGATTATTTAAAAATAAATTAGAAATAATTACGTAAGTTAGTAGACAATAATTTATGAATATTTCCACGTACGGAAAGTTTAAGGTCACACGTAGTGATTCTTTTCATGATAATTATGTTCTTTTCACGTTTATTTATTTTCAAAATTTTATGATTTAGATAATGTTGGCAATCTGATTATTTTATAGCAGTCCGATTATAACAAAACTAATGAATCCAGGACAAAAAAATTTTAGCTTATTTGGTGCTGAAGTTTATACAAATGAACTAAATAACTTCAACATCTTTTGCTGAAGTTTTTGAACAAGCTTTATGCCAAAACTAATGGATCCAGGACAAAAACACTTCAGCTTATTTAGTGCTGAAATTTTTACAAATGAACTAAATAACTTCAGTATCTTCTGCTGAAGTTTTTGAAAAAGCTTATCCAGAACAAAAAAATTTCAGCTTATTTAGTGCTGAAGTTTTTATAAATGAACTAAATAACTTCAGCATCTTCTGCTGAAGTTTTTGAAAAAGCTTAATGACAAAACTAATGAATCTAGGACAAAAAAACTTCAGGTTATTTTGGTGCAATTATAAATAAAAACTTCAGCAAATATAGAACAAAACTTCAGCTAGTATGCTTAAGTTGAGCAGTTACAAACAAAAACTTGAGCACACTTGGTTCAACACAACATCAGGCCCATCTACTAAAGAGAAAGACATGCAAGAATTCTCACAGAGAAAAAGAGAAATCTGTATTTAGAAAATGATGAAGATTACCAAATGATACAACCGTGTATCTATATATGTACATTATAACTAACTTTATTTACTGTGCTAACTAACTAACATACTAACTGTAGTTACATAATTAACTAATCAGCTTGGTTAACTAACTCTAGTCAACACTCTCCCTCAAGTTGATGCTTTGTACACGTCCTTCACATCTAATTGACTTAGTAGCTAGTCATGTTGATACTTTCCTAAGCTCTTTGTAAGAAGATCTATAAGTTGATCTTTGGTGTGCACATACTGTGTCTTCAGCAGTCCTTCACAAATTTTTTCTCTAACAAAATGACAATCAATGTCAATATGCTTAGTTCTTTCATGGAATATAGGATTAGCTGCTATTTGAATAGTAGCTTTGCTGTCACATATTAGGCTTGTAGGATGTTGAATCTTCACTCCAAGTTTCTTGAATAGCTCTATCAACCAAGTAACCTCTGCTGCACATGTAGCCATACTCCTGAATTTTGCCTCAGCTGAACTTCTGGACACAGTTATTTGCTGCTTTGATTTCCAAGACACTAGTGCATTTCCAAACTTAACCAGGTATCTCGTTACTGACCTTTTAGACTCTATACAGGACCCCCAATCTAAATCACAATAGGTAGTTAGTTTGCCTGCACTTTCTGCAGGCATAAGCAGCCCCAAACCTGGAGCTTGTTTAATGTATCTAACAACCCTGAGTGCAGCTTCCATGCGTGACACCTTTGGACTATGCATATACTGGCTCAACACCTGTATTGCAAAGGCAATATCAGGTCTAGTCATAGTGAGGAATAGCAGCCTTCCAACAAGTCTTTGATATCTGCTAGGATCTTTCAGCTCCTGATCACCTTCTTGACTTGTATTCTGAATGCACATGTCATACTCCACAGATGAGAGTTTTTGATTCAACTTCAATGGTGTGCCTGAGGGCTTTGCTCCACCTAAACCAGTTTCAGAGATCAATTCAAGTGCATACTTTCTTTGACACATAGAATTCCCTCTTTTGATCTGGCACACTCAATTCCAAGAAAGAACTTTAACTCCCCTAAGTCCTTCATCTTGAACTTCTTCTGCAGTTCTGTTCTGGTGTCATACAATGACTTGTCATTGTTTCCTGTAACTAGCAAATCATCCATATATACATGAATAATAATTGTGTCACCATTGGCCTCTTTGATTAATAATGAGTAGTCATAGTGACTCTGCTTGAAGCCCATCTGCAATAGAACTGTTGTCAGCTTTATATTCCATTGTCGTGGGGCTTGTTTAAGTCCATACAAAGACTTGTGAAGTTTGCAAACCTTCTTAGTCTCCCTATGGCTTGCAAACCTTCTTAGTCTCCCTATGGCTTGCAAACCCTTGAGGAACGTGCATATAGACATCTTCAACTAGATCACCATTTAGAAAGAAATTATGAACATCCATCTGATAAATCATCCACTATTGAGAAGCAACAAGAGCCACAATTGATCTAACTATGACAATTTTTGCCACAAGAGAGAAGGTTTCGCTGTAGTCCAACCCTTCCTTTTGATTGTAACCCTTAGCAACTAATCTGCCCTTGTATCTTTCAACCTCCCTGAAGCCTTATATTTGATTTTGAAAATCCATCTGCAAACAATAGGGGTTTTTCCAGGAGGCAAGTCAACTATACTCCAGGTTTCGTTTTCCTCCAATGCTGCAATCTCCAACTTCATAGCATTCACCCATTGAGGGTCTTTGACTGCCTCAGCAAATGACTGAGGCTCAGAACTGGAAGAATAAGTAGCCAGAACACTACTATAGGTAGGAGTAATGTGAGAATAGATGACATAAGTAGAAATAGGATAGAGACACTGTGTAGTATTTGAGGGTACTACATAGTCTTGCAACCAAATGGGGGTTTTACTGGTCCTAGATGATTTTCTAACCTAAGTAGAAGTAACATAAGTTGCAGCAGGCATTGGATCAGATGCAGCAATCACTATTCTAGAGTTTGCAGCTTTAGGAACACCCTCAAGAGAATCGGTAGAGGGAACTTCTGCAATATTTGGGATACTGTCTTCATTGCCAGGAGTGGATTCCCCCTCAGATGTAATGTTCAATTCAGGTGAAAGGGTCCCATCTACAGGTGGAAAGGCAGCAGTTGGAGGCATGGGATCTGAACTAGTTGAGGATAAGAGATCCAGTATAGGAAAAATGGAGCTACGTGAAGAGGACATATGTTTGAAGGGAAAAATAGTCTCCTGAAATATAACATTTCTGTTAACAAAGAGAGACTTAGCATTCAAGTCATACTAAACATAACCCTTTTGAGAAGAGGAATAGCCCAGAAACACTGCAGGAATAGCTCTTGGGGAGAACTTATCAACAATGTTTGGACAAGCTGCATAGCATAAGCATCCAAATACTCATAAGTGTTGCAATGAAGGAGAATGCAAGTAGAGCATCTCAAATGGTGATTTATACCCTAGTGTTCTAGTGGAAAGCCTGTTAATGAGGTAGACTACAGTGGTAACACACTCACCCCAGAACCGGAGAGGAATAGATGTTTGAAATCTAAGAGACCTGGCCATGTCCAAAATTGTTATGTATTTCCTCTCAACAATTCCATTTTGCTAAGGTGTGTAAACACATGAACTCTAATGGAATATACCTAGAGTAGCCAGCAATTGTTTGAACTCATTACTAAAGAATTCACTTCCATTATCAGTCCTTAAGACTTTTATGGAAGTTGAAAACATATTCTTTATTTCAGTTAGAAATCTCTTATTACAACTATGACTTCTAACTTGAAGTTGAGCAAGAAAATCCAAGTATACCTGGTATAGTCATCAACAACTGTAACAAAATACCTCTTCCCATTATGTGAGGGAACTCTATAAGGCTCCCAAATATCACAATGCAGTAAATCAAAAGCATTCTTAGACAGTGAGGTACTCATAGAAAAGGGCAGTTTGGATTTTTTAGCAACTGGACACATAGGACAGTATGGGGTCCATTCTTTAGAGTAGTAATAGTATCTAATTTCCTTATTACATCAATGGGGGCATGTCCTAATCTTCTATGCCATACTTCTGTAGAATCAGTTAAGCTGGTTGAGTGAGTACATTTATTATTGATTGTTGCTGTAGAGTCTTGTGGAAGTCCTCCTTGAAGTATGTACAATCCATGCTCCTTCTTACCAATCCCCTTCACCTGACCACTGTAAAGATCCTGTAAAATAAATAAGTCAGGAAAAAATGCAACCATGCACTGAAGTTCTTTGGTGAGTTGAGACACCGAGAGCAAGTTAAATTTAAATTCTGGAATATAGAGTACATTTGAAATGTTGTTATTTTTAAGGACTGATGATGTTCCTTTACGTGATATTGAAACTACATTTCCAGTAGGTAATTGGACTTTGCACTTCTCAGAATTAGGAATGGACTCCCAAGAGGTCAGAGCATCTAGTTGAGATGTCATGTGATTTAAGACCCCTGTGTCTATGATCCAATTTTGCTTGAGAAAACTGGACATTAGAGTGATTAGAGTACCTGTAGCAGCTAGCTTGTTGGATAATTCTGGTCCTTCTTCATTACCTTTGGCTAGCATTTGGAGTATCTGTTGGTACTGCTCCTTGGTGAAGAAAGGTATAGCAGAAGTATTCTTAGGAGCAGGCTGAGCAAACTGAGGCATGTAAGCATTTTGGACCTGCTGCATTCCTGACTGAGTTCCATAAGTACCTTGTTGATTCCCAGTTTCAGTAGCACTTGGAAATACCAAACTACTCACATTATTTTCATATCCTCCAGAGTTTTGCCCTTTCTTCTTTCCCTTGAAATCTAAGGGATATCCATGAAGTTTGTAGCAATTCTATTTAGTATGCCCCTTATAATGACAGTAGTCACACTGAACTTGATTCTTTCTAAACTTCATATTGCCACCTGCATTTGATGATGTTTTATTACTGTAGAACACTGCTCCTTATATGTCTTTAGTGGGTTGATTCATCTGAGTGAAGTTATCCTGACTCATTTGGCTTTCTTGATCAATCAATAGTGAGTAAGCTTTGTTAATACTAGGAATTGGAGACATCATCATAATCTGACTCCTTGACTCTGAGTATGACTCATTCAATCCCATCAGAAATTGTACCAGTCTGTTATACTCAAACTGTTGGGCATATTTCTAAGATTCAGGGCAAGGACAACCAGGACAGGATATTATTGCATCAAACTCATCCCACAAATCTCTCAACTTAGAGAAATAATCAGCAACTGACATAGTGCCTTGAGTAAGATTATGAATTTCTCTACTGAGATACAGAACCCTAGATCCATTTACTTTATCAAATCTCTCCTTTAGGTCTTCCCAAACCTTATGAGCATTAGAAGCATATACTACACTGCTAAGTAACTCTGGCTTCACTGAATTCATTTTCCATGAGAGAACTATTTCTCCCATTGATCATGAAGTTCGGGCTCAAACTTAGACTCAGGGAATCTGCCATCTACCAATCCTAACTTACTCTTCCCTAACAAACCAATCCTCATAGATCTACTCCGTATTGTGTAGTTATCTGAAGCAGTAAGTTGAAGAGAGATCAGAATGCTACATGGAGTGTCTGCTGGTTGAAAGTAGAGTGGGTGGTTGTGATCGATTGTAGGAAATATAGTTGTACTAGCTGTATCTGCTGCATTGTTGACTCTATCAGTAGTTACTTCTTCTCCAATCGCCATTTTAATAGCTTTTTAACGAGAGAACACTAGACTTTAGCTACACGCTACAATCGGACAATTTCACACCTCTGTGTGAAATTGAGTAGTAGGAGGCAGAATCAGCTTAAGAGGTGCCTTCGATTCACTCCAGTGGCTCTGATACCATGTTAGTTGCCATGGATCTAGAGATTAAGCTCAGTGAAGAAGATATGCAAGGATTCTCACAGTAGAGAGAGAGAGAAATCTGTATTTACAAAATGATGAAGAATACCAAATGATATAACCGTGTATCTGTATATGTACATTATAACTAACTTTATTTACTGTGCTAACTTACTAACATTCTAACTATAGTTACATAATTAACTAATCAACTTGGTTAACTAACTCTAGTCAACAACTTCATCGTAAATAAAGCAACATAGAAAAACTTTTTAGGTTCTCCTTATTTATGTGCTCATATTGTTTTTTCGAATTAACTTGCTTATATATCATTGAATTTGTCCAACTACCCACTGCTAGAGGCCTTTTCTCTTAACTGGTAGATTTTTAACATTTGATCATAATCTCTCTGTCATATTTAGATGCTATCTAGAAATATATACAACAATGCGCACTTGAACAAACACACATAGAGAGACATGAATTACAAAGCATGAAAGGAAGCAATTAGTTTTGATCAATCAACTAAAAGACCTTTTCCTCGGTTATTGGTACATCATGTACTTTAATAGTAGGATGAGTCGTAATAATACATATGAGCTTGAAAGGATTAAGACTATTTATGAGATTATAGATGATTTACGACTATATAATTGTAAGACTCCGTAAGTTTAACAACCTTGATACCGTTATATATATTTGATATATTTTTAGTTTTGTAAAAAAAGTTTGAAAAAATATGATTTTATATAGTTATTAATATTACTACTTTCGAATATGCTTTAAATTATACACATAATATGGAAACGTTTATGAAATTTTCTTTATTGTAAAGATTGAAATTATTTTTTCACAAGAAAAGAAGGTTATCTTTTTACAATTTTAAGGATTAAGCATACGAAAATTTGTACTCTTTATACGAGATTAGAAAAATTAGAAGTTGAGAAATATATGTATTTTTACATGAATGTTTTAATGAAATAATAGCGTATCTACTGATTTATGAGGACAAGACTATTTTTGAGGTTATAAGTGCTTATGATATTTAGAACAAGTGATAAGTAAAGCCGTGAAAGTGAGAGGGTAAACAAGTTGAAGAAAATAAGGTTGGTCGAAGTTTGACATTTGGATATAAAATACAGTTCAGGCTATAATACCCTGTATTTATACACTAGTAATATACCACATGACCATGATAGTAAGGTGTATAAAGTTTATTGAAAGTAAGTAGTATTTTATGTAATTTAAGATAATTCTTAATTATGTGGATAATTGATTAATTGTGATTTTTTAAGTGGGAGATTAACTTGTAATTGAATTTTGGATAATGTTTAAAGGGGACACTATCCCCAACGTGGTAGCAAACTAATGCCTAATTAAGTGACTCTTAATTCATGTGAAAAGTGACACATTTAGAAGATTTTTGGTGGCTAAGTCTGTCACGACCCATTTTTCATAATAGGTCATGACGGCGCCTAACACCCTAGTCAGGTCAGCCAATTTGCGGATGTGAATAAGTCCTCATTTTAATTTAGCTAAAGACAGATACACTAAAGTTTTCAAGTAGATGATGAAGCTAGTAAAATCATAAAGTGCTGACATAGCGATACATATCCCAAAATGAATATCTACTACAGTGTGTGCCAGAACCTGGTATCACTAGCTATGGGTGACCAATAGAGTATACACAAAATATATAAAATATTGTCCTACTGTCCGAATAAGAATAGACATAAATCATAAATACAAGAAAGGACTCTATCGACTGCGGATCGGCATGAGAAAGAAGGCATCTCACCGTAGAAGTCTCTAAGCGAGCTCACTGCTGCACACCCGGATAATATCCAGATTCACATGCCTCAAAACCTGTACATTTAAGTACAGAAGCGTAGCATGAGTACATAAACCACATATACTTAGTTAGTATCCCGTCTAATCTCGAAGAAGTAGAGACGAGATGTCGACTTGATACTTACTTATGTCCAAAGTAATATAATATGATAGAGCAAGACATACATTATGAAAGATTACCAATAACATAAGTCCAACAGAAGAGTTATATTCACGACTTTGCCTTAATTAAATTATCGGTTTACCCTTTTATATCAAATGAGTGATCATGTCATAACTAAATGTAAATATATAAATCATGCACAAACATGCTGAGGTCGACGGCCCGCTCCAACAGAAAAAAAATTGTGCACTGCCAAGAGTCGAGCGGCACGAACCATAGATGCATTTATTATCACCGAGGCGATCGACCCAATCCATAATCAAGAAATATCAAGAAAAACACATAAGACTCAAGTACATACAAGGGAACTCCTACCAAGGCTCAACAATTTATATGTTCACTTCCATGTCTTCAAGTTTCTAGCAATTTATAACGATTATATTGGCAATTTAGAGTAAGAAATGTTCCCCAATTAGACATGACGTGGGTCCTAAACTACCCGAACAATTATCATATAATAGCTACGCACGGACTCTCGTCACTTCATACGTACGTAACCCCCGCATTTAGCAACAATTACTTATTCAAAATCCTTTGGGGACAATTTCCCTCTTACAAGGTTAGAAAGGAGACTCACCTCGCTCCAAGCACACTCCCAATATCCAAGAAAGAGCTCGACTCCTTAATTCGAAGATGGACAATCCCAAACTAATAAAATGCAGCAAGAACTAGTAAATAAAGGCTTACAAGATCGAATTCTAGCTATTTAAGCAATTTTCTAGTCATTAACACTAGTTTCCTAAATTCTGACCCCGGGCCCACGTGCCCGGATTCCGAGATTTTTCAAAGGAAGTTGTTCTCTATCATCTAAGGATCACAAATATATGATTTTCATTACATGGCCAATTATGTGTTAAAACTTTAATTCTCATTAAACCCTAGGTCTAGCTCAAATCCCTTAATTTTACCCAATTCTTGGTGTTAAATCTACCTAATATTTATGTATTTGAACTAAGAATGAGTGGGGATTACTTAGCTCAAAATGTTATGTTGAAACATCCCCTTTTGAATCACCAAAATCGCCTAAGAGTTGAGAGAGATATGGAAGAAATGAGCTTAAGCTTGAATTAAATGAGGTTCTGTCCCCTGCGATTTCCGCTTCTGCAGAATGAGTCCCGCTTCTGCGGGTTCCGTTTCTGTGGAAAAGGGCCGCTTTTGCGAAAAAAGGCCAAGGGGGCCTGGGCTGCTTCTGCGGTCTCAAACTCGCATCTGCGAGTCCGCTTCTGCGGAGAGCCCACCACTTCTGCGGTTTTGGGCCTGGGGCGGATGAACCGCTATTGCGGTCAGGGGTCCGCTTCTGCAGTTTTGCCTGGGCTTGCCCCCTTTCGCTCCTGCGATAACAAGACCGCTTATGTGGTCCAGGAGCCGCAGAAGTAGTTTTGACAGAAGCAGCAGATAAATTTTTTTCTATGTTTTTCCATTTCACTCGAACCTCGACCATTTGACGCTCCGGGCTCCCGAGCCCCGCTCGAAAATACCGACAAGTCCGAAATCACAAGGCGGACCTACCCGAATCCTCGCAACACTCAAAACAACTCTAAATAGAGGAATCAACCCCCAAAACCAATTAAATCAATTTATTAAACTCCAAGTTCCTAATTCTCCCTCAACAGGTCAAAACGCCCTTAAACTACTCGAATTGACACCAAATTTTACGGGTAAGTCTTAATTGATATTTTGAACTTGTACCAAGTTTTGAAATCGAAATCCAAACCCGATACCTATGAAAATGATAATTTCTTAGTTTATTAGAAACTTTGAAACTTAAACTTAACAATTTTACATAAAAATTCATTACTCGGGTTAGGGACCTCGTAATTCAATTTCGAGCATACGCCCAAGTATCATATTTTCCCACGAGTTCGCGACAACCCAACTACAAAATTCATAGTGATACGCTCCCACTTCCATTCCAGAATGAGCATCTGCTGAAGTAGGCCAGCTGGCCTCTGGTGCTCATACTTGACTTGCTGGCAATTCAAACATTTAGCTGCATACTCCACAGTGTCCTTCTTTATCCTCCGCCACTAGTAATGCTGCCTCAAGTCACGATACATCTTCGTAGCACCTGGATGGATAGAGTACCTCAGTCTGTGGGCCTCCTCTAGGATCCTTTCTCTCAAGCCATCAACATTAGGAACACATACACGGCCCTGGAGCCGTAACACACCATCCTCGCCAATAGAAATCTCCTTGAAACCTCCCTGAAGCACCATCTCTTTAAGAACTGCCAAATGCGGATCATTGAGCTATCGGGCCTTAATCTCTCCCAACAACAAAGACTGAGCAACCACACATGTTAGGACCCGGATGGGCTCTGAAATGTCCAATCTCACAAGTCTATTAGCTAAAGACTGAATGTCCAAAGCTAATGGTCTCATCTCAGCAGGAACGAATGCCAGGCTACCCATGCTCTCCGCCTTCCTACTCAAGGCATCCGCAACCATATTTGCCTTGCGGGGATGATAAAGAATGGTAATGTCATAATCCTTTAGTAGCTCAAGCCACCTGTGATGTCTCAAATTAAGATCCCTCAACTTGAAAAAATGTTGCACGCTGCGATGGTCTTTATAAACCTCACATGACACTTTATATAAATGATGCCTCCATATCTAAAGAGCATGAACAATCGCCGCCAACTCTATATCGTTGCACAGGGTAATTGTTCTCATGAACATTCAGCTGACGAGAAGCATATGCAATAACTCGCCCCTCCTGCATCAATACACATCCCAAGCCCACACGAGAAGCGTCACAATATGCTATATACATCCCGGAATCAGAAGGCAATACAAGAACTGGTGCCGTAGTCAAGGCCGTCTTGAGCTTCTGGAAGATCTCCTCACAACCATCGGACCAACATAACGGGGCACCCTTTTGGGTTAATCTGGTTAGAGGTGATGCAACAGATGAAAAACCCTGCACAAACTGCCGATAATAGTCTACTAGTCCCAAGAAACTCCCGATCTCGGTCACTGAAGTGGGACGTGGCCAACTCTGAACTACCTCAATCTTCTTAGGATCCACCCTGATACCCTCTCCAGATACTATATGCCCCAAGAATGCTACTGACTCTAGCCAAAACTCACACTTGGAGAACTTAGCATAAAACTTCTGCTCTCGCAAGGTCTGAAACACCACTCTCAAATGTCGCTCGTGCTCCCCCAAGCTACGTGAGTATATCAAGATGTCGTCAATGAAGACAATGACAAAAGAATTAATATAGGGCTTGAACACTCTGTTCATCAGATCTATAAACGCCGCTGGAGCATTAGTCAAGCCAAATGACATCACCAGAAACTCATAGTGGCCATACCTAGTCCTAAATGCAGTCTTCGGGACATCTAAATCCCGAATCTTCAGCTGATGATACCCTGACCTCAGGTCGTTCTTAGAGAACACCCTAGCACCCTGCAACTGATCAAACAAATCATCAATACGGGGCAATGGATACTTGTTCTTGATGGTGACTTTGTTCAACTGGCGGTAATCAATGCACATTTGCATAGCCCCATCCTTCCTCTTTACAAATAGCACTGGTGCACCCCAAGGCGATACACTGGGCTTAACAAACCCCTTAGCTAGCAACTCCTCCAACTACTCATTCAGCTCATTCAGCTCCTTAAGAGCCATACGGTATGGTGGAATAGATATAGGTTGAGTGCCTAGAGCTAAGTCGATACAGAAATCAATATCACGATCCGGAGGCATGCCAGGAAGATTAGAAGGAAAAACATCAGCTAACTCCCAGACTACTGGCACTGAATCAATTGTTAGAGACTCTGCGGTGGTGTCTCGAACATAAGCTAAGTAGGCCAAACACCTCTTCTCAACCACGCATTGAGCATTCAGGAAGGAAATAGAAAAATGACTTAGTCACAAAGTAAAACTCTCTACAAGATAGACATTCACTTCAAATAGAATTGTATTCTTAACACTCCCCCTTGAATGTCTACTCAATAAGTAATGTGCCTCATTAAAACTTTAACTAAAATTAAACCAATGGAGAAAAAAATCTAGAAAAGTAAAAAGAGTACACATATCTAATAATACGCCTTTTGGTTGCCTCATTAAAAACCTTGCAAGGAAAACCCAGTGGGACAAAACCTTGTAAGGAAAAAAGAGTGCAACGCTTTAACTCCCCATGATGAGAGCATCAATTCACATCTCAATCTTGTACACTAGCTTCTTGAAGGTTGATGTCGACAAAGGTATCAGTTTCAATGTATTTTCATAATGACATAATATAGAGATCTCTTCATTCGTATATTCAGATACCTGAATCTCTCATGAGATTTTATGAAGTGTTATGTCATGTGATCTTCTAGATCACTTGCCTCCTTTATTATGACCATTTTGATCATTTGCTCATCTTCTTTATCAAGAAGTTTATTTGAAACCGATTGTCTATACGCTTTAAGAGTACCATAGACTTTGTCCTTCTATGACTTATTATAAAAGGAGCATTTGCAGTGAAAATATAGTTACTTTCTTTGGATCAACAAATGCGCCTGGCATGATTTGCAATAAATTGCACATGAATTATCCTTTTATGAACTTCAAGTTCATATTATCTTGTTGAGGATCTAGACGTAGAAACGATAATTCATTCCTCGTAAATTTTTCTCAATTGCTTTTCATGTCTCCCCCTCATGTTAGAAAAACTAACTTGTTTCCTCAACTTTGAGAACCCATCTTTGTGCGTTATGGTGTTAATCAAAATATACACTGCACATCAATAATGATAAGATGGAATTATTTGGATCCTGACCATGAACCACTTGTGAGAAGAGAAATTAATATACTTTCATATATAACGTATATCAAACTAATATACAAAACTTTATTCTCACAAGCAATTGTTTAGCTATTAAGTGGAGGCACTCAAAAAATTATTTTGCTAAACCAGCTGTGATGTAAACCAACTTATCAAGATGAACTACTTGAATAGAAAATCTGAAATATGCTCTAAATCAAATTATTGAGCAAGTTATCTTGCAAACACCATGTTGCGAGTTAATAATAATCGTGCATGTAACCATCTCGTAGATGCATCTTATGTGGTATACATGGCAGAAAGTTCTTTAATATTTATCCATGTGAATTCTCTTTCATTTTTGCACATCATACTTAAATTAATATGGCTAAACCAATTATGCCAACTGAATAAATTATCAATATTGATAAATTTCAGATTTACACCATAATGTGTGCAATTATGAATAAACTCCAAGTTTATTATGATATGGGTTTTATATCAATAAAATATCCACTTCATTGTGGTATTCTTTTGTTTATGTAGTACAAATTGGAGATAAAGCGAGTAGCTTTTTACATACATATTACCCCGCTACAAGTTATAGTAATAGAAGATATTAAATCTTTCCTTTATTTATAGTCTCAATATAATCAACCGCTTTCGCGAATACTTTAAAAACTGAATATGTTTCTTTGAGACTTACTACAACACAATACCTTATTGGTAATCAATTATGTTTCTCCAAAATAGTAATAATTGGCTCTTCCAGAGCTCTCAATTAATTTGGTACTACCATATATTCATCAACATCCATATGGCGAATATCTCTTTTAAAGAGAGTTTTACCATTATGGGTATGGTCAAAATTATATGCAAGATATGTTTCTTGCATTATTGTTGTCCTTTAATAATCACATTGCCAAAATATTTTGGCATACAATAGGTACGTGACCAATGACCATTCATGCCATAATAATGATATTATTTTCTTATATCATCTCAAACCTCCTTCTAGACGTGGGTGTGGTATATTCGCTACCACTAGCACGTTCATATTCTTTGAAGAATGAATATGTATTCATAAATCAGATGTGGTCACATTCACATCATGAATGAACCATAATCATCTATATGTGCTTTATAAACTCTCATGTCAAATCGACGACAAATATTACTTTCACATGGTAAAAGATTATTTTGAGAATCCTTATTGTTCTCATTACCATAATGATGACGATATAATTTCGTTTATTGTCACGTCCACATCCATTGATTATCCATGGTAATAAAATTTGTCTTCTTTCAGACTTATCACATACTGCTATCACATTCTCTAAAGAGAATGAGAATGGAGCAAATTCAATGGGACGGGTTTTCAATTCTTTGCCCACAATCATACATGAATTTAATCATGGCAAGTCATAAAAATTTTACGACTTTGGGTGGGTGTAATTTCTTAAACCCATTAGAGTTATAATCAAACTTTGTTGTCTTTGCTTGTATATAAAATCAAAGTATAGAATAAAAGAGAAAACGGTAAAATACTTACCTTAAATCCAAAATTTAATCATGAAGGAAGCCCATGGAACAATTGAGAATCATTGTGCTCAATCCCAAAGCTTCTACTCAATAGGTTAGAGTCTCGTGCGGATAACGTGTTATAAAATAATAAAAGAACAAGAACAATATTGCAGAGAAAGAGAGAGAGAGGGAATTCTTATTGAATTTTGGGATGATTTATAATAGGGTAA
Organism: Nicotiana noctiflora; assembly: GCA_032618575.1. NCBI lineage: Eukaryota > Viridiplantae > Streptophyta > Magnoliopsida > Solanales > Solanaceae > Nicotiana > Nicotiana noctiflora. The sequence continues at coordinate 35,552 of JASVEL010008988.1, read as the reverse complement.
AACCCCTCTATTTATAGGAGAAAAATGACTTAGTCACAAAGTAAAACTCTCTACAAGATAGACATTCACTCCAAATAGAATTATATTCTTAACAAAAAGAAATTTATTTGGCGAACGAATAAAAATATTTTTTTGATAGTATAATCATTAAAATGGGTACACAAGCTAGGATTTGGGATGAAATTCAAAAATAGCCAAATTTATATTTGGTTGTTCAAAAATAGTTCAGTTTCAAAAGTAATCGAAATTTAGCCAATTTTCATGTAAAAAAAATCTGAGCGAAAACACTGTTCAAAACCCGAAAAATACGTCAGTATATTATGCTGGAGTTCCAACATAAGTATACTAGAACTCAACATATTATACTGCAGTTCCAAGTATGCTGGAACTCCAGCATAATATGATGGAGTTCCAGCATAAGTACACTAGAACTCCATCATAATATACTGGAATACCAGCAAGTATACCGGTCCAGCATAATATACTGGAGTTCATACACAGGTGCACCGAACTCTAGTACATTATGCTGGACCGATCTTTGCCGCAGCAAAATAATAGTTATTTTTCATTGAGTTGGTAAATGCTAGTTATTTTTGAATAACCAATCCGAAAACTAGTTATACCGTGCTATTTTGAATAGGATTTGCGCAAACATTACAAAAAGAAAGATTATTCCATCTATTGTTTTTTACAATAAGTAAATACTGAAACAAACCGGAGGAAAAATTACTAAAGTGGATCCATACACCAGACATGATTAACACATTATTTTCACGAACTCGCAATTTTCTGTTAATTTTTATTCTATAACGCAAAACTATTTTCAATATTAATTATGTTGTTCATAAGAAGTTAGTTATATTATTGATAAAGGTACATATGCAAAGTGCGTACCCTACAACAATAACAATTCAGTATAATCCCACTTAGTGGGATCTGGGGAGGGTAGTGTGTACGTAGACTTTATCCTTACCTGGGTTAGAGAAGTTGTTTCCAAGTAGACTCTCGGCATACTTCAGAACTTCCCACATTGTTTTTGGTGAGACTCGAACTCACAATCTCTAGGTTGGAAGTGAAAGTTGCTTACCATCAGAGCAACCCTAAAACTAGTAAAATAAAAAACTAAAAGCAGAGTTGAAGTCAGAGGGTTCACAAAACCCTAGATAAAGAACAATACCCTCCATCTAAATTTAGATTCCTAAGTAAATAAATATTAACAGAAGCTTAATAAGAAACTAATTATACATAGCACTAAAATATACTACAGAAATAATAGCATTCTGACATGCTCTTATTTATCTCCTAATCATCACATCGGGGAAAAAAGGCGTTCAACGGAAAAATAATATTCATCCATGAGGGAAAAATGGCAGGGCCATTGCTGGCAGGCATACCTTACTATAGCATCCAGTTAAGGATTCTCAAGGAGAATTTTTTAAACAATCTGATGCAGTAGTAACTAGATATTTGCCATGAGAGGCTCACGAGTCAATGTACCACTCTCTCTCTCAGCCTCTGCCTTCTTTTTGAGTGAGAAAGGATGAAGAAGACATCGTGCAAAACGGCTCAACGGATCCTGCAAACCTTGCATCTTATAGTGCCCAAACCGCCAATCTCTTTTTACATAAGGTCGCCATAAGGGCTCATCAAGACCTCCTGAGAAACGAGCAGATCATTAGAAATAATTGGCAATTTGTAATACTTGTGAAGATGAGGAGGGCGGGATCACTGTGTAAACAGAATTTTCACATTCTTTATCACTGAGAAAAAAAAAAAAAAATTGTTCTCCCATGCAGGTGTCATGCTTGAGGTAGCCTGCTAAAGTATTAAGGCAATTAAAGTGGCATTTCCCTTTAAGCTAGCCTAGTTTACCAACCACAGCACAAACACCCGACAAAGGTCAACCACGAGATTAAACCATGAGTAAAGCCATTTGTCTTGTAGAATGCTATCCAGCAAGTGTAAAACTTTAGAAGTCCCTCATGTGAAAGATATTTATGGCTAGATCAACAGACAAATGGAACTACCGAGCAGTGGCACCAAATTAGCATCTGGAAGAATCCATCATGACGTAGCTTCTTTTAGATTCAAAATTGCAGTATGTCTACTCTAGATCTAAAATTTGGCCCAATTATGCCTTTTATTTAGATTTCCAAGGAGATATAGATCAAAATTTTAATTAAAATCTTGAATTGTCTGGAACCTGTTTCAGGCCAGAAGTAGACTTGACTGTTCTGTATTACCTGCATACATTAAGCCATATTTATTCACCGATCGATAGAACGGTCTCTTTTTTCCCTCATTAGCTGCGGTTTGGAGCTCACCCCATACACATTCCCTGTCTTCCCGCATTATTTTTCCAGATGCTACAATCTGAAAATCATGACATCAGCAAAATTATCAAGAAGAATACGAGGAAATATCAGAAAGAAGGGTTACCTTTGAAAACAAATTGTATGAAGGACGTGGAATCCGAGCAAGATTATTGGCACGATCAACTGCTACAAGTCCAAACTTGGGACCATACCCATCCGCCCATTCCCAGTTATCAGAGATAGTCCAAAACAAGTACCCAAGCACACGAACACCCTGAATTAGTAAAAAGAAGCAAGTCCACATAATCAATCAAATAAAGTTGGTGAAGTCTTGGAATGTATTAAGAGATGAAGTCCAAAGAGTCAAAACCATTATCATGGCTGCGTAAGTTGCAAGCAGATGTTCCAACAAGTATGGTTTTCTAATCAAGTCTGTTTCATCAGAAACACCATTTTCAGTGATTACAAAGGGAAGATTAAGATGTTTGTATCTTTCATTAAATTGGAGCAACACACGGAATAAGCCATCAGGATAGACTCCACGCCCAGATTCACTGTACTCATCTGTCTCCACTAGTTTCAATCCTGCACCACAAACCACTTCCTGCTCAAGTCAAAGAAGCACAGAGTTTAATGTCAAAAAAATGAGGCAATAGAAAAGCAGAACAAGAGTTTTTCCATTTGAACTTTGTCCAAACACTCCAATACCTGTCCATAGTAATTGATTCCAATGTAATCCATCTTGTCGGAAATACTATCCAGAAAAGCGAAAAGAGTCAAAGAATTGGCAAGTGAGACGGCAGCGATGTCAAATAGTCCATATGGACGCATAAATGAGACATGGTGAGCTGCTCCAACAATGGCATTCGTTGGTTTGCTGAGTAACATAGGTCAAGAACAATCAAACGAAATCAAGACTGATGAAGGGCAGAAGAAAATCAAGATACGCTCAGTAGTATAAATTAAAATGTTCCAAATAATCACATGCACAAGGGCTGCATGCTGCTATACCGAAGTTCAAGTGTGCTGAAATAGGACTCAATTTCCTGACGAAGTACAAAGGAATAAATGAAGAAGAGATACTACAGCTTAAGAAAGCACGTCGTTGCAACTTAACGTATTCAAAAAATTTAAAGTTTCTCTATGGTTTCCATTTGGAAGTTATGGACCGGAATGGCCTGCAATGAGCCATTAATTTGAAGTAGGACAATATTGCTTTCCAGATAGTATGTGCAAACTTTCTATCCATTTACTACAATGTTTAGGATCTATTTGTCAAGAACATGTTACTTTTATGCCTGGAAATACGAGAAAGAACCCTGTTCCATATTTGTAATAAAAATGTCACTTTCCTTCAAATTGAGGACTTAGTAGCAGACTTCTCTATCACAAAAATAAATCACCTAAAGACATCCCTAAAATTAGAACTGTAGTTGCACCAGCACTTGAGTAGTTCCCGTCTCAAATACAAGACTCCTGCCAAACGCTCTTGCACATCATTTCCACTTTTAGCACAATGTTCACTTTTCAAAGGCTTAGCGTGTATTTGCTTTTTTTTTTTTTTTGTCATTTCGATATTTGTGAATAAATTGTTGTAGAACTGTCATTGCACTAAATGGAATAACTATTTGCTAAACTGTAATTTTCTTTATCTATAGTCGCTTAAAGACACTCATCTTTTTAAGATTTTTACTTTTTATTGAACGTTTGAAGTTATTATATCTATTTTGAATTTCTACAGATTTATTTCTTATTAAACTGCTTCCAAATTGGTTTTAAAATGAGTAATTGTGTACTAATGTTAGCTTGCCTAGCAAGTGAACGTTAGGCTCCATCACGGCCCCAAGGTGGGGATTTCGGGTTGTGATATTCCTCCACCTGTAATAGGTTTATTCCCTCCACGTGTTCACTGTGACAAAGCACGGGAGAAAATATTATTTGATATATGTTAAACACCATACAATGAGCCCTATATATATATATATATATATATATATATATAGACACAAACACATATAACATGTCCTACTCCTAATACATATGGGATTAGAGTCATTTACTCCTATATATATATATATATATATATATATATATATATATATACACACACATAACGTGTCCTACTCCTAATAAATATGGGATTAGAGTTATTCACTCCTATTTACATAACTTTTCTAACACTCTCCCTCAAGCTGGGGCATATAAATCATATGTACCGAGCTTGTTACATATGTAGTTAAGACAAGGACTAGTGAGGACTTGGTGAAAATATCTGCAAGCTGATCATTCGACTTCACAAACTTTATAGCAATATCTCCCGGGTGTATCCTTTCTCTGGCAAAGTGAAAGTCAATCTCAATGTGTTTAGTTCTCTCGTGGAACACCGGTGACACAATATGAATTGCAGCTTGATTATCACACACAAATCCATCTGACTAATCTCACTAAATTTCAACTCCTTGAGCAACTGTTTGATCCAAATAAGCTCACATGTCGCCATAGTCATCGCTCGATATTCTACTTTTGCACTAGACCGAGCAACCACATTCTGTTTCTTTCTCTTCCATGACACCAAATTTCCTCATACTAAGACACAATATCCAGACGTAACGTCTATCAGAAGGTGATCCTACCCAATCAGCATCTGAGTATCCAACGATCTGCTCATGGCCTCGATCCTCAAACAATAAATCTTTACCTGGAGCTGATTTTATATACCGAAGAATGCGAACAACTGCATCCCAATGACTATCACACGGAGAATCCATAAACTGACTCACAACACTCACAGAAAAGGAAACGTCAGGTCTTGTCACTGTAAGGTAATTTAATTTCCCAACCAACCGTCTATATCTTGCAAGATCGCTAAGAGGCTCCCATGTCCTGGCAGAAGTGTAGAATTCAGATCCATCGGAGTGCCAACAGGTCTATAACATGTCATTCATGTCTCCTCAAGAATATCTAACGCATACTTTCGTTGTGAGATCATAATACCTAAGCTAGAGAATGACCTCAATACCCAGACTTTAGTTTGCCCACATCCTTAGTCTGAAAGTGTTGAAAGAGATGTTGCTTCAATTTAGTAATACCATCCTGGTCATTACCGGTAATAACAATGTCGCCAACATAGACCGCCAGATTAATACAAAGACTCAAAGCAAAATGCCGATAGAATATTGAGTGATCAGCTTCACTCCTAATCATGCTAAATTTCTTGATAACTGTGTTGAACTTACCAAACCAGGCTCGAGGAGACTTCTTTAGACAATAAAATGACCGGCGCAAGCGACATACAAGGCCACGATACTCCCTCTAAGCAACAAACCCAGGTGGTTGCTCCATATAAACTTCATCCTCAAGGTCATCGTGTAAAACAGCATTCTTAATGTCCATCTGATAGAGGGGCCAATGGCGAACAGCAGTCATGGATAGAAAAAGGCGGACTGATGCTATCTTAGCCACGGAAGAGAAGGTATCACTATAATCGAGCCCAAATATCTGAGTATATCCCTTGGCAACAAGACGAGCTTTAAGACGCTCAACCTTACCATCCGGACCAACCTTGACTACATACACCCGACGACAACCAATAGTAGATTTACCTGAAGGAAGAGGGACGAGCTTCCAAGTACCACTCGTATGTAAAGCAGACATCTCGTTAATCATAGCCCGTCGCCATCCTGGATGAGACAATGCTTCACCTGTAGACCTAGGGATGGAAACAGAGGACAAAGAAGATAGAAAAACATAATAGGGTGATGACAAATATGATAACTCAAACCAACATAATGGGGATTCGGATTAAGGGTGGTTCGTATACCTTTTCGAAGTGCAATCAGTGTACTAGGAAGAGACAAGTCCGCAGTATGAGCAGAGTCAGGTGCAGAACGTGAATGAGCTAGGCCTGATGATGGGTGCAGACGACGATGATATGTCAAGAGTGGTGTTCCAGTAGCAGGGAGTCTAAGAGGAGCCACACTAGACTCCTCAACGGTTGGAATGGGTAAGACTTCTGTAGCGGAAGGTAAAGGAGGAGCTATAGTAGACTCGAGTAACATTTCTGTGGCAGAAGGTGAAGGAGGAGCTATAGTAGACTCCTTAAAGGTCGTTATAGGTATGGCCTCAGATATATCAAGGTAGTCAGAATGCTCAGAAGAGGTAAAGAAAGGTTTAGACTCAAAAAATAACGTCAGAGGACATAAAGTACCTACGAAGATCAGGTGAGTAACAATGATATCCCTTTTGAACATGAGAACAACCAAGGAAGACACTTGAGAGCACGAGGAGTTAACTTATCTTTCCCAGGGGCTAAGTTATGAACGAAACAAGTGCTCCCAAAAACACGAGGGGGAACAGAGTATAAGGGTGATTGGGGAAACAATACTGCATATGGTATCTGATCCTGGATGGGAGAGAAAGGCATTCGACTAACTAAATAACAAGCTGTGAGAACTGCATCGCCCCAAAAAGTGTGCGAGCAGTCTCAATGATGTGCCTATTCTCTCTCTGCAACCCCATTTTGGTGAGGGGTATAAGGAGAGGTGCGAGCAGTCAGATGAATAATTCTTTGAGAAGTCATAAATTGCTGAAATTGAGAGGATAAATATTCCAAGGCATTATCACTGCGAAACGTGCGAATAGAAACGCCAAATTGATTTTTTAGCACAAAAATTCTGGAATATAAAAAACAACTCAGAACGATCTTTCATTAAGAAAATCCAAGTACATCTTGAATGATCATCAGTGAAACTAACAAAATAACGAAATCCCAAGGTGAACTGACTCTACTAGGGCCCCATATATTCGAATGAACTAAAGAAAAAACAGACTCTGCATAACTCTCAATACTACGAGGAAAAGAGGCTCGGGTATGTTTCTCGAGCTGACATGACTCAATCTAATGTATATAAACTAGACAAACTAGGCACAATCTTCTGAAGCTGGGATAAGCTTGGATGACCTAAACGTCTGTGAATTAGGTCTGGAGGATCTGTAACTAGACATGCATTGGAGGAATTGAGTGAGTTAAGGTAAAAAAGGCCTACTGATTAAGTCCTGTTCCAATCGTCTGCCCCGTACGGCGGTCCTGCATAATAAAGGAATCATCAATGAAATACATACTGCAATGGAGGGCACAAGTCAAACGACTAACAGATGCAAGATTAAAAGGACAGCCAGGGACATAGAGAATGTAATCTAGAGTGAAAGATAGTAGGGGATTCGCTTGTCCAACTCATTTTGCTTTGGTTTGAGACCTATTGGCTAAAGTAACAGTGGGAAAAGATTGTGAATATGCAATATTTGACAAAAGTGATTTATTACTAGAGATATAATCAGAAGCGGCTGAGTCCACAACCCATTGTCCAAGAGTACTAGACTGGAAACACAAGCAAAAGAATTACCAGCAACAGAAGTATCAGTCTAAGCAACAGGGGCTACTTGCTATGTTGCTCGGACTCTCCGAAAATATGGCCGGATACGTGTCGGATCCTCCAAAAGTAATGCATTTTTGAAGGATCCGACACGGGTGCGGCTACCATTTGGAGAGTCCGCGCAACATAGGCTACTTGTGGAGATGTCTGCTTACTTGCTCGATACTAAAGGAACTCATTATACTCCCCTTCAGATAAAGAAAAACCCTAGTTACTTGTAGTCTCAGTCTGAGCAACATAAGCATTTTTGGGTGGGTGACATGTAAAGAATAGCACACGTCATGACTGTATCCAAATTTATGACAATAAGAGCACTTGGGTCTAGATCATCCAAAACGACCTCATCCTTGTCTATTCTCCATAGTATGAGATGCCCGATTGTCCACTGACTGGGATACGAGGACAAATGAGTCAAGTGTCTGTGATGAGCTCACTGGGTGACTTGGTGCTGCAACAAGGTGAAGTAACCGAGAGAGTAATTCATCAACTGTGGGGATAGTCGGACTAGCCAAAATCTGGTCACACTGAATCAAGGTCATCAGGGAGACCAGCGAGTGTAAGAACTAGAAACAACTTTTGTCGTTGCTCTTGTTGCTTTTCAATGCTAGTAGAAACTGGCATCAACGTCTTAATTTCTTCCATGACTGCCTGTACTTGTCCCAAGTAAGTAGACATATCCAATTCATGTTTTTTCAAGCTTGTCATTCGCGATATTACATAATAGAAACGAGATATGTCATTAGTGTATAATTTACGAGCCTTTTCCCAAACTAAATAACATGTCTGGAATGGACGAAACAAGGGCATCAATTTGGAATTAATAGATCGCCACATGATACTACATAACTGAGCATCGACCTTCTCCCACAGTGTTTTGGACTTTTCATCACCTTTGCTAGCCTTTTTTGTTAAATGATCTTGAGCATCTTGACCTTTACACCACAACTCGACGGACGAAGCCCAAGCTAAGTAGTTTGAACCTTCCATTAAAGGTTCTAAGGTAATCATAACACCGGAACTGCCAGAACCCGGGTTTTTAGACCCGAAAGCATAGACTCCCAAAGATATCGTTGGATTATCCCCAAATAACAGAAAGAATCAACCAGTGTTATCAAAGGCGAAAAGCGCAAAAAAGCTCTAAGGTCCTTTGGAGCTTTAAGCGCAAAGAGCAAATAAAGCGTGGGCTTTAATGAAAAAAGGCGCAATGGGAAAAAAAGTAAAAATATGCATGTAGTCCAAGACTAATCATTATAAGCATGAATAACAAATATATGGACAAAGAAATTGAAAAAAAAAATTATTATAAAGTGAAATATCAATTGTTTAAGGTCGCCTTTTCAGGATTACACTCATTAGCAAGGAAAAGTAAGCCTTAGAGCTTTGATGCGACAGTAAAGCGCCCAGAAAGCGAGGCGAAGCGCTCAACGTGTTTTGAGTCTCGCTTCAGCGCTTCAACGCGCTTTAAGTGCACCTTTGACAACACTGGAATCAACTGACAACTCACTAAAACAGATGAAGGAAACACTGTGTTTCCTGGGAAAGTACTGTAGCTGCCGAAAAAAATCATTGTAGTTGCCAAAAAACCTCAAAGTGGTCAGAATCAAACGAAAACAGTATGGGTGGGGTCGAAATGGTACACGACCCAACTGTTCTGAAGAAATTTTTTCAAAAAGTGGTGGGAGGGTGCTGCACGCGCCGAAGGGTGGGCTGACGCGCGTGAGCTTCTAGTGGCGCGTGGAGGCGCATGGGATGCTGTTTGCCAAAGATTTTGTCTGGGATTTGGTCGCCGGACAGTGGCAACTCTTGTGGTAGTGTTGGATTTTGCACAACACTGACAAAGACAACGCATATGCAAACGGCCTTGAAAAAGTCGCTGGAAAAAGGCTTCCGTTGACTGATTTCTCTTCCTGAATTGTTGGAATTTATGCATAGCGACATATATAGGGCTCATTGTATCGTGTTTAACATATGTCAATAATATCAATAATATTTTCTCTCGTGCTTTCTCGCATGGTATCAGAGCAATTGTGAGAGATTTCATGTCCTACTCCTAATATATATGGGTTAGGGTTTTACTGCTATTTACATAACTATTCTAACATTCACGAAGATGTTTCGTGATCAAAGGCTAGAATTTAAAATATATAATGTTGCTTTCACTAATACACAATAAGTAATATATCATATAGCATAGAGCGTACTCTTAAGCCATAATTTGTTTGGCAGTTGCATACTTGCATTAGTTTAAGAGATAGTATGAAAGGGTTTTTCTTTAACAACTCCAAATAAGGTGTTTTGGTCATTAAGAACTTTCCTCATCTGGATCTTCAGCTAATAGTCTAATTCCTACCCATAATTTACTCTAATTTTTCTCGGGATAAGTTTACATTTTTTTTTGTGTGTGTATAAAAGGGCATAAGTTTACCCTATATCTGAAGATACAAAGCTTCATGTTTGGTTGGTGTTTAATTTCATGTATCCATTAAATTTCTCTTTTTTCCTTCTCACAACAGATTTTTGCACATATGTATTAAATTCCCTCCATCCTTATCCCATGGACTTTCATTTTCCCTTTTCTGGTGTAGGTTTTAAGCTTTCTGTGCCAATATTTTGTAGTGTCACAAAAAGTCGTTTGGTAACAATTAGTATCATTAGTGTTTATTAGGAGTAGTGTGTATTGATGCATGCCATTTATTCTAAGGCCACAGAGGAACAAAATATGCAAGGCCTACTGTTAGGGAGCCAAAGCCATTATTTCCTTAACCAACTTACAAGTTTGATCATATTGACAACATCCTTTGGCACAAGAAAGTTTTTGTATTGAAATCTAAGTTGCTCGGACACGGGTTCGGGTGTCCGACACGGGTGCGGATCTAAAGGTCGGATCCTTCGAGATGTAAATTCTAAGATTCGGGGATACGGATCCTAGTGTGGATACGGGTGCGGGGATCCGGCTAAAATTAATTCAAAAAATATAAAAATATCTCTAAATTTGTAAGAAATTTAGTGGAATACTTAGCATATCTTGTAAAGTGTATTTCTTTTTTATTCTCAAATTGTAAATAAGTAATGGATTGATATCGTTGATAAGGTATGTTATTTTCTTCAAATTGTATCCTAGTTTCGATTCTGATTTCGGGAATCAAATTGTATCTTGTATCGAATTTTTCCGTCCGTTGTGATCAAAGTACCCAAAAGTGTCTGACCATATCCGGTAAGAATCCCATACCCACACCCATACTAGTGTCGTGTCGACACGGGTGCGGCACCTAAACTGAAGTGTCGGAGCAACTTAGATTGAAATGCACTTCAAGATTATTGAGAGTATATTGGTATTGGACGTTTCACAGTCTTATGCGTGTGTATATATATATAAATATAAAATCTTGATCTATAGAGAGGTAGTGTAGCACCCTTTTGTTACTCCAAGCAATGTATTTGTTTTTTCTCTCTTCTTTGTAAACCTTTTACCCTTATTTTCTCCGTGTTTTCCTAATCGGAGGATTAATCTTATTCTACCTTATTTATTGAATTTTATTAATATTAATATCTAATTGTTAATTTCATCAGCCACAAACAATTGTTTGGTTTATTTCTTATTCAAAAGCATGTTTTAGTAATCTCATGTGATTATTCAATAAAAAATAACTCGGAATACACGTGCATGCCACTTGTCTAGAAACTAGTAGGATAAAATTTAGGTGAAATCCTATTCTCTAAATAACAATTTATCCCCTAAAAGAGCGGGAGTATTGATTGACTTTGCTTCAACTGGTTCTAAAGAATTCTTTTCTCTTTGAACTTCTCTTCTTCGGTCCGTAATTAACATTTTATTAATCTATATACATACACTTAGGGGTGTTCATAAAAACCCGAAAATACCAAATCGACCAAAAAACACAATACTTTTTAGGTTTGGTTAGGTTTTGGTTTTGAATTTTAAAAACCGATCAAATTTGGTATGGTTTAGTTTTAATAAAAAAAACGAACGAAACCGACTATAAAAGTAGCTATTAAATTTATTATTACACCTATATATATATATGTAGATTTTTATATAAAGTTTCTAAAATATTATGGTACATATTAGTCATTTGTATTTTTAGTCTAGTTCTTCGCAATTACAATAATCTAATTGTTTGCCTTTACATTCTAGTTTGATTGGTGGTTTTCTTTTGCTAAATTCAAGAATTTATTTCATGTTAAATAATTGATTTTTAATTGAGTACCTAAATTATTCAACACTATTCGATTCAATTATCATCAATATAACTAGGTAAATGATAGATTTATCAAATAGCAATTAGTTTGATAGTATAACGTTGAAAATATAGTCGCCGGAATATGTATTTTGTAGTGTATGTCTCATATTTAAGGAAAAAAACAATAAATAACCGACCAAAACCGACTTAATGGTTTGGGTTGGTTCCCATATTTGAAGAACCGACTTATTTGGTTTGGTTTCTTTTTAGGAAAAAACCGATCCAAACCGAAACATGAACATCCCTACATATAGTTAGTAACTAGTTTCACAATTTAGCACATATATTTAACTTAAGATATTTATGCGTGATTTTTCTTTCAAATACCACATAAATCTCTAACAAATTTTAAAAAAAAAAAAATTGGATTAATATCTAGTATCACCAAATAAAGATGAATACAAAGTAATATCTAGTTATTACAAAGTAATATCTACTTATTACCTAATAAATTATTATTATTTTTTTTTTTTTCAAATTGCATTTAATAGATGTAGGATAATTTTCTTACAAAACAAGATTAGATCAAATTCGATACTGGTTATAAAATTCCCAAAAACAAGAAAAAAAGTTTCTTATCTTTCTTTCTTCGAAGTCTAATCCCTATATGCTATAGTATCCCTCTATGATCTTGAATCTCATCCTTTGTCTTATCGTTACGTATGGTACTGATAGTATCAACTAACTACAGTTGCTTATTTAGTTGTTATCACCATCAAATTCCATATAATCACATTGAACGTCTATGTTAAAGGTAGTGTAGGCTCACTAATCCTCTTGAAGTCTGAATCTGCCTCTGGGTATATGGAGCTGTTTATTGTAGTGGTGTAGTACACATCTCAATAACATCTTTCCAATCTCACAATAAATTTTTTTTTTTTTTTTGGATCAGTCCAATCTCACAATAATTCCTCTCTGGAAGAAAAAAATAATATTAACAAACTCTAAAACAGTAGAAAGAAGATCAATGAAATAACAAACTTGAAGTCACTGAAATGCCTTTAAACATGATGGTGAAATGAAGATCTCATTATACCATGGAGTGAAAAGAGAAAGAGAAGTACATGGAGTAGCTGGATACCTCTTTTCATGGATATAATCATACGCCTTTGAATGCGCAATTGCTATCCAGTTCATGGCCTGATTGAAGACACCAGTAGGTAAAGCAGAAGTAGCAACCTCCAGCATATCAGGATGACCACCAGGCCAGGTACCAGCACAGTAAGTGAGCATACAAAAGACATGAGGCTCGTTAAAAGTGACCCAATAGTCCACTATATCTGCAACAGAGTCAACAACGAGCCTGTAACAATGGAGCACATACTCATTAGTAACAGAAAAGTATCACTTGCAAGCCCATTACAGTGTTAAACATGAACTGCATAATTATGCTGGTTGACGAAGAGTGTTACATGTGATTGTCCATAATTGCAACCAAATTGTACATCATATTTAGATAGTTGATTGGCAGGCTAGGGATATAGGTGTAAAGAAAGTATCAAGTAGCTATAATTTAAGCTACATGATGGGGTAATTATCTGATATATATGAGCCTGATCCCACAGAGACCTCACACAAGGTAGGGGTAAGGTCTCCGTACACTCCGCCCTCCCCGAAACTCACTTGTGGGACTGGGTATCTTGTTGTTGTTGTATATGAGCCTGACCCTGAAGAACTAAAATATACAGTAACCAAACCTGGTAAATTCCATGAAATAGTCAACTGTCTTTTCCAATTTCCATCCCCCATATTCTCCTGCCCATGGTGGTAGAGAGTGATGAAACAATGTCAGCATGACCTTCATCCCATAGGATCGGACCCTATTAATGATCCATTTATATCGCTCCAATGCCGCAAAATTGACCTATAGGATATATCAAGTAACTTAATATGTCTTAGGGAGTATGTAAAGCATATTCACCACATTACTTTAACCACGTGAACTTCATACTCCCAATTCCCCTCCCCAAAAGAATATCAAAATATAATTCCTGATTTTGCCTAGACACCAAAAACGAAAAAGATAATAATCAAAAAGTATATTCTTTAGTGTAAGGTGGGAGAACACGTGAGGGCAACCTCTCACTCCAGATTTAGAAAAGTGAAAAAGAGAAAGGCTCTATTATTAAAGTACCAGCAAGTCCACAAAAATTCTAGTGTTATATTACTTTGGGTAGAAGATATGTCTTCTTAGGGGGAAATTAATTTTAGAAAACCAAAACAAAGGGTGATATGAAATTCGGAAGAGAGGAACAAATTTTACAATAGCCTGAAATTGGTGATACTTAGCACAGGTGATGTTTGCATCAAATCCATTTCCATAACTTCCAAAACGGCATGCTTCTAGTGATACAGAAGTAGATTATATTTATGTGATAAAGTGAGTTTTAGAAATCAAGGAGTCAGCATGAAATTGTAAGAATGGTTAACATACAGAATATAATAACAATATAAAAGTAGACTAATGCATTTCATTGTTAAGTTCTTACAGTTTCTTTCAATCCACTGAGTGGCTCTTCAGGCATGATCCTGGACCAATCTACTCCCATTCGAAAGACTTGAACACCAGTATTTTTAGCTAGTTTCAATTCAGTGTCAGGATCAGACCAAAACCTTAGCCTTTCCTCCCTGAGAAAATCCCAAATATTCAACAAGTCAAAGCAAATAAAGTGGATAATGGGTTTGTTGATATTTAATATCAGGTTATCGAGACTTCACAAGTTAAGAGAGCAAAGCTTTAGGGGTTTAGTATAGTTTTCAGCATGCTATGCACCCATAATTTCTGAGACTTCAAAAAAAACGTCTAAGCCGAACCACAGAACTTACGGGTGTGGGACGTTATGCCAGGCAGCAACATTATGATCACACTGCTCAGTTGGAGTTTGCTCTTCCTCTTCTACGTACTTCTCAAATCCTCTTATTTGTGCCTCGATGGCTATCCTAAGGGACTTTTTCCTCTTTATTGTTTTGGTAGCTTCTCTCTGAGTTAAAGGGGCTTGTTGAGATCCACCATCACCTGTAGCAGAGGCCATAATAGCATCTGCAGGTTGAGGGTGCGGGTGTTTATGTGATTCTGACCGGTCGCAGGAAGTATTTTCGGCAAAATGGAGCCAAGCATCATCGAGCCTGTCTTCAACATGTGCAGGTGCTGTAGCCAATCCAAAAAAGAATCCTTTCTCCCTTTCTAGATAGTATTGCCAAGAGGTCAAACCACAAACTCACACATATACAGATATTCGATAATTATGTTAATTCTTGTGGACAATCATATGCATATATGTGAAGGCAAGAACCATATAACTGCAGCAAGAGTTGTATAACTGAAAAGAGAAACATATTTATAGCATTAAACTGTATGATAACATAATACACCCCTCGAGTATTTTATGGGGAAACCACGGATTATTGAATACTGATGTGAAGTTAGTTGCAGCACACAGAATACTAACTTAATCTAACTTCACATAAGAACGCTTTCAGCATGTATCGGCAACAAAAATCGTATTGAAACTCTAGAATATGGGGGATACCAGTGTAGGGTGAAAAAGAGTTTTAGGAAGGTGGATATTCAGGTAAGGCTCGTCAACCTTCCTCTTTCTCTTTTCAGGGATAAGGGACCATCCACCTTTCTATCCAGACTTTAAGTAAGCATAAGCTTTAATAAAATCTTGCTTCACAATGATTAGACCAAGTGTTCATTTAACTTACTGACGAAGTCAATTTATATCAACTGACCATCCAAAATGGAATAACGTACTCGCTCAAATTGTACATAACATTTTCTCTGTCGAACTAATTTATTAACCAAATTCCTTCCATAGCATCTTAAACTCCATGTTCAATCACACACTTCCATAAAAAATGAAACAGATAGAGTAGGCTAATTAAAAAGTTTCGATTAGGTTCAAAAGCTAAAAGGAGTTCAATTACCAGAGGGATTGACATTGAAGTCAGCAAGAACATCAGCGGAGTCGTCTATGGGAGAGGGAAATTGCTTGAGGTTCTTCTTCCGGTAGACGGAGTAGGAAAAAGCATTGGCGGCAATGGTGACTGTTACTAGGACTCCGGCGAGCTTCGTTGCCGCCGTGAAAAGAGCAATCACTGACATGGTTAACAATCCAGAAGCAGACAGTTGCACTGTGGGGCTGTTTGTGTGATGAATAGAACCCCCTGCCAGTGCGAGCCAATACAAACTCAGTATGCGTGAGGCATTGTGCTTTCTTTTAAAAAAAATTGGAGTCATTCGCAACGCTGATAACGACAGAGCACACAGTGATTGCCATCCGTTAAAATCCAATATTATCACGCCACGTTGGCCTATTGATGCTAATTTTAACTAGAATTTTTACATTTCTACGTCTCATTGCGAAACTTATTAACAATTATATTTAGCATATCAAATTATTCATCGTCATTATTAATTTAAGAGTCTCATTAGTGGATAATTTTTACTCTTTAATTAAAGGTATTCATATATTTACTATGTCAAATTATTCATCCTATGTCATACTTGCACCCTTTTTCCGCTCCCCTTTCTTTCTCTTCTCCCTTCCTTCTTCTTCTGAAAAAATATAAAGATGAAAATTGTAATTATTTTATGTATATTAATCAAGTCTGATAATCTTTAACCAACTCAATAGCTCAAGTAATAACTTTTTCATCTTCTCCCGTCATGTCTTCAATACTACAAGGCCTAAGAACTCCAACTAAGCAGTCCCATAGCTTAGGAAGCTTTTCAAATAAAGATCCACCAAATTTTTCACATAAGTACTTCAAGGCAAGTTCAGATCCACGTCTACTGATGAAGCCCTCAACCTTTAAACGATCTTCGCTAGGGCAGAGCATATTAACTTTCGATTTATGTCTATTACTGCTATTAAACCAATCAATCCCTTACCCCTTCACTTTGATTTAAAGATTCAACTTTTAAATACTAAGTTTCACCCTCAAATCTTAAATTAATTTGTAGTAAATTTTGTAGATGAGAGAAAATTTTGTAATCAATATTTTTTTTCAACATAAATTGTAGTTTAATTGTAGTATACATATAGTAATTTTGTAGACACTATTAAAAATAATACAGCTTTAATCAATACTTAACTGATTTGTAATTTATTTGTAATTTTTTGAAGAAATTTTGTAGATGAAGAGAAAATTTGTGTAGTCAATATTTCTTTTCAACATAGATTGCAGTTTAATTATAGTATAAACGTAGTAATTTTATAGATACTCATAAAAACAATACACCTTTATACAATACTAAAATTAATTTGCAATTTATTTAAGTTTTTTTGTAGAAACTTTATAAATGAATATAAAATTTTGTAGTCAATATTTTTTTCAACATAGATCGTTGTTTAATTATAGTATAAGTGTAGTAATTTTATAGATACCCTTAAAAATAATACCGTTTTATACATACTTAAATTAATTTGTAGTTTATTTGTAGATAGATGTAGGAATTTGTACGTACACTAAATTTTGGCTGATATTTTTTCTTGTTTAGAGATAAAAACAAGAAAAATGGAAAGCAAATATCTTTCAGATTGTTCTCGTTCCAGATTGCTCGTTCCTTACGTCTTTTTGCTCATGAAGTATGAGTTTGAATTTGTATGATTTTTGTTAATACTTGTGGTAATGGCTATAACCATTTTTTTACGTTTTCTCCGTGAGAAAAGCAATTTCTCGTAACATCATAAAGTTCACGAATTGTTTACGATTACTTCAAATAAAATTTGACCAAATAGGAGTGCGTGTAAGAGCAGAGAAAATATGTGCACCGTCCGATTAGGAAAAGCGTTCATACGTTAACTGATTTAGTTGAATTTAATCCTTATACTGCTTAAAAATGGATTACTAGTTAGCTATATATATCGATCTGTTTAAGTTTTGGAACAACTATCTAAAATAGAATCGAAGGTAAGATCCACAAAATTGTGACATATGAGTGAGAAAAAAGAAAAATGGTATAACTAAATCCCTTAATTGAATGCACTAATAATGGATCGGGGGCCTTTTAAGGTGTAATGTATATATTTTGTAAACAAAACTTGTGTAGGTAGGGTAATTTACTAAACATGAATATTTAGGGTAATATAGTTTACTATATGGCATAGAAATGTAAAAATCCCTTTTAACTAACGCTAAGTTATCATCTACCTAGTTTTTAAAAATTCAATTTAGATGATTTAGTTTGACAAAAAAAAAAAAAAAAATTGACATGTGGTCCTAAAGTAGGGCAAAAATTTTGTGGAGTCATAATATTTTTGTAGTTATAAACGTTTAAAATTAAATTGTTTGTAAATATAAAAATGTGTCATTTTTTTTTAAACAGACTAATAACAAAATATCATTTATATTGAAATAGATGGACTATAATAAATATTAGTGCATTTGTTTGTGCTTTGCACCGTCCTAAAAATCTTATTAAATATACACGATAAACCTTTTATAACATTTGAATATAAAAATAAATAAAGATTCTTTGTACTTTTTAAATCCAAATAGATTAAATTTTAAAGTTTTATTATTACAGACCGTAAAAACATAAATAATTTATAGGATGATATGTTGTAATTGCAATCAAGATGAAACAAATAAATTTTCTTTTTTGTATATTCAAGCAGATATTGTACCTCTATATTGATTTATTTACATATATAATAATTTTACTAGATTAGAGTTAAAAAGTGTGAGTTCATAGTGAAACTAGTAAATCCTGTGGTCGAGCAACAATCTTACTAATACATACAGGTTACTCAAAGACCAATGATATTATTATCTTTAAATTGTTAATATAAGGATGTATTTGGTATGAAGAAAAATATTTTTCATGGAAAAAAATTTTCTAAAAAATATTTTCATGGAAAATGAGTAGTTTTATCACTTATTTTCTCTTGATTGGTTGGTGAATGAAAAATATTTTCCGAAAAATATTTTTTTTTTGTTTGGTTTGATAGTAGAAAATAAAATATTTTCTTAGAATATTTTAAAATATTTTTTTTTGTATTTTCCAAAATATGGTTGGATAATTCTTGATAATCAAATATTTCAAGAAGATCCACAACATACTTCATTGATATCAAATAAATCTATGAAAGTCTACATCATCCTACATTCTAGAAACACGTTGTTTCAGCCCTCGAATCACGGAGATAATTAGGAGAGAAGAATCAACAGAGAAACAGGATTTTACTCGCCTCATTTTATCAATAAAATTACGTTTCTTCACATTTATTTTGTGATTGCAATTGATTTTTGTATCACATATAATTTATAGCAAACAGAATGAACAAACAAAGTTTTATTGGTGTTGATGAAGTACTTAGAATAAGAAAAAGAAAATAATGGATACTACAAGAATCCACGTACTAAAGGCTTCATCAAATAGAATGAAAAAGAGAGCGAACTTTTAGTAATAATTTGATAAAAAAATAATTAGATGAAACATTTCGTCTCCGTATGATAGGGAATGTAGAAGAGGATCCTTGACATGATAAATCATACGAACTAGTGGACTTGGAAAAAGGCAGCGTATGGGGTTAAATATGAATTAACCCTTCGAGGCCGAGTGTGGCTTTCCCCATGCCCATAAAATAGTGAGGGCACGACCCTCCCTTATGTTTCTTACAGCGAGGGTATAACATAGGCATACGGGTAACGTCGACGTGTGTATTTAGACGTCCCCTCTTTAAGGGCGCTAGCGACTCCTCGACGAATTGTAATTTTAGTAAGGAAGTCTCACCTCTATATAAAGGGGGGTTTCCTTATTGTAAGGGGATCATGTGTTATTGTCTAATAATACAACTTCTATAATTCTCTCTCTACTATTCTCTCAATTGTGATCGTCGATTATCTTTATAATTTCTTCATTCTTGCAAACATTTCTATACTATAATCATACTCATTCCATTTGGGGTTTATTATATTTAATTGCGATTTACCCCTCTTATATTTTCGATTGTTAATATCTCGCAAAGTAATCGATAACTTTTGAGTCAAATAATTTGGCGCCGTCTGTGGGGATTTCGAGAATCAAAATCATAATATCCACCTAAAGATCAACCAACCATCTCATCTATATCACACGAAAACCCAGAAATGGCCAAAAATAACGCTAGATCCAAAGCCATAATGGGGATTACAACCGATCTTCTTAGCTCCCTTAATGAAGTCGGTGACGATGGTGTCACCAACACAACACCTGGCACCGCACCAGAAACAGAAACCTCACCTTCCCCCTCCGGAAATTTAGCAACCTTGCATGACAAAGGAGCTTCCACATTCGCTGCAAAAGAAGCACCCTCGGCAGTCAGGAAACTACTAAAAGAATGGCTAACCAGCACCCTGAGTGAGTTAGTCGAAAAATCACCATAGGGAAACATCAGAACAATACCAAGGACGAGTATCGCCACTACCGCGGACGAGCAACAAGAGACGCGAGCAAACAACCAATCCACCGAAACATATACCCATGACGACACGCTGACCGCCATCCTGAGAAAGATGGAAGAAATGGAGAGCGAAAAAAAGGCTCTTCGCGACCAGATGAAGGAGCACCAGGAAAGGGTCAACAAAATTCCCGGAGCCCCTCCAAAAAGCAACGTAGGGAGGTTCGTAGAGCAACAATACTCCGAAGAAGCTGCCCCCTACTCCATCCCAAAAACCTTCAAGATGCCCCTTACTTAAGGGTATACAATAAAACCACCGACCCCGAAGACCATCTCATTCACTACGTTACCACCGTAAAAGGTAACGACCTATCGAAGGATCAAGTACCATCAGTGCTGCTGAAAAAGTTCGGCGAGACGCTGATCGGAGGGCCCTAACATGGTACTCCCAAATCCCTGCTAATGCAATATCAATCTTCGAAGAAATGGCGGATAAGTTCGTCACCGTCCATGTTGGTGTGAAGAAGGCAAAGGGAAGTGTGAACGACATCTTCGCCGTCAGGCAAGCCACAAGCGAAGGCCTCAGGGGCTTTCTCGCCAAATTCAATAGGGTAAGAATGAGCCTAACGTGTTGGAAGGGATGGCGGTAACTACCTTCCAAAACGAACTCAGCAGGGACGACTCTAAAGCAACCAAGAAGTTGTTGAATCGCCTCATGAAGTATCCCCCTACGACATGGGATGAAATCCACAACATTTACTGCGCCGAAGTACAAGCGGACAAAGATGATCCCAATGGGCCGACCTAACGGTTGACAACCATACAATCGGAAACAAGGAAAGATTGATGCCATGAGGGGCGTCGTAAGCACCCCCTTTGTTCCAACAAGCAACAGCATCAGCCATATATGATATCTCCCTTTCTGCCTCCTCGACATGCGAACGCACTACAGCGGCATACTACCCCACTCCGAAATGAAAGAGGTACGCCCCCTTTATTATCATCAAATAATTTTTGTGTCTCTCCTTCAGAAATAGTGTACGCACTGGAGAAGCTTTGCACCAAGGTGCAATGGCCTCAGAAGATGAAGTCGGATCCTGCCACAAGTCAAATGTCCTGTGTGAATTCCATCAAGAACGAGGACACAAGACCAAAGATTGGATAGGCCTGCGACAGGAGGTCGTCAGAATGTTAAACCAAGGATACCTAAAAGAGCTGCTCAGCGATAAAGGAAAGGTAAACTTCGCGCGCGGGCGAGAACAATCCCGCGGACCACCAAAGCTGCCTTTCCCGACACGGATGGTAAATACGATCGTTGACAATGGAAACGACTCCGCAATCAACCATGTCAAATTTGCCAACACGCACAGGATAAAATGGACTATCTCCCATGAACGGTATGACGACTTCGAAGCGAGTATCACCTTCGACAAGTCTAATGCCGACGATTTGGGTTTTCCTCATTATGATGTTTTAGTTATTACTTTACATATTGTTGATACGTACATCGAGAGAGTCATGATCGATGACGGAAGTGGTGCCTGTATCATCCCCCCGAGAGTTCTTTCATAGATGGGACTTGAGGACAGGATAATACCCCGCTGCATAACACTAACCGGTTTAAACAATGCAGTTGAACGTACGTCCGGAGAAGTGATCTTTCCCGTCCTCGCGGGAGGAGTCACATTGGAAACAACTTTTCACGTGATGGATCAGGAGACGGCATACAATGTCATCATTGGGCATCCATGGATACATGCCATGCGAGCGGTCCCCTCAAGCTTATACCAAGTGGTCAAGTTCCCTACCCCATGGGGGATATTCAGCATCAAAGGGGAACCACGCACCGCGCAATACTGTTACAAAATAACATAAGACTGCGCTCACACCCGACAACTGAGGGGAGCGAGCGCGGAAGCATAGCAATTAGCCATGTCGGGGACTAAAACTAACCCGACGGTGACACCATCAGGGATCCAGACATTGTAGAAGCCTGCAAAGCAACGATTGAGGATTTCGATCTGAGCCAGCTGGATAGCAACAACCCCGAAAAGAAAGCTTCGGCCACAGACTCGCCAACCCAAGTAAGTATTGTGAATTCTTAACTAACCATGCAGACTTGTTCACCTTTTCCCATGCAGATATGCCGGGGATTTCGCTAGATATCGCTACCCATAAGCTAAATATCGACCCACTACACCCGTCAGTACCGCAAATCAAAAGAAAGTTCAACGCTGCAATCAATGAAGCAGTCCGCGAGGAAGTAGATAAGTTACTTGCCAAATGGCTCTACCAAGGAGTCAAAATACCCTCAGTGGTCGCCAACGTCGTGATGGTCAAAAAGAAAACGGGAAGTGAAGAATGTGCGTGGACTTCACCGACCTGAACAAAGCATGCCGTAAGGACTCATTCCCCCTCCCACATATCGACTAGTTGATCGACGCCATCGCCGGACATGAAATGCTGAGTTTTCTAGACGCATATTCCGGTTACAATCAGATCCGGATGGCTGAAGAAGATCAAGAGAAAACAACCTTTATCACGCACCAAGGGACCTACTATTACAAAGTAATGCTCTTTGGGCTCAAAAATGCAGGGCCACGTATCAAAGACTGGTCACCAAGATGTTTAAAGGGCAACTCGGTAAAACCATGAAAGTTTACATTGACAACATGCTAGTGAAATCCGCAAAAAAAGGAGGGTCACATCAACCACTTACAAGAGGCCATCGAAATACCAAAAAGTATGGGATGAAGCTGAATCCCGAGAAATGTGCCTTCGGCCTGGCGTCGGGAAAGTTTCTAGGGTTTCTCATATCCTAAAGAGGTATCGAAGTCAACCCCGACCAAATTAAGGCGATCGCCTCGATACCCGAGGTGCTAAACAACAAAAAGTAGGTCCAGAAATTGATGGGTTGAATAACCGCCCTCTCTAGATTTATCTCACGATCCTCCGACAGATGCCACAAATTTTTCAACGTCCTAAGAAAGGACAACAAATTCCAGTGGAACGAAGGATGCATCAAAGCCTTACAAGAACTGAAAACATATCTATCATCACCACCACTGCTGACCAAAGTGGAGTCGGACGAGCCCCTGCTGATATATCTGGTCGTATCGGAAGTCGCCATCAGCACAGTGTTGGTTCATGAAATGAAAGGTACGCAATCCCCTATCTATTACATTAGCAAAACTTTGGTGAACGCTGAAACGCGATATCCACACCTCGAAAAATTGGATCTGGCACTGGTCACAGCTTCAAGAAAGCTCAAGCCTTATTTCCAATGCCACCCCATTAAAGTAGTGACCACATTCCCGTTAAGAAGCATTCTACATAAGCCCGAACTATCGGCCCGGCTCGCCAGATGGGCCATAGAGCTCAGCGAGCATGATATCACATATATCCCTAGAACCGCCATCAAGTCGCAAGTCCTCGCCGACTTCGTAGCTGACTTCAGCGCCAAAATATTGCCAGAGGCAGAAAAGGAGGCCCTGCATTCCACCTTAAATACCGACCTTTGGGCCCTCTGCATGGATAGAGCCTCCAATGCCTTGGGATTGGGACTGGGACTTGTATCGAAGTCCCCATGGGTGAAATCATTTCCTAGTCCATACGATGCCCTGAGATGACTAACAATGAGGCAGAATACAAAGCCGTTATTACAGGTATAAAGCTAGCCATTAGATACGGGGACCGCTGGCTCGTCCTGCATTGCGACTCTCAGCTCGTGGTAAATCAAGTCACTAGGACTTACCAAATCAAGGAACAAAGATTGCAGAAATATCAGGCAGAAATCCACAGGTTGATGACACAACTCGATGAGTGTCGCTTCAAGCAAGTTCCTATAGCACAGAATCCCGAAGCGGACGGTCTGGCAAACTAGCCGCAGCCACCACAAGCCTCAACAAAGAAAGCGTCGTCACTCACCTTAACTCGGCAATCGATCACACAGAGGTACTCTCCTTACATTTAACCTGGGACTGGCGCAACTAGTTTTTATCATACTTGCAGGAAGGAACTCTCCCGCCCAATAAAAAAGAGGCAAAGAAGCTCTGTGTGCAGGCCGCCAGATATTAGACGATAAACGACAAGCTCTACAAAAGGACCTTCGGAGGACCCACGGCCAAGTGCCTAGGCCCCAATCAAACGACGTTGGTACTGGAAGAAGTACACGAAGGCCATTTCAGCTCCCATACGGGCAATCAAGCACTCATATGCTCCCTAATACGAGCCAGATATTACTGGCCTACTATGAAAAAAAATGTCGCATAGTACGTCTGCCGATGTGATAGATGTCAAAAGTTCGCCCCCATGATACACCAACCGAGAGAACCCCTCCATTTGGTCACTTCCACTTGGCACTTCATCAAATGGGGAATGGACATAGTTGGCCCGTTACCCGTCGGACGAGGAAATGTACGTTTTTTATTAGTTTTAACTGAATATTTCTCCAAGTGGGTAGAAGTAGGTGCATACACCCAAATATGCGAGTAAGAAGTCATCGCATTCATATGGAAGAACATCATCTATCACTTCGGCATCCCCAAAGAAATCACCTGTGACAACGAGCAATAGTTCATCGGTCAGAAAATGACAGAATTCTTCAACAAATGGCACATCAAACGGACATGCTCCACACCGTATCATCCGGCCGCCAATGGTCAAGCAGAATCATCAAACAAAACCATACTGAATATACTGAAAAAGAAACTTGAAGACGCCAAAGGGCTATGGCTTGAACTGCTACCAGAGGTGTTGCGGGCACACAAGACCACCCCTAAATCTTCCACGGGAGAAACACCATACTCGCTGGTTTATGGAACTGATCATACCAGTTGAAGTGGGCGAGCCAAGCTTGAGGTACTCACACACAAGCAGAGAAGAAAATGACTCGAACCGACTCCAAGACCTCGATGAAGCTAAAGAAAGGAGGGAAATGGCCCACATTAGGATGACGACCCAAAAACAGCAAATCGAGAGATACTAAAACAAGAAGGCAAAAATCCGACCACTCAAAGTAGGCGACTATGTCCTCAAAGCCAAGACTTTGGCATCCAAGGATCCAAGCGAAGGAAAACTGGGTACCAATTGGGATAGACCTTACAAAATTACTATGAGAGCAGACAAAGGATCGTTCAACTAGAGACCATGGAAGGGAAGACACACCTAAACAACTGGAACATCTCTCACCTAAAGTATTTCCATTTCTAAAGAGCACCCCCCGAATTGTACTCTCTTTCCCTTATCCGAGTTTTTTCCCAATCGGGTTTTCTCAGAAAGGTTTTTAACAAGGCGACGAAGGAGATGCTCGAAAATGCTCACGAGGCAAATATGACATGCAGTTACTCTGCTAGCCAGCACAACATTGTATCACAGGGACTAAGCCAACGGCCATCTCCAATGAATGAAAGGCTACGACCATCTCCAATGTATGTAAGGCTACAGCCACCTCCAATGAATGAAAGGCTACGGCCATCTCCAATGAACGAAAGGCTACGACCATCTCCAATGTATGTAAGGCTACGAACATCTCCAATGAATGAAAGGCTACGGCCATCTTCAATGTTTGTAAGGCTACGACCATCTCCAATGAATAAAAGGCTATGGCCATCTCCAATGTATGTAAGGCTACGGCCATCTCCAATGAATGAAAGGCTAAGGCCATCTACAATGAATGAAAGGCTACGTCCATCTCTAATGTACGAAAGGCTACGGCTACCTCCAATGAATGAAAGGCTACGGCCATCTCTAATGTATGAAAGGCTAAGGCCATCTACAATATAATAAAAAGAGGCTAAGTCTGTTTACAACGTACAGAAGGCTAAGGCTGTCTACGACGTACAAAAGGCCAAGGCCGCCTATAAAGCAGAAAAGACTAAGGCCATCTACAATATAAAAAATGGCTAAGGCCGCCTATAACGCGAAAAAGGCTAAGGTCGTCTACAACGTACAGAAGGCTAAGGCCGTCTATGACGTACAAAAGGCCAAGACCGCCTATAAAGCAGAAAAGGCTAAGGCCATCTACAATATATAAAAGGTTGAGGCCGCCCATAACATATAAAAGGAGGTTGTCCATAACGTATAAAAAGCCAAGTCCAGTATCAAGGTGATTGACTCAATTCAATTATGATAGATCAACTCGACACGACCGAGATCGTTAAAATGGTCTCGACCACCTCAAAACGAACAAACGGCTGAGGCTTGTATCGTAGTAATCGACTCGGCTCAACTACTATAAATCGTTTTGACACAATCAAAATCGCTAAACAGTCATAATCATTCCAAGATAAGCAAAAGACCAAAGTCGTTACCATACAAGGTTGATCCAGCTCGACTACGATGTATCAGCTTGACAATGATTGATACTACGCATGCTGCTACAACAAGCACACAAAATGAAAGGTACAAAAAGAAGGTATGAGCACCAAAAAAATGATTTCCATTTACTCCAAAAAATATATATTTACAAAAAATCTTATCCCCTCAGCTGCAAATTCACAACAACAAAATAAACATACGTCCTAACTACCACCACCCTGTTCGTCATCGCCAGCCGGCCCGTCACCTTGCTCACCGCCGCCCTCAGCCCGGAATAATGCAGAAATTCAGGACCTAGTACCAATTGGTTCACATCTACAAAGGTACAGCCCGCTGGGACCGGGGAATCAAAGTTATACCCACAAGCTTCTCGGGCGAACCGAACCAGATGACATTGGTCCTTAACCTCCGCCTCGGTAGCCTGACCAACGATGTGCAACTCTTCATAAACTATCAACCTGGCCTCAACGTACATCCACATGTCGTGCGCCTCACTAGACATATCGTCGGCCAATCCGGTCACTGCTGCCTGCTTGAAAGCGTCGACTTTAGCTGTCTTGGCATTAAGCTCGGCGGTTAGGGCATCAACTTTGGCACGCAATTCAGCAGCCTCCTCCATTGCCCCACGGTCAATCTCCAGCTCATCCTCCTTCGAGCGAAGGAGATTCTCCAGCTCTATGTTTTGAGCCACGATAACCATTAAATTTGCATCTGTTTGCTCCAACTGAGCCACACGCTCTCGCAGCCGAGCTTCCGACTACTCCAAACCCTCGCAAAATACATGAAATTGCGGGTCTTGGGCATAGATATCTACCAATGTTTGGTGCTTAGCTCGGCACTCTCTATACTTTTTATTACCCTCTTAAGGGTGGCAGTCTTCCTCTAAGCACGCTGACCCCTCTCCACTTCCAAAATGAGGATCTGAGGAGGGAACAAAACATAAGTCAGCACATACCTAAAGGCTCACACTAAGTAACAAAAAACAACAAAGCATACCTGTAAAGGTGCACCGGCGACTCGTCGGGATAAGTCCCTATCGCTGACGTCTTTTAGAGTCTCGCTCTCGGCAGCCGCACATAGCAAAGTCATGTCCGCCGTGGCCTACTCACTCTCCAGCAACAGGTTATACCCAATCGGGATCACGATTCAACGGTTGGACCCAACCGCTACCATTTCCACTCGAGTGTGATCCCCTTGCGGCATGTCCGCAGCCGTAGGAGCCCGCCCGGAATCCGCTCTTCCATCATCAGCAACCGCCTCAGCAGCATCTGGTATGTCCTCTCCTTCGACTCTTAGGGAGGTAATATCGGGTACGACCTCCCTCAGAAGAGCCGGCCTCCCCGGACAAATGGTATCGCCCATCAAGATTGGCCTCAACTCAAGATGGCGTATATTCTCCCTCCTACG
Source organism: Nicotiana noctiflora (assembly GCA_032618575.1). Taxonomy (NCBI): domain Eukaryota; kingdom Viridiplantae; phylum Streptophyta; class Magnoliopsida; order Solanales; family Solanaceae; genus Nicotiana; species Nicotiana noctiflora. Next base: position 7,428 of record JASVEL010008988.1, on the reverse strand, counting down.
CTCGACGGCTATGCCATTGCCGAGAAGCAGTCGACACCTCTTCCGCTCCGGCAGCTCTTCGCCTTCGGAAGCCTCCTCTTCGACATGATGAGATGGAGGCGAAGGAGTCGCCTCGTTCGAAAATTCGACTACTGGCTCGACCTCAAGTTGAGTAGCCTCAAGAACGCCCTCGCCAGAGGGTTTCCGGGTCATATTTCCCCCTTTGGACCGAGGAGCTTCGGAAGCATCCTCGGTAGAAGCTTCTACGGTCGCATACTCGCCCTCAGGCTGAGCAACCTCAGGAACATCCTTATCTGAAATCTCCTAAAGCACATACTCATCAACAGAGCTCGCTGCTGAGGGAGCTGCAACATTACGTCTTCTCCTCCTTCGATGGGCATTCCGAGCTGCCAAAATAAAGTAAGTCAAATGACGACGCCTGAAAATAAAATTACCAAACCGAAAGTCAGTACAATACCTGAAGGGCCGTATTTTATGATGAATGTTGTCCACGTTCGGCATTCCTCTGCGAGAGGAATTACTCTTTCCACCCACAACCTTATATATGGTACAAGTCGGGGCAGAGAGATCCTAGCTGCAAAAATAGGAAAGCAAGAAAAGTCACAAGGACTGATGGGCGTAAGTGATGAAAAGTATTAAGTCTATAAAGCAACACTCATGTTCGGGATTCCATATTTTTGGGAACCCTTCTGGGGCCGCCACCAAGTCCGATGTTCGGACAAATAAAAATTTTAGCCAAAAACGGCGATTGGTCTTGTCATTTTCTTGGACAACCAGGCCTTTTGCACCTCGATTTTTCAACTGTACATCGTTCCCCTCATGAAACCGAGGCTAAATAGCTACATCAGGTGGTGGATGATCCTGACATTAAGTCCAGCCCGATCAACATAAGTGGTCAGTATGCGACATACTTTTCATGTGTACAGAGTGAGCTGAGCTGGACATATATTGGCAAAGCTCCTCTGTCAAAGGGTATATGGGGAGGCTACACCCAATCAAGAAGGGGTATTCATAAAAAGCACAGAACCCCGATCTTTGCACGTTGGCGAAGTCCTCTTTGGCTGCCCTCATAATCACCATATCAAGAATTTGGCATGACTCCCGCAAATTGTCTAAATGTGAGTCAGGGAACTCAGAACGGCTCCGGGGAAGCACATTATCTACAGTGAGAGGAACAGGGGGACTTTGAGTCTTTTTTCCACCACCCGAAGATGGTGGAAACCTAGAGGGAGACTCGTCTCCATTTCCTCCACGTTGTTGGCCTTGTTTTGCCATAATCAGAGTTTGTCTAACAAATAAACATGTCAACGGCTAGGGAAACTAACTTCGAAGAAGACTCGAAGGATTCAAATACAAAAGTTACTAAAAGCCCTAACGAAAGACGAAAATAGGAAGATAAAGTCTGAGAAGTTCGAAAGATAGTAAAAATCAAACCCTCCTCCTATTTATAGAGCCTTAATACACGGGGATCGAAGAGGTAAGCATCAGAAAAGGGGCGGAAAACAGAAACGTCAAATCTCCCCTGATCTATCTTGGGAGCAGTTGTAATCATGACGCATGTCGGCAGTGATGTCAATTCGAAAAGTAGGCCATGTGTCAATGCATTAATGTTGCCACGACGGATTGACTTTCCACCCATTGTAGACGTACATCGAGTACGCCTCCAACAGGTGGATGGACTAACTGTATGGGTCTAAATATGGATTAACCCTTAGGGACGAGTGCGCCTTTCCCACGCCCATAAAATAGTGAGGGCACGACCCTCCCTTACGTTTCTTACAGCGATGGCGTAACATAGGCGTAAGGGTACAAACGTCGACGTATGTATTTAGACGTCCCCTCTGCGCCAGCGACTCTTCGACGAATTGTAATTTTAGTAAGGAAGCATCACCTCTATATAAAGGGGTGTTTCCTTGTTGTAAGGGGATCATGTGTTATTATCTAATAATACAACTTCTATCATTCTCTCTCTATCATTCTCTCTCTACTATTCTCTCAACTATGATCGTCGATTGTCTTTATAATTTATTTATTCTTGCAAATATTTCTATACTATAATCACACTAATTCCATTTTGGGGTTTATTATATTTGATTACGATTTACCCCTCTTATATTTTCGATTGTTAATAGCTCACAATGTAATTGATAACTTTTGAGTCAAAAAGGTAGGATATAGCAATATAATGCATATCTTAAGGGAGACCTAACATAGGCCGATCTATTCGATGAACGTTAATAGTGGTTGAAGAAGTTACAAAAATATTGTTCCCTCTAGTTTTGTGACATAATTTTGACATTCCAACTATTTTTTTCCTTAAAACATTTCAACTTTATCTTATGAATATTACATTTTTTAACTTTGTACCTAAATAAGCATATTCTTTTTGGAAGTTAAAATTATGTGTTTATAGCATTTTTCATATATTTTAAGTGTCAAATAAAAAAATAATGAGAGAAAAGTTATTTTTTTCTTTAAAAAATAACGTATGTAACTTAAATATATGATAGGAGCATTTACATTTAAATTTTCATTTTCACTTCCTTTCCTTTTACTATGTTTTATTATTTATTTGATTCTCTAATGTAATTTACCTGAGGTAGTTACTCTCCTTTTCTAATGATTACTCTAGGACAAAGTCACCTATGAATATAGATAGATAATAGGTTGATTATTTCGCTCTTGTATCTTCCGAAAGGAAAAAAAGATCTCTGAGAGTTGTTTCCTCAATTCGAAAGCGAGTACTTGTTATCACACCTCTGTTTTCTATCCCGAAAGGGGTATATAGGGGAGTTTTTTCAATTAAAGTGACAATAATCGAAACGGAATTATTTTTTCAAATTCAGAATCACCACTTGGGATAATTTATGGTTTCCCAAGTCACCATTTTAAAATTCCGAATCGAGGAAGTTGACACTTATTTATGGTCTGCAAACAAAGAAATCCGGGTAAGGAATTCTGTTAACCCGAAAGAAGGTGTTAGGCATTTCCGGGTTCCGTGGTTTTAGCACGGTCGCTCAACTATTATTATTGGCCTAATTATATGATTAATTATATATTTTACACCTATTGTGCATTTTTAACTTTTGATCGCTTTTAATTATTTATGGAATTATTCTGGAACAAGTTACGATTGTCGTAATCTTGTTTGTTTGGTACAATTGCGAATCGCATCACGGGAACCGTACTCACGATCTACAACATGTTTAATTTATTAATATTATTAGAAGTTGTAGCCGAGCCATATAGATGTACCCTCATATTTGGAATTTGTGTATCCCAACTACGTCGCGGAAATTGTACCCGTAGCTATGATAATTTTTATTATAACACGCCTAAAGAAAACTACGAAACTTCATATTTAATAACGGCCTAAGCATGCTCCTAACGATTCATTATTTTGAAGAGAAGAAATAATATAACATCTATTCAATATTCAAATATCTTTTAACGTTACTAACACCAAAGAAATAATTTCTCTTCTACAATTAAACTAAGTCTAAAATTTAAATTTTTTTTGTCTATATTGTTCAACAACATATAATTCATGTAAATCTTAACCAATTGATATGAACAAAATCAACCAAACATAATTCATGTAAATCTTAACCAACTGATATGAACAAAACTAACCAAACAGAAGTCATGAATCTCAGAATCATACACCACACATAACATTTTGAAGTCTAGAAGAAAATAGAAAGAACAAAGAGTTAAAAGAATCGGACCTCACGAATGAAGTTGGAAACAGCGAATCCAGCTCGAACGAAAATGACGGACCGCACCTCAGACGACAACTCCAACGATCGAACACCCGGTTCAACTCCAAACCATTTCGAAAAACGAACACTAAGATGTATAATTACAGCAGAAGTGCCAAATAAAGGCCAAAGAAGAAACACGAGGAGTTCAGTAAATCCAAATTCAGCAGAAATCGGCAGTAAACCATAGTTTTTCAAGCTCACAAATAAACTTTAAAGCCCAGAAAATCGAGAAGCCTAGCGAGGGAAACCCCGAACGTCGAAAATCCTTTTCTTCTAGTTTTTGTCTTTGATTTCTCATTTTCTTTGGAGCTTTTTAAAAAAATATATGAATTCAAAGCTTCTAATCCAGGATCTTATTCTCTACCATTTAGTTTTTTTTTTGGTGTGAGATCTTTCATTTTTAGAAAGAAGAGAGAGGAGTCGCTACTTAGGGTTTTCTAAATGGGGATCCTGAAAACTTAGAACTTAAATTCCATTATTTAGGAGGGCGTGAACTTAAGTAAAGCTAAAAACTCTCCTGGCTATGAAGATTGCCTAGGAAGTACGGTTCTTCTCGATGTGTAGCAAGTAAAACCTCCTCAAACAGCCTTTGTGCTGACAAAATGTGGGCACGACACTTGAAAAATTCAAGCTCCCAAGCTTTGATTTGGACATAGTCTTCGTCCCTATTTCAAACAAAGAAAATTTGTGAGTTCAAACATGGTAGTTGGTTTGTGGCCTTGACTTTGAGGGCGATTGCTCCTTCGCTTCCCATGATAACTTTGATTTCAACTCGAAAGACCTTGCTTGTTTATTGACTAACCACTTTCTCTGTCACCCTTATCATAGAGGAATAGGAACGTCAAAGGTAAGAAGTGAGAGCCATAGAAGAGACAAATTCTAAGTGCCCTCAATTTTTTCAGATAGAAGATTCTTAGCGATTGTAGCTCGATCATGTGTTTTCTTATCCCATGTTATTTTATTTTGATCAACACTCATTTTATGATTAGATGATATTTAGAATTAAAGCGTTATAGCGTTTTTAAGAGTAAAATTATTTGGACACAAGGTATGGAATAGTCATGTTTGCATAGTAGACTCTATCAAAATTTTCGTAAAATCCTTAAGAGCTAGTTTCTTCGATAAGAATCCTTGACATTCAAGGACGGATGTTCCAAACGGGGAAGAGTGTTGAGCCCCGTACTTTCAAGTTAGATTTCATCTTAAGAGGTTCAATATGAGTTAGATAATTGAAGGATATTTACAAAGATAATGATGGATTAAAACAAGTTTTTAGGAGTATCGTTAGGGTTAGAAGCTTAAGAAGCCAATCGAATCAAAGAAAATAAGTTTCGTCGAAAGTCGACAAGTTGGAAATATTATTACCCGTACTTGTAGGATGACACTAGGGTGAATAAGATGATAAAAAGATAATTTTATGAGGTATTTTAGGCGTCTGATAGTCTCGTGTTAATTTATGAATCCATGTGAGTTACAAAACACAAGTCGACAAAAGTTGTCACAAGTTTCATTGATTATTTTACAAAAAATTTAGGTCTAATGTCACTGAGCCTTTATCTCAATGTACTTATATTAACGGGGTTATCTACATACCAAATTGAAGATCTATGAGTATGGTTTCCAAAGCATTAAATCGTGGAGTATAGCGATATTCGCGTTTTCGCGAGACTGCACAAGCAGCTCGGTTGGGACCTAGTTACTTGAGACGACCACTAGACTTACTCCTTTTTAAAAGATGTTACAACCTTATTTCGGGTCATTTCTCACACAAAATTCATCCAAAGGCTCTCCAAAATCCTCTCTAATATATACCAATATCCAAAGAAGAAAACTCAAGAGAAATCAACTCAAATTATCATCAAAAGTGTTAAAGACTACAAGAGAATGCTTATGTGATGTTATGGTATGATCGGGGGAAATTGTGACCTAAGTTGAGATAGGATTTCGAATTTTAGTTGTTGTCCAAGGTATGTATAACATTTTCTTTATTGTTCCTCAGGTTAATCTTGTGTTGGTTGTGTTGTTCTAGTGAAAAACTATAAGATAGCACTTGAAAGAACATGGGACATGGGTAGTTTTTTGGTTGGACAGTTGTTTTGGCCACATATATAGTTTGTGGTGGCTGGAAATTATGAGAAATAATTTGATAATATTTTTGGTTGCCGTTGTTAAGCTTTTCTAGGTGTTAACTAAATTTATTGAATAAGAAAACAATAAACACAAGTGATTGGCAATAAAAGTTAGGGTTTTAGGCGTATGAGGTTGTTTTGGAAGTTCTTTTGTGGATATTTTAAACTAGGAATCATATAGAACATATAAGTATGATATTTTGAAGGCTGTGAAACAATTTATGGAATAAGAGTTAGATTCAATTTATGTTTTGTTAAAACGAGCTTGCCGCTTAGTATGATTGTTAAGATAATTAGAGAAGCTCATATTGGATTGTATTGTTGGTGTTGCTATTGTAAGTTATTGTTGTTGTTGTTGGGCCATTAATGACCCTTAGTGGTCTTTTGTATGTAGTAAAAATAGGGGGTTGTTTCCTAACTTTGCGTAAGCAATACGACTAGCCAAATACAATGGTACGACATTTATATGTTGACGACAATATCATTTCACTTGTTATAAATGCAAGAAGTTATGTTGAGCTTGGTTAAGGAATAAGGAAGAGATTATATTGGTATGTTAAGGCTATTCCTTCTTTCTTTGACATGATCTATATAAAATGAACGTAAACGATACACTATTTTATAACGGATCTACTCTTAGCAACTAAGGTTGTCCATGGTGTTATTTCCTTATAAAGTTATTCTAAGACTGTATGTATGACCATTGAATCCTATTGAGGTTTAAATTGATGGTATGGAAGCCCATAATGTTAATCTAAGGTGAGACGACCTTATATCACTCCGAATTGTTTAGAACATGATTCTATGAGTCCATGCAACGATATATATATATTTGGGGGACCTTTCCGTACCATATATATATATATATATATATATATATATATACACTCTAAGCCAAAGCTGACATAACACATGGCCATACAATCCATTCACTAATAGTGGAATTCCCCATCTCCACGTGGCTGGGTAGGATTCTACCAAGAGCAATGATGGTCGAGTACCTTTTTACCGAGCCTATTACGACCGGATACATTATGATGATGATTCCGACATAGGAGAATGTTTTTAAAAGCTTATGTGTGTGTGTGTATGTGTGTGTGTATATATATATATATATATATATATATATATATATATATATATATATATATATATATATATATATATATATATATATATATATATATATGTATATATTTCATGTAAGTATCCCTCAAAGGTACTCAGATGTTACAAGTTGTATCTTCTCTATCTCGCTTTACATTACTGTTCTTATTTATGCTTTCCAGCCTTACATACTCGATATTTTATTTGTTCTGAAGTCCTTTTTATCTGGGGACGCTGCATTTATGCTTGAAGATCCTGATAGACAGGTTGACAGTCCTCCTAGTAGGCTATCAGAAGGTGTTGGTGCACTTCATTTTCTCCGGAGTTGCCTATTTGATCAGTAAGGCTTGGATATGTATTGATTTGTATGACAGGGCCCTATCCCGACTCTTATGACGTTTATGTAGTTTTAGAGCCTTGTAGACAGA
>JASVEL010008987.1:0-58155 GCA_032618575.1 Nicotiana noctiflora | reverse complement strand
TATCTATATCTATATCTATATTTATATCTATATTTTTTATATCTATATATACTTAAAAGTCAAAGACAATGGCTTCTCATGAAGCCAAGTGTCAAAAGTACCAATAAACATGTGTCACATTAGGACATTCAACCTAATTTATAGGAACTTTAAAAAAATCAATAAATTTTTTGTTAATTGCTCCAATTCCACTAAAAGAATAAATAAAACTAACGTCAAAAGAGTCAAAAATCAAATCCTTAATTTAGTTGACTTTGTTGAACTATTCATTTTCTTCATCACTCCCCACGTTCTCCACCCATGATTACCTCTCTCCAACCCATGACCATTCCCTATGTGTAACTCCCAACGTTCAATCTCCATTTTCCCACTTCATCATAATAGTCTCTTGAATAGTTATTCCAACTTTTAGGTACGTATTAGGATCTTTAGTTATTTTTTATTTTTGATATATTTATATATTTTATATATTATTAGAAGGAAAAATAGATATGTAGTAATTTTAGGGTACAGTTAGATAAATTATTAATTAGTTAATTAATTATTTTTAAACTCAAATCTAAATTCAGTTGTTTGGTCGTGAGTACTTCGAAATATTTGCACCTTTTTCTCTCCTTAATAGTTATCCCAACTTTTGAAATGTTTAAAATTCAATAACATACAGTTTTTGCTTCCTCAATTTTAGAAAAAAGCAATCTACAGAAGTTGCACACTATTCTAACGTAACTGTTTTTAAAGAAATTGAAAAGTCATGCCTACGCCTTACTTTTGAGTTCAAAGCAGTTACAATTTCTCAAATTTATCCTAAACCCAACCCTTATAATTTTTCTCTCTTCTTTTCTTCTATTTTTTTTTCTCAGTAACCTTATGAATTTTTTCTCCATTCTCTTTTGCTTTCTTTATTCTCAGAATCTCAGTGATGGTCGCAACCTCGAGGGAATGACTTGATAAGATTCAAGATAATGTGAAGGTGAAAGATAATATTGGTGATACCATTTTTTTATTTATTTATGAAGAAGTTGAAAGATTAATCGATTGCAAAAAGTTTAGTGGATCACAGTGAATTATTATCAAGTAGTGTTTTTCTACAACTTATGTTATTGTGCAGTCGTGTAATATTTATTCCCGAACTATATGATCACGATAATATAATTTTCTTTTAACTTTCTAAGAAATGTGGAACTATAATGGCTAATGATTTAAGGAGGCGGACGAAATTGTTGTAGCAAATGTTATTTTCATAAACATGTATATATTTTTTGATGTTGTAATTTTTAATTTTTAATTTTCAACAATTTAATTTTAAGGTTTCTTAATTTGAATTCAAAGGAAGATGACGCATCAATTAATGCTAATAGGGATTTTAGTTCTACTTCCATTACTAAATTTATTTAATGAACATTTGTTGATAATATTTTTGGTTGAGTAATTTTTTTATATTTTGTATTGAAAAAGTTATGATTTCAACTTTTTTTTTTTTTTTATTGTTTGTGTTGCAATTTATCGAACTTAGAGTCTCATCAAATTTTGTTTATGAGGTTAATGATGAAGTCATAGCAGTTAAGGTATGATTAGTTAACTTTAAGCTTCTTAAATAGTTTAATATTCTGGGTATTACTTTTATGTGTTATCCTGTTTTTTTTTTTTTTTTTTTGCTTGTGTTAATATTTTTATTAATCAATTGATTTATTAATTTTAGAAATCTTATGATAATTTAGTCATGACATTCAATGAAGATGTGTATGACTATACAAATGCATTTAGAGGCAGAAATGATTTTCCAGCTACTTTGTAATATCATGGGCCATCTAAAGTTTATTATTCGGAAGTTAGAAGCAAAAGTTTATTCTCATGTTGCTTATGATTTTAATATATATATACATATACAATATCGATATAATTTATAAAATAATAGTAAATCAAATCTTTATTTATAAGTTATAATAAAATCAAGGAATTAAGTAAAATCATGCTAAAAAATTGTTAAATTATTACGTTGTGATGCCACCAATATTCTTAGGTCTATCTCAAGTTTGGATTGATTCACATTATTTATCCTGATATAATATTTATTTTATAAATTTAAAGAATAAAGTAATTTGAGTAATATAGTAAAAATATTAAAATAATTTAGATTTAATGAATATAAAATATCTATTTATAATATATGAACATAGTAATGATAGCCAAGCACATAAGTGAAAAATTGAAAAATAATTATATGGTAAAGTAATTAAAACTGCAAACATAATATATATACAACAAGCAAAATAGTATACAAATAAAAATTTATAGTGTAGAAACATATATATATATATATATATATATATGTGTGTGTGTGTGTGTGTGTGTGTGTGTTTTTAAATTTGCTATGAGTAAGTCTTTGAATTATGATTCAACAAAACATACTTTACAGATAAGGTTACCTAATTGAAATCTTAATAGGTGTTAAATGAAAACAAATATATTTTTAAATTCATGGGTAGATAATATTACTAACTAAAACCAAAATTAAATATATCAAATTTGAAACAAAATATTAGTAGTTCCAAATAATTATTTATTATAAGTAAAATGCTAAATAAAAAATCAACTAAAGTATTATAGTAAAAAATACATATAAGAGGATGACAGGGATTATGTGAGGAATCTGTGATTATGAATAATTTGTAAAACTATTAAAGTAAATAATTATATAATGTTAAAAGTTATGGTTAGCAAATTTAAACCATGAAAAACACTTATATATTGATTGTTTTTATTAGTGTTAACTAATATAACCATTTGAGGTGTCAAATATATTAGCTTTACAATATTATTTTATAATATGTTAAATTTTAAAATTATTTAATAAACCTATGTATTCATGATTATATTTATCAATTGTCCGCGCATTGCGCGGGTACGTATACTAGTATAATTAAAAGCCAAAGACAAAAGCATATTATTATGACAAGTGGCATAATCACAAAAAGCCAAGTGGCATTGTTAAAACAAAAATAACTACCTTTTAACTAATTATTTTTTAAAATTTTGAATTAATTAGTTACACTTTTTGAATTAATAAATATAAATATATTATAATTAGCTATATTAAAAAAAATAACTACCCATTCAAATTAAGGAGTAATTTATAGTTCATGTTTTAAAGTTATTTTAAAATAGAAATAAAAAACATAAATTAGTTACAGTAAAAAAATGAAAATATTAATTAAAAAAACTACATATTCAAGTTGGGGAATAGTTTCAATTTAGAATTTTAAAATTATTTTAAAAAAATATTATTAAGACAAGTGACATAATCACAAAAACCCAAGTGGCATTGTTAGGACAATAAACTACCTTTTAATCTATCTATATATCTATATATTATTAATAGGAGAAAAAAAATTCCTCTTAGTAAGCTACGTGGTAGCTTCACAAAAAGCCAAATAGCATAGTTAATTATTAAATTAGTTATTTAGTTAATAATTCATTATTGGTTATTCTTTTTGAATTTAAATCTATATATATATCTATATATTATTAAAAGTAAAGGAAAAAACCCTCTCATTAAATCACGTGGCAGCTTCAAAAAAGGTCATGTGGCATAGTTAGTTATTAAATTAATAATTAATTATTGGTTATTCTTTTTAAATTTAAATATATCTAAAAACAAAAATAAAAAACTAATATATATATATATATATATATATATATATATATATATATATATATATATATATATATATATATATATATATATATATATATATATATATATATATATATTATATTAAAAGCACGAAATCAACTATATAAAAGCTTCGGATATATATATATATATATATATATATATATATATATATATATATATATATATATATATATATATATATATTACTTTAATTACATTAATAAATATATATATCTTATATTAATTAACTATATATTAATTAACTATAATAAAAAACTATACAATAATGAAAATATAAAAATATATGTATATCTGTATATTATTAAAAGGAGAGAAAATATCCCTCTCATTAAGCTTTGTGGCAGTTTCAGAAAAACCACGTGGCATAGTTAGTTATTAAGTTATTTATTTAGTTAATAATTAATTATTGGTTATTCTTTTTAAATTTGAATATATCTAAAAACAAAAATAAAAAACTACCATATATATATATATATATATATATTGTATAATTAATTAACTATAATAAAAAACTATATAAAATAAAAATATAAAAAATATATAAAAAATAACAACTCATTCAAATTGGGTGAAAGTAGTTCCAAGTTAGAGTTTTAAAAATTACTTTAAAATAAAAAGGCAAAAAAAGTCTATAAAAAACGAAAAAAAGAGAAGAAAAACTACCCATTCAAATTGGGGAAGTAGTTTCAAGTTGGAGTTTTAAAATAAACGAAAAAAGAGAAGAAAAACTTACCCATTTAAACCGGAGAATAGTTTCAAGTTGGAGTTTTAAAATAAAAATAGCTATCATATAATTAACTATAAAAAATTATATATAAATATATAGAAAAAAATAACTACCCATTCAAATTGGGTGGCAGTAGTTTCAAGTTGCAGTTTTTAAATTATTTTAAAATAAAAAAGCAAAACAAAATCTATAAAAATCTATATCGATATATTATTAAAAGGAGATTAAAATCCCAACTTAAGAAAAGCCACATGGCATAGTGAGTTATTAAATTAGTTATTTAGTTAATAACTAATTATTGATTATTCTTTTTAAATTTAAATATATCTTAAAAAATATATATATATATATATATATATATATATATATATATATATATATATATATATATATATATATATATATTAATAGGTTACTTTAATTACATTAATAAATATAGATATCTTATATTAATTAACTATAATAAAAAACTATATAAAAATGAAAATATAAAAATATATCTATATCTATATATTATTAAAAGGAGAGAATAATCCCTCTCATTAAGCCACGTGGCAGCTTCAGAAAAGCCATGTGGCATAGTTAATTATTAAATTAGTTATTTAATTAATAATTAATTATTAGTTATTTTTTTTGAATTTAAATCTATATCTATATATTATTAAAATGAGAGGATAAAGCCCTCTCCTTAAGCCAAGTGAAAGCATAAATAAAAGCCACATGGCATATTTAGTTACTAATAAGTTTTTTAGTTAATAATTAGTTAATAGTTATTATATTTGAATTTAAATATCTATAAAAACAAAAATAATGAAAAATAAAACTACATATATATATATATATGTGTGTGTGTGTGTGTGTGTGTTTAAAAATTAAAATAATAAAGAAACTAATTTATGTAAATGTCAAAATTAATTATAATAAAAAATAAAAAATTAATCATAATTAATTATATATATATATCATAATTAATAATAATATATATATATATATATATATATATATATATATATATATATATATATATATATATATATATATATATATAAAATTAAAATGAAAATTACTGAGGATTTTTTATTATAATTAATTATGAGATATATATAAATTTGTTTATATATATATATATATATATATATATTAATTGGTTACTTTATTTTAATTAATAAATATAGATATCTCATAATTAGTTATAATAAAAAAATTCAAATATATAAATATATAAAAAAATAACTACACATTCAAATTGGGTGGGGGTAGTTTCAAGTTGGAGTGTTAAAATTATTTTTAAAAAAAATTAAGTATAATAAAAAATAAAAGAGAAGAAGAAAAATTACCCATTCAAATCGGTGAGTAGTTTCAAATTGGAGTTTTAAAATGAAAAAATAAATTAAAAAAAATAAAAATTACCATTTCAAATTGGGGAATAGTTTCAAGTTGGAGTTTATAATTGTTTTAAAATAAAAAACAAAAATAAATCAATAAAAAGAATTGATTCAAATAGTGGAGTAATATCTTTCTAATATTCTATATTCTATATATCTTCTATATATTATTAAAAAGGATAGAATAAAATCATCTCCTTATGCCAAGTGGTAGCCTAAAAAAACCTTATGGAATAATTAGTCAATAACAAAGAAATTATCTATCGAAAATTTAAAAAAAATTAACTTCCTAAATTAACTACTAAAACATGGGGGAGAGTTTGTGACGACCCAAAGGGTGATCACTTGTTTTATTAATCATTCCGAGCTTTTGAGGTCTTGAAAACCTCATTTATAGTTGCCTCGATTTGCGTGCATAGTCCAGGCACAAAGCTGGAAAACATTTATGTTGAAATATGTGAAATATGTGAAAAAGTTGAAGAATTTTGATATTAATATTGATATGGTTGACTTTGGTCAACATTTTTGGTAAACGGACCCGGATCCGTGATTTGATTGTCTCAGAAAATCCGTAGAAAAATATGGAACTTGGGCATATGTCCGGAATTGAAATCCGAGGTCTAGAACCCCGGTAAAAGAATTTTTCTGTTAAATTGTTTTCTGAAAATGTTTAAGGAAAATGAAACTGATAATTGAATAAAAGACCATGGTATCGGGCTCGTATTTTGGTTCGATGCCCGGTACAAGTCTTATATATTATTTAAGTACTTCCTGTAAAGTTTGGTTGGACGTCGTTTGACGTGTTTCGGCCTTAAATTGGAATTTTGGAAATTATGAAATTTGAAAGAATTCTTGAGTTTTAAGGCTCAATTCATTGATTTTGATGTTATTTCGGCGATTTGTTCGCTCGAGCAAGTTCGTATGATGTTATTGAGTTAGTGTACATATTTGGTTTGGAGCCTCGAGGGCTCGGGTGAGTTTCGGATAGGCATCGGGGTGGTTTTAGACTTGGAAAAAACTGCAGAAAAATCTGCAGCAGACATTCCTTCTTCGCGTTCGCGTCCACCTGGTCGCGTTCGCGAAGGCTTCTCTTTCCTATTCTACGCGTTCGCATCCTTAGGATCGCGTTCGCGTACAACAACATGGACCCCAGCCTTTTTCCTCTACGCGTTCGCGTGAAGGCTCCCGCGTTCGCGGAGCCTGGCCTGACTCTTCTACGGGTTCGCGTACGGCACCACGCGTTCGCGTAGGCCAAATTGCAATCCCCAAAATTTTCTTCTTCGCGTTCGCGTCAAGCCCCACGCGAACGCGATGTGTAAAACTTCTTCTTCATCGCGAACGCGACCGGGGTGTCGCGAACGCGATGAACAAATTCGCTGCCCAGTGAATTTAATTCCAAAACAGAACAGAAACGGGATAAAAATCCCATTTCTGTTCAACTCTCTTCTCCACGGCTCCTTGGACGATTTTTGAGCGATTCTTCATCAAACTTCTTGGGTAAGTGATTCTTAACTCGTTTTCTTCATTTTCCATCAATATTATTTGAATTCCTAAGCCTAATTAGGTGTAAATGGGTAGAAAAATTGAGAATTTAGTATAGTAAGGGTTTCAAAGAATTTATGATCTAGAACTCGTTTTGGAGTCGAACTTAAGAACAAATTGTATATTTGAACTCATGGAAGATTGGGTGAACTTATTTTGGTTCGAAACTTGAGTTCGATTATGTGGGCCCGGGGTCGATTTTTACTATTCCGGGCAGAATGTTGTAAAAATCATATTTAGCAATATGAACTAGTTTGTTAAGTAGAATTGATGATATTAAATCAATTGTGTATAGATACGATTGGATTGGAGTCAAATTCGAAAGGAAAAGGCATTGCTACGGATTGAATCGTTCGTAAACTTTCGAGGTAAGTGTTTGTTCTATCCTAGCTTGTAGGAATAGGAATTTAGTTATGAATAAATTGTTGATTAAGAGTTATTGGTGTTATACTGGTAATGAAGATAAATTGTTGAAATTATTATCAATTATTGGTTTAAAACCGGTAATTATAAATATTGTTGAAATAGAGATTATTGGATAAATTGTTGAAATTATTATCAATTATTGGTTTAAAACCGGTAATTATAAATATTGTTGATATAGAGATTATTGGCTAAATGCCGGTAATACATATATTTATGAATTGGGATCGTGTGGCGCGCCGACCACTTATATATTTATGAATTGGGATCGTGTGGCGCGCCGACCACTTATATATTTATGAATTGGGATCGTGTGGCACGCCGACCACAAAGTGACTTAAATTTTGGCATTGGCCATAGTTGCCGGTAGCCTATTGATATATTTGGGAGCGGGTGGTACGCCTACCACGAGATATGAAATGGGAGAGGAATTGAGACATGAAAGTAAGATTTATTCTGTTGATTAGATTATTCTGGATATCATGAGTTATTGACTGTTATTTCAGAGCGGAGTCTTTCCTTATAAATGTATTGTATATATATATATATATATATATATATATATATTACTGCTGTATAGGTTTATGTGGGTGCCTGGTTACGCCTTGTCACTAGTTCGGCGGGATAGGCCAGGCACTTACCGACACATGGGGTCGGTTGTGCTTGATACTACACTCTGCGCTCTTTTTGCGCGGATACGAGGTTACGGACAGCGGCGGCGGCGGTAGCGACTTGTGAATTTTTCGCCACGAGACTACGAGGTAGCCTTACAAGCGTCCGCGGGACCCGTTGTCTCTTATATCTATTTTCATTCTGTTATCTCGTGTAATCGAGATAAACGGCTTGTATTTTCTTTTAGACAATTATGTGTATTATTCTTAGAAGTTCGTGAGTATTGTGACACCGATCTTGGGTAGTGTATCATGTTTGGGTTTTCTTTATCATATTTGACTAAGTCTTACGCTAATTTTGATTATTCCGTTGTAATTTATATGTTTTTAATAATAAGTCATAATAAGAAATTGGTAATTAATGGAGATGTAATTAATATTTGGCTTGCCTAGCTTCCGTTTAGTAGGCGCCATCATGACCCGATGGTGGAAAAATCCGGGTCGTGACAAGTTGGTATCGAGCACTAGGTTGCACGGGTCTCGTAACTCACGAACAACCTTAGTAGAGTACGAAGGATCGGTACGGAGACGTACGTATTTATCCTCCGGAGGCTACGGAGTTAGGAAAAATATTCTCTTTATGCTTTCCGGTCGTGCGACTTGATCTTTTAAATGTTAATTGAACTCCTACTCTGTTCTTCCGCAGATGGTAAGGACACGTGCATCCTTCTACTGACCAGCAGCCCGAGGTCCCAGCAGCGGCAGCTCCTGCTAGGGGGAGGCCGAGGTCGAGGTCGTCCTAGAGGACAAGGTAGGGGCGGAGCTCAGCCCGAGCAGCAGCACGAGTGGCAGAACCTCAGGTTCGTATCGAGGAGGAAGTTCCAGCCCCAGCAGCTCCAGTAGGCCCAGCTCAGGTCCTAGGAGGAGCTTTATTTTCACCGGATCTTCAGGATGCTTTGGTCCGGATAGCAGGTTTTATGGATCATATCACCAGAGCAGGTTTATTACCGGTAGCACCAGCCACTTCTCAGGCTGGAGGAGGTAATCAGACTCCTGCTACGCGCACTCCGGAGCCAGTAATTCCTCAGGCTCAGGATCCTGTGATTCAGCCAGTTGAGGCAGCTCGACCTATTATTGCGACTCCGTCTAATAATGGTGCATCCATGTCTGCTGACGCGTTGTGGAGATTGGACAGGTTTACCAAGCTGTTCACTACCACATTCAGTGGCACTCCTTCAGAGGATCCATAAGATTTCCTATACAGCTGCCACGAAGTTCTCCGTACTATGGGTATTGTGGAGACTAATGGTGTGGACTTTGCTACTTTTCGGTTATCTGGTTCCGCCAAGACTTGGTGGAGAGATTATTGTCTATCCAGGCCAGCGGGATCGTCATTTTTGACTTGGGAGCAATTTGCAGAATTATTCTTGGAGAAGTTCCTTCCAGCAACTCAGCGGGAGGTTATGCGCAGACAATTTGAGCGTCTTCATCAGGGTTCTATGTCTGTCACACAGTACGAAACTAGGTTCGTGGACCTGGCTCGTCATGCTATTATCATACTTCCCACATATCGGGAAAGGGTGAGGAGGTTTATTGATGGCTTGAATCAGCCAATTCGGCTACAGATGGCTATGGGGGCAGGAACTGAAATCACTTTTCAGGAGGCGGCTAATGCAGGCCCGCCGGATCGAGATGGCTCTGTCACAGGGAGCGAGACATGGATCGGATAAGAGATCTCGTAATTCGGGTAGATTCAGTGGTACCTCGTCTGGAGATAGAGATTTTTATGATAGAGGCCATCCTCCTAGGCCTTATCGGTCAGCTCTTCAGGTTTCTCATGATGCTTCAGGTGATCGTAATTCTCAGGCCACGCTACTCTGATCAGCAGCCTATCAGTGCACCACCACTTCGCTATTTTCAGCGGCCGGGGGCTTGTTTTACGTGCGGTGATCTTAGGCACATTGCAAAGTATTGCCCTCGAGCTTCTGACAGATCTCACCAGCAGGGTTCTCGTGCCATGATTCAGGCCCCAGTTCCCTCACAGCCTGCCCAGCCGGCTAGAGGCGGAGGTAGAGGACATAGAGGTGGAGGTAGAGGTCGTAGAGGTGGAGCTCAGACCGATAGAGGTAGAGACCAGCCAGCAGCTGATCGTCCTAGAGATACTACTTAGGGTGGTAGGGCACAGCCCCGATGTTATGCACTTCCCGCCAGACCAGAGGCTGAGTCTTCTGATGCCGTCATTACAGGTATTATTTTGGTTTGTGATAGAAAGGCATATTCATTATTTGACCCTGGGTCTACATATTCGTATGTGTCTTCCTATTTTGCACCATACTTGATTCAGCCCAGTGATCCACTGAGTGTTCCTGTTCATGTGTCTACACCAGTAGGCGATTCTATTGTGGTTGATCGAGTTCATCGGTCATGTATTATAGTAATTGAGGGTCTCGAGACCCGTGCTGATTTATTACTCCTAAATATGGTGGACTTTGATATTATACTAGGCATGGACTGGCTATCTCCGTATCATGCTATTTTAGATTGCCATGCCAAGGCTGTGACTTTAGCCTTGCCGAATTCGCCTCGTATAGAGTGGAAAGGAATTTCAGGTCATACTAGCCGTAATGTTATTTCTTATGTTAAAGCTCGGCGTATGGTTGGAAAGGGATGCTTGGCTTATTTGGCCTATGTCCGTGATTCTAGTGCTGAGGTTCCTTCTATTGACTCTGTGCCCGTGGTTCGCGAATTTCCTGAAGTATTTCCTTCAGACTTGCCAGGTATGCCGCCCGATAGGGACATTGATTTTTGCATTGACTTGGCTCCAGGCACTCAGCCCATTTCCATTCCCCCATACCGTATGGCTCCGCCAGAGTTAAAAGAATTGAAGGAACAGTTGCAGGATTTACTTGAAAAGGGTTTCATTAGGCCCAGTGTTTCGCCGTGGGGTGCACCTGTATTATTTGTAAAGAAGAAAGATGGTTCGATGAGAATGTGCATTGACTATCGATAGTTAAACAAGGTGACTATCAAAAATAAATATCCACTTCCGCGAATTGATGATTTATTTGACCAGCTTCAGGGTGCCAAGGTATTTTCAAAGATAGATTTGAGATCTGCTATCATCAGCTGAAGATTAGGGCATCTGATGTCCCTAAGATAGCGTTCCGCACTCGGTATGGACATTATGAATTTCTGGTCATGTCTTTTGGGTTGACAAATGCTCCAGCAGCTTTTATGGAATTAATGAATCGGGTGTTCCGGCCTTATTTAGACTTGTTTGTAATAGTTTTCATTGATGACATATTAATATATTCCCGCAGTCAGGAGGAGCATGCGCAACATCTCAGAGTGGCCTTACAGACTCTGAGAGATAGCCAACTATATGCAAAATTTTCAAAGTGTGAATTTTGGCTAAGTTCAGTTGCATTCCTGGGTCATATTGTGACGGCAGCAGGTATTCAGGTTGATCCGAAGAAAATTGAGGCAGTCAAGAACTGGCCTAGACCGACATCAGCCACGGATATTCGGAGTTTCTTGGGGTTAGCGGGTTATTATCGCCGATTCGTAGAAGGATTTTCGTCTATTGCAACCCCACTGACCAGATTGACCCAGAAGGGTGTTCAATTTGAATGGTCCGATGAATGTGAGGCGAGCTTTCAAAAGCTCAAGACAACCTTGACCACGACACCGGTATTGGTTTTACCCACAGGTACGGGACCTTATACTGTTTATTGTGATGCTTCCCGTATTGGGCTTGGTGCAGTGTTAATGCGGGATGGCAAGGTTATTGCCTATGCTTCGAGGCAGTTGAAGATTCATGAGAAGAACTATCCAGTGCATGATCTAGAATTGGCGGC
This sequence comes from Nicotiana noctiflora, assembly GCA_032618575.1. Lineage (NCBI taxonomy): Eukaryota > Viridiplantae > Streptophyta > Magnoliopsida > Solanales > Solanaceae > Nicotiana > Nicotiana noctiflora. The sequence goes on along the minus strand of JASVEL010008987.1, from coordinate 45,913 downwards.
GATTATTCACGCATTGAAGATCTGGAGGCATTATTTGTATGGTGTAGCATGTGAAGTATACATCGATCATAAGAGTCTTCGGTATTTGTTTAAGCAGAAAGAGTTGAATATGAGGCAGAGAAGGTGGCTAGAGTTGCTAAAAGACTATGATGTTACTATTTTATATCACCCAAGTAAGGCCAATGTGGTGGCTGATGTATTGAGTAGAAAGTCTGTCAGCATGGGTAGTCTTGCATATATTCCGGTCAGTCAGAGACCATTAGCTCTAGATGTCCAGGCCTTAGCCAACCGGTTTGTGAGATTAGACATTTCTGAGCCTAGCAGGGTGTTAGCCTACACGGTCGCTCGTTCTTCTTTATTAGAGCATATCGCGTGAGAGGCAATTTGATGATCCTCATTTGCGTGAGTTGAGAGATACGATACAGCAAGGAGGTGCCACACAGAGGTAAATCTAGATGATGATGGGATATTGAAATTGCGGGGTCGAGTTTGTGTGCCCAATGTCGAAGGGATTCGAGAGTTAATCTTAGTGGAGGCCTACAGTTCGCGGTATTCTATTCACCCAGGCGCCGCGAAGATGTACCGGGACTTACGTCAACACTATTGGTGGCGCAGAATGAAGAAAGATATCGTTGCGTATGTCGCTCGGTGTCTAAATTGTCAGCAGGTGAAATATGAGCACCGGAGACCTGGTGGTGTATTCCGGAGGATTGAAATTCCCGAGTGGAAATGGGAGCGGATCATAATGGACTTTCGTTACTGGACTTCCTTTGACTCGGAGGAAATTTGATGCTATTTGGGTCATTGTTGATAGGTTGACCAAGTCGGCACACTTTATTCCAGTATCTGTCTCCTACTCATCGGAGAGGTTAGCGGAGGTTTACATTAGGGAGATTGTTCGTCTCTGTCACGACCCTAGTTCACCAATTGTGAACATGTCGTGATGGCACCCAGTCCCCACGACTAGGTAAGCCTAACACGTTGCGGAATATACAAGTTATAAATACTTAAATAAGAAACAGCGGAAAAATAGCATAAAAGATATGTAATCCGTGCCGCTTGGCACATACATCCATCACACAATGAATAAAACACTACCAAGATCCGGAACCCCACGGTAACACAGACTAAAAGAGGAAATACAACTGTGGCTCTATGTGTAAAGAGTATCTAACAACGAAATGAAGAAAAATGTCAACTAGTACTACTAGAATAGAAGGAAAGCCTCCGGATCTGGCGGACGTAGCAGATCATACCTCGAGGTCTCCAGAAAAGCTGCGGAAATCACCTAGCACGAGCCCGCTCTGATGTACCTGGATCTGCACAACAAAAGTGTGCAGAAGAGTAGCATGAGTACACCACGGCGGTACTCAGTAAGTGCCAAGCCTAACCTCGATGGAGTAGTGACGAGGTAGGTCGGGGCCCTACTGAGAAAACAATAATATAATGATGATAACAAAATAAACAGTTTAAATGATAATAATTTCCGAAATAACAACATTATGATGATTACTGCAACTGTCTACAATTAAGCTAACAACAAATAACCAACTCAAATAAACAAATCCAGGATCTGTAGGAATTGAACCCACAGTCCCATTCTCAGTACCTCTGGGTCTCCGGGAATCGAACCCGCAGCCCATGTCTCAATAATATCTCAATAACTCAGGATCTCCGGGAATTGAACCCGCAGTCCCTACCAATAAGTCAGGATCTCGGGAATCGAACCCGTAGTCCTCATTTCAATAATCTCAGGATCTCGGGAATCGAACCCGTAGTCCACATTTCAAAAATCTCAGGATCTCGGGAATCGAACCCGTAGTCCATATTTCAATAATCTCAGGATCTCGGGAATCGAACCCGTAGTCCATAACTACAGCAAGTAAAGGAATACACAGAGAGAAGTATAATATGCTTAATGATAACTTCGCCGATGAACAGCGCCAACGATTACCAAGAAAACTCAAGTAAGTCAATTAAGCAACTAGACGGTTAGATTCTATCTAATCATGCTTTTCTAACTACTACCGGGTAGGAATATCGAATTTAACAACTAAGAACAGGAATATCACTCATTGAACATTTTGAGTAAAGTATGTGTTCAACAACCAGCGCATGTACACGCCCGTCACCTCGCGTACAAGGCATTTAGAGTATCACAATAATATCCTAGGGGTGAAAGTCCCCCACACGAGGTTAGACAAGCCACTTACCTCAATTCCGGTACAAAACCGCTAAGAAATAACTCTCTTGCCGCGAATGTCGGCCTCCACGGGTGTAATATTTGATAAAAATCAATGGAATCACATCAAAATAGGCCAATTGGGCATTACCCAATCAAAACAATCGAATTACACCCAAACCACAAAGTTGCCAAAACCCGACTTTCGGTACGCTTCTCGAAAAATTACGAAAGTTATATTTTCGGATTCCTTATCTCAACACGAGTCTAACCATACCAAGAACACCCAAATTAGACCACAAATGGCCCATCAAATCCTTGATTCTATCCAAGAGGGTTTTCTACCATTTTTAACAAAAATTCTCAAATTAAAGACTAAAACTTGCAATAGATTCGAGCTATACAACCAAAATTGAGTTAAGAGTACTTACCCTTTTGATTTCTCCAAAAATCTCCCGAAAAATCGCTTTACCCGAGCTCCAAATCGTCAAAAATGGCAAATGGGACGAAGTTTGAACTTTATTCTGCTGCCCAGGTATTTGTTCTTCGCGTTCGCAGTCCTTCTCTCGCGTTCGCGAAGAACAAACTCCCAAAAATACATTTTCCAACTTTGCTCGGACAGCCTCTATTGCAATGGTCATAACGTTTTATACATAACTCCAAATGACTATTATAATATGTTTCTGAAAACTAGATTCAAAGAGCTACAACTGTCGTTTTTGAATCGCCTCAAAATTCCTTGTAGATAAAAAGATATGAGCTTCCGAAGTAGGACCTGTGCGACAGAAAATCCTTCTTCGCGAACGCGAGGGACTCTTCGCGAACGCGAAGAACAAAGTCCCTGATGGAAAATCCTTCTTCGCGAACGCGATACCTCCATCGCGAACGCGAAGAACAAAGTCTTAGAGGCCAAATTCTTCTTCGCGAACGCGATGGGACCCTCGCGAACGCGAAGAACAATACCAGATACCAGAACAGCAGTCCAAAAACTTCCAAAAATGACCCGTTAGGCATCCGAAATCGTCCCGAGGCCCCCGGGACCCCAACGAAAACCACCAACATACTCCAAAACATGATACGAACTTGTTCCAATCATAAAAACACCATCCTAAACATCAAAATCACCAATTACACACGGATTCAAGCATAAGTTTCTTCAAAACTTTCGAAACTAACATTCAATCAAAAACCCGACCAAACGACGTCCGAATGACCTGAAAATTTGCGGACATATCCAAAATCACATAACAAAGCTACAGAAATTGTCGGAATTCCATTCCGACCCCCGGATCAAAATCTCACCTAACCTTCGGATTCGCCAAAATTTGAAACTTCGGCATTTCAAGCCTAATTGAGCTACGGACCTCCAAAATACATTCCGAACACGCTCCCAACCCCGAAATCACCTAACGGAGCTAATGGAACCATCGAATTTCCGTTCCGAGGTTGTCTTAACATTGTTCCGGCTACGGGCCATTTTCTAACTTTAAAGCTCTCATTTAGGGACTAAGTGTCCCAAAATACTCCAAATTTCAGAACCGACTCTCCCGGCAAACCACAATAGCAGAAATGAACTTAGGGGAACAGTTAAATTGGGGATTGGGGCATAATTTTCTAAAATGACCGGTCGGGTCGTTACATCTTCCCACCCTTAAAAGATTCGTTCGTCCTCGAACGAGCATAGAAAACATACCTGGAGTAGTGAAAAGATGAGGGTACTGGCTGCGCATATCCTGATCGGTCTCCCAAGTCGCCTCCTCGACCGGCTGGCCCCGCCACTGAACCTTACCGAAGCGATGTTCTTTGACCTTAGCTTTCTGACTTGCCTGTCTATAATGGCTACTGGCTCCTCAACATAAGACAGATCCTTGTCTAGCTGAACAGAAGTGAAATATAACACATGCGATGGGTCACCATGGTATCTCCGGAGCATGGAGACATGAAATACGGGGTGAACTCCTGCTAGACTAGGAGGTAAGGCCAACTCATAAGCAACCTTCCCAACATGCCTCAAAATCTCAAAAGGGCCAATAAACCTAGGACTCAGCTTTCCTTTCTTCCCAAACCTCATAACGCCCTTCATGGGCGAGACTCGAAGCAGAACCCGCTCACCGACCATAAAAGCCACATCGCGAACCTTCTTGTCCGCATAACTCTTCTGTCTAGACTGGGCTGCACGAAGTCTGTCCCGAATCACCTTGACCTTGTCCATAGCATCCTGAACCATATCAGTACCTAGCAACCTGGCCTCGCCCGGCTCAAACCAACCCACGGGAGACCTGCACCTCCTACCATATAGGGCCTCATACGGTGCCATCTGAATACTAGACTGGTAGCTGTTGTTATAAGCAAACTCCGCCGGTGGCAAGAAGTGATCCCATGAACCTCCAAACTCAATCACGCACGCACGGAGCATATCCTCCAAAATCTGAATAGTGCGGTTAGATTGTCCATTCATCTGGGGGTGAAATGCCGTGCTCGGCTCCACCCGAGTACCTAACTCCTACTGCACGGCTCTCCAGAACCGTGAAGTAAACTGAGTGCCTCTGTCTGAAATGATGGAAACTGGAATACCATGCAGCCGAACTATCTCCTTGATATAGATCTCCGCCAGTCGCTCCGATGAATAAGTAGTGCTCACGGGTATAAAATGGGCGGACTTGGTCAGCCGATCCACAATAACCCAAATGGAATCAAACTTCCTAACAGTCCGTGGAAGCCCAGATACAAAGTCCATGGTGATGCGCTCCCATTTCCACTCTGGAATCTCAATCCGCTGCATCAATCCACCCGGGCGCTGATGCTCATACTTCACCTGCTGGCAGTTGAGGCATCTGGAAACATAATCAACTATATCCCTCTTCATCCGCCTCCACCAGTAATGTTGTCTCAAGTCTTGATACATCTTCGCGGCACCCGGATGGATGGAATACCGCGAGCTGTGGGCCTCTGCTAGAATCAGCTCTCGAAGATCATCTACATTGGGCACACAAATACGCCCCTGCATCCTCATAACTCCGTCATCCCCAATGGTAACATCTCGAGCATCACCACGCCGAACTCTATCCTGAAGGACAAGCAAATGAGGGTCGTCGAACTGACGCTCCCTGATGCGATTAAATAGAGAAGACCGAGAAACTACACAGGCTAGAACCTGGCTGGACTCCGAAAGATCCAGTCTAACAAACTGCCTGGCCAAAGCCTGAACATCTATTGCCATAGGCCTCTCCGAAGCTGGTAGATATGCTAAACTCCCCAAACTCTCTGCCCGACGACTCAAGGCATCAGCAACCACATTAGCCTTGCCCGGATGATAGAGAATAGTAATATCATAGTCCTTCGGTAGTTCCAACCATCTCCTCTGACGCATATTCAGGTCCTTCTGCTTAAGCAAGTGCTGCAAGCTCCGGTGATCAGTGTAGATCTCACAAGGAACCCCGTATAAATAATGACGCCAAATCTTCAAGGCGTGAACAATGGCAGCTAGCTCCAAATCATGAACAGGGTAATTCTTCTCATGCACCTTCAGCTGTCTCGACGCGTAGGCAATCACCCTACCGTCCTGCATCAATACCGCACCGAGTCCAACTCGTGAGGCATCACAATATACGGTATAGGACCCCGAACCTATAGGCAACATCAATATAGGGGCCGAAGTCAAAGCTGTCTTGAGCTTCTGAAAGCTCGCCTCACACTCGTCTGTCCACTGAAAAGGGGCACCCTTTTGGGTCAATCTAGTCATAGGTGCTGCAATCGAAGAGAACCCCTCTACGAAACGACGGTAATAGCCCGCCAAACCGAGGAAACTGCGAATCTCAGTAGCGGAGGAGGGTCTGGGCCAACTCTGCACGGCCTCCACCTTCCTCGGATCTACTTGAATACCATCACTCGACACCACGTGGCCCAAAAATGCCACTGAACTCAACCAAAATTCACATTTAGAGAACTTGGCATAAAGCTGCTTCTCCCTCAGAATCCGAAGCACTATCCTCAAATGCTGCTCGTGCTCTTCCCGGCTCCGGGAATATACTAGAATATCATCAATAAAGACAATCACGAACGAGTCCAGATAAGGCCTGAACACACTGTGCATCAAATGCATAAAGGCTGCTGGGGCATTAGTCAGCCCAAAAGACATCACGAGGAACTCGTAGTGACCATACCGAGTCCTGAAGGCAGTCTTCGGGATATCTGGCTCCCGAATCTTTAGCTGGTGATACCCGGAGCGCAAATCAATCTTAGAAAACACATGTGCGCCCTGTAGCTGGTCAAATAAATCATCAATACGGGGCAAAGGATACCGGTTCTTCACCGTAACCTTGTTCAGCTGACGATAGTCAATACACATACGCATAGAACCGTCCTTTTTCTTCACAAACAATACAGGAGCACCCCAAGGCGAAACACTGGGTCGAATAAAACCCTTGCCCAATAACTCCTGTAATTGATCCTTCAACTCCTTTAACTCGGGAGGAGCCATACGGTACGGTGGAATAGAAATGGGCTGAGTACCCGGCAACAAGTCAATAGCAAAGTCAATATCTCTGTCGGGCGGCATGCCTGGAAGATTAGCTGGAAATACATCAGCAAAGTCACGTACCACATGAACATAATCAATAGAGGGAGTGTCAACACTGACGTCCCGCACATACGCTAGATAAGCAGCACACCCCTTCTCAACCATACGATGAGCTCTGAGAAAAGAAATAACACGGCTAGGGGTGTTATCTAGAGTACCACTCCACTCAATACGTGGAATGCCTGGCATAGCCAGCGTCACGGTCTTGGCGTGACAATCAAGAATAGCATAATGGGGCGACAAATAGTCCATGCCCAGAATAATATCAAAATCGACCATCCCAAGCAGCAATAGATCCGCTTTGGTCTCAAAATCACAAATAATAATCAAACACGACCGATATACGCGGTCCACAGCCAAAGAATCACCCACCGGAGTGGAAACATAAATGGGGGCACTCAAAGAATCCCGAGGCACACCCAGATGGGAAGCAAAGTAAGAAGACACATATGAAAAAGTGGAACCAGGGTCGAATAGAACCGATGCCTCCCTGTGACTAACCATAATAATACCTGTGATAACAGAGTCGGATGCAACAGCCGCAGCGCGATCAGGAATAGCATAGAATCTGGCCTGTCCCCCCTCTCGAGGGCGGCCTCTGGAACCCTGAACCCCGCCCCTGGCTGGCTGGGCAGGTGGAGTGGCAGCTGAGGCTGAAATGATAGCCTGCTGACCCCGAGAACCACGCGGATGCTGTGATGACTGATGAGGGGCTCCTCTCCTGCGCCTGGGGCACTCCCTAACCAGGTGGCGAGTATCCCCGCACTCAAAACAAGCTCTGGGAGGACGCTGTGGCTGTGATTGACCGGCCTCACCCCCACTAGTCTGACCCATGGAAGGACCCCGCGCAGGAGGTGCACTGGAAACTGGGGGAGCATAATAAGGCTCCTGAGGTGCTGGAAGACCTGGAGTACTACCGGCTGCGGGCAATGCCGAGTGAACTGGTCGACCGGAATAACCCCTGCCAAAACGACCGGCTGATGAAGTGCGGGCACCAGAGAAATGGCCCGACTCACGAGACCTCTTAGCCTCTCTCTCTCTCCGCTCTCTAGGGAGCATACTCTCGATCCTATTGGCAATGCTAACTGCCTGCTGATAAGATATATCTGTCTCAAGCTCTCTGTCCATGCTGGATCGGATAGGTGGAACAAGGCCCTCAATAAATCTCCGCACTCGCTCCCGAACCGTGGCTACCAAAGCCGGTGCATGCCTAGCTAGGCGGGTGAAACTGATAGCATACTCCGATACTGACATGGAGCCCTGTCGCAACCGCTCAAAATCCGAGCGCCAAGAATCCCTAAGTCTCTGAGGAACAAACTCCCTCAAAAACAGATCTGAAAACTGCGTCCAGGTCAATGAAGCAGACTTCTCCGGACTATCCAACTCATACGTGCGCCACCAATCATAAGCGGCCCCACGAAACTGAAAAGCAGTGAAGGAAACCCCACTGGTCTCCACAATCCCCATAGTACGAAGAATACGATGACACTCCTCTAGAAAACCCAATGCATCATCTGAAGCCAAACCACTAAACACTGGAGGGTCATATTTCTTGAACCTCTCCAATCTACGTTGCTCGTCCTCAGAGGCAGCTGGTCCACCTCCTGGTTGTGCTGGGGCGGCAGGAGGCATAACCAAAACATCTGGAACATGTCCCACTGGCACACGCTGCTCCGGTGTAACGGCTACGGGAGTCTGGGCCCCTCCCCCGGCCTGAGATGTAGCTGCAACAAGAGGAAGCGGTCCTGCCTGGGCTAAAGTGGTATACATGCTCATGAACTGAGCCAGGGTCTCCTGTAGCGCTGGAGTAGTAGCAGCTGTAGTCGGTGTACCAGGTGCTTGCGCTCCAACCTGGTCTACCTGTGACACCTCAGCGGCGGCGCGCGCGGGTGCTGTGGCTGCACCTCGGGCGCGTCCTCGTCCTCTACCTCGGCCCCGGCCTCTGACGGCGGCAACAGGGGGCGCGGGTACCTGATCATCGCGAGTAGCTCGTGTCCTCACCATCTGTGAGAGAATAGAAAGCAGTAGTTTAGATTTTTGATGCCAAAAATGTCGCACGACAAGGAATCCAAAAGAAATGAAGAGTTTCCTAAACGGTTACATAGCCCCTCGTAGATAAATACAGACGTCTCCGTATCGATCAGCGAGACTCTAAGTAACCGGTCTGTGTCCCGTGACTCCTATGAACCTAGAGCTCGGATACCAACTTGTCACGACCCTAGTTCACCAATTGTGAACATGTCGTGATGGCACCCAGTCCCCACGACTAGGTAAGCCTAACACGTTGCGGAATATACAAGTTATAAATACTTAAATAAGAAACAGCAGAAAAATAGCATAAAAGATATGTAATCCGTGCGGCTTGGCACATACATCCATCACACAATGAATAAAACACTACCAAGATCCGGAACCCCACGGTAACACAGACTAAACGAGAAAATACAACCGTGGCTCTATGTGTAAAGAGTATCTAACAACGAAATGAAGAAAAATGTCAACTAGTACTACTAGAATAGAAGGAAAGCCTCCGGATCTGCGGACGTAGCAGATCATACCTCGAGGTCTCCAGAAAAGCTGCGGAAATCACCTAGCACGAGCCTGCTCTGATGTACTTGGATCTGCACAACAAAAGTGTGCAGAAGAGTAGCATGAGTACACCACGGCGGTACTCAGTAAGTGCCAAGCCTAACCTCGATGGAGTAGTGACGAGGTAGGTCAGGGCCCTACTGAGAAAACAATAATATAATGATGATAACAAAATAAACGGTTTAAATGATAATAATTTCCGAAATAACAACATTATGATGATTACTGCAACTGTCTACAATTAAGCTAACAACAAATAACCAACTCAAATAAACAAATCCAGGATCTATGGGAATTGAACCCACAGTCCCATTCTCAGTACCTCTGGGTCTCCGGGAATCGAACCCGCAGCCCATGTCTCAATAATATCTCAATAACTCAGGATCTCCGGGAATCGAACCCGCAGTCCCTACCAATAAGTCAGGATCTCGGGAATCGAACCCGTAGTCCACATTTCAATAATCTCACGATCTCGGGAATCGAACCCGTAGTCCACATTTCAATAATCTCAGGATCTCGGGAATCAAACCCGTAGTCCATATTTCAATAAGCTCAGGATCTCGGGAATCGAACCCGTAGTCCATAACCACAGCAAGTAAAGGAATACAGAGAGAGAAGTATAATATGCTTAATGATAACTTCGCCGATGAACAGCGCCAGCGATTACCAAGAAAACTCAAGTAAGTCAATTAAGCAACTAGACAATTAGATTCTATCTAATCATGCTTTTCTAACTACTACCGGGTAGGAATATCGAATTTAACAACTAAGAACGGGAATATCACTCATTGAACATTTTGAGTAAAGTATGTGTTCAACAACCAGCGCATGTACACGCCCGTTACCTCGCGTACAAGGCATTTAGAGTATCACAATAATATCCTAGGGGTGAAAGTCCCCCACACGAGGTTAGACAAGCCACTTACCTCAATTTCGGTACAAAACCGCTAAGAAATAACTCTCTTGCCGCGAATGTCGGCCTCCACGGGTGTAATATCTGATAAAAATCAATGGAATCACATCAAAATAGGCCAATTGGGCATTACCCAATCAAAACAATCGAATTACACCCAAACCACAAAGTTGCCAAAACCCGACTTTCGGTACGCTTCTCGAAAAATTACGAAAGTTATATTTTCGGATTCCTTATCTCAACACGAGTCTAACCATACCAAGAACACCCAAATCGGACCACAAATGGACCATCAAATCCTTGATTCTATCCAAGAGGATTTTCTACCATTTTTAACAAAAATTCTCAAATTAAAGACTAAAACTTGCAATAGATTCGAGCTATACAACCAAAATTGAGTTAAGAGTACTTACCCTTTTGATTTCTCCAAAAATCTCCCGAAAAATTGCCTTACTCGAGCTCCAAATCGTCAAAAATGGCAAATGGGACGAAGTTTGAACTTTATTCTGCTGCCCAGGTATTTGTTCTTCGCGTTCGCGGTCCTTCTCTCGCGTTCGCGAAGAACAAACTCCCAAAAATACATTTTCCAACTTTGCTCGGACAGCCTCTATTGCAATGGTCATAACGTTTTATACATAACTCCAAATGACTATTATAATATGTTTCTGAAAACTAGATTCAAAGAGCTACAACATTCGTTTTTGAATCACCTCAACATTCCTTGTAGATAAAATGATATGAGCTTCCGAAGTAGGACCTGTGCGACAGAAAATCCTTCTTCGCGAACGCGAGGGACTCTTCGCGAACGCGAAGAACAAAGTCCCTGATGGAAAATCCTTCTTCGCGAACGCGATACCTCCATCGCGAACGCGAAGAACAAAGTCTTAGAGGCCAAATTCTTCTTCGCGAACGCGATGGGAACCTCGCGAACGCGAAGAACAATACCAGATACCAGAACAGCAGTCCAAAAACTTCCAAAAATGACCCTTTAGGCATCCGAAATCGTCCCGAGGCCCCCGGACCCCAACGAAAACCACCAACATACTCCAAAACATGATACGAACTTGTTCCAATCATAAAAACACCATCATAAACATCAAAATCACCAATTACACACGGATTCAAGCATAAGTTTCTTCAAAACTTTCGAAACTAACATTCAATCAAAAACCCGACCAAACGACGTCCGAATGACCTGAAAATTTGCGGACATATCCAAAATCACATAAAAAAGCTACAGAAATTGTCGGAATTCCATTCCGACCCCCGGATCAAAATCTCACCTAACCTTCGGATTCGCCAAAATTTGAAACTTCGGCATTTCAAGCCTAATTGAGCTACGGACCTCCAAAATACATTCCGAACACGCTCCCAACCCCGAAATCACCTAACGGAGCTAATGGAACCATCGAATTTCCGTTCCGAGGTCGTCTTAACATTGTTCCGGCTACGGGCCATTTTCTAACTTTAAAGCTCTCATTTAGGGACTAAGTGTCCCAAAATACTCCAAATTTCAGGAACCGACTCTCCCGGCAAACCACAATAGCAGAAATGAACTTAGGGGAACAGTTAAATTGGGGATTGGGGCATAATTTTCTAAAATGACCGGTCGGGTCGTTACGCTCTCATGGAGTGCCGTATCTATTATCTCCGATCGGGGTACGCGGTTTACCTCGCGGTTCCGGAGAGCGGTCCAGCGAGGAGTTAGGCACCCGGGTTCGGCTGAGTACAACATTTCATCCTCACGCGGATGGCCGGTCCGAGAGGACTATTCGGATTCTAGAGGACATGCTCCGAGCCCGTGTTATTGATTTCGGAGGCTCGTGGGACCGGTTCCTCTGCCATTAGCGCAGTTCGCCTACAATAACAGTTACCAATCTAGCATCCGGATGGCTCCGTATGAGGTGTTGTATGGTAGGCGATGTCGATCACCGGTTGGATGGTTTGAACCGGGAGAGGCTCGGTTGTTAGGTACAGACTTAGTTCAAGAGGCCTTGGATAAGGTCAAGACTATTCAGGAGAGATTGCGTTCAGCTCAGTCGAGGCAGAAAACTTATGCGGATCGTAAGGTTCGAGATGTAGATTTCATGGTTGGCGAACGAGTATTGCTCCGAGTGTCGCCTATGAAGGGCGTGACGAGGTTCGGGAAGAAGGGCAAGCTCAGCCCTAGGTATATTGGTCCATTTGAGATTCTAGACAGAGTGGGAGGGGTGGCTTACGGATTAGCTTTGCCGCCTAGCTTATCAGCCGTGCATCCAGGTTTTTCATGTATCTATGCTTCGGAGATACCACGACGATCCCACACATGTGTTAGACTTCAGTACTGTCCAATTGGACAATGATCTATCTTATGAGGAGGAGCCGGTAGCCATTCTAGACCCGCAGGTTCGACAGTTGAGGTCGAAGAGTTATCCTTCTGTGCGTGTTCAATGGAGAGGTCAGCCTCCTGAGGCATCGACCTGGGAGTCCGAGTCTGATATGCGGAGCCGTTACCCACACTTGTTTCCTGACTCGGTACTTCTTTCTTTTGTCCGTTCGAGGACGAACGGTTGTTTTAGAGGTGGAGATTGTGACGACCCAAAGGGTCATCACTTGTTTTATTAATCATTCCGAGCTTTTGAGGTCTTGAAAACCTCATTTATAGTTACCTCGATTTGCGTGCACAGTCCGGGCACAAAGCTGGAAAACATTTATGTTGAAATATGTGAAATATGTGAAAAAGTTGAAGAATTTTGATATTAATATTGATATGGTTGACTTTGGTCAACATTTTTGGTAAACGGACCCGGATCCGTGATTTGACTGTCTCAGAAAATCCGTAGAAAAATATGGAACTTGGGCATATGCCCGGAAGTGAAATCCGAGGTCTAGAACCCCGGTAAAAGAATTTTTCTGTTAAATTGTTTTCTGAAAATGTTTAAGAAAAATGAAACTGAATTTTGATTAAAAAGTACTGGTATCGGGCTCGTATTTTGGTTCCGATGCCCGGTACAGGTCATATATGTTGGTTAAGCGCTTCCTGTAAAGTTTGGTTGGATGTCGTTTGACGTGTTTCGGCCTTAAATTGGAATTTTGGAAATTATGAAATTTGAAAGAATTCTTGAGTTTTAAGGCTCAATTCATTGATTTTGATGTTATTTCGGCGATTTGTTCGCTCGAGCAAGTTCGTATGATGTTATTGAGTTAGTGTACATATTTGGTTTGGAGCCTCGAGGGCTCGGGTGAGTTTCGGATAGGCATCGGGGTGGTTTTAGACTTGGAAAAACTGCAGAAAATCTGCAGCAGACATTCCTTCTTCGCGTTCGCGTCCACCTGGTCGCGTTCGCGAAGGCTTCTCTTTCCTCTTCTACGCGTTCGCGTCCTTAGGATCGCGTTCGCGTACAACAACATGGACCCCAGCCTTTTTCCTCTACGCGTTCGCGTGAAGGCTCCCGCGTTCGCGGAGCCTGGCCTGCCTCTTCTACGCGTTCGCGTACGGCACCACGCGTTCGCGTAGGCCAAATTGCAATCCCCATAATTTTCTTCTTGTCACGACCCAAATCCGGTCGTGATGGCGCCCAACAATCAAGCTAGGCCAGCCAGACCAACAGTTTAATTAACACAACGATATCAGTCCCAAAAGGACAACCCAGAAGAAGTATATGAGTTTAAGAACTCCAATAATAATAATACTGAACAAAATACTGACACTCCCAAAGATCCGGAATCACAAGTCTAGAGCCTCTAACAAAACCCAATAGGAAATAGAGAGTACGATATAGAAGTACTGAAGTCTGAATACAAAATATACAATAACAACTGGAATGAGAGGAGAAGCTAGGCTCTGCGAACGTAGGCAGCTACCTCAGCAACTCGATGTGACAAGGTAAACGCTGGACTGCTCCTGTGTACCTGAGTCTGCACACAAAAGGTGCAGGGAGTAGGGGTGAGTACTAAGTACTCAGTGAGTAACAAATATATACATGTAGCTGACAGTAAGAAATCCACAAAATACCACAAAATGAAGCTACACTACGGTCCAAATCTCCTACGAACTAGCAACAATAATTCCATACAGCTACCACAAAGTAATCCAACAAATACAAATGCAATGCAATGCACATAACTGCTACGGCGTGTAGCCCGATCCAGTTTAACGTCGACGGCGCTCACTGGGGGTGTGTACAGACTCCGGAGGGGCTCCTACAGCCCAAGCGCAATACTGCTGCGGCGTGCAGCCCGACCCTCATATCAACTACTGCGGCGTGCAGCCCGATCCCACACTCAATCCACAATAAGCAATTAAGTCACAAAACAATTCATTTTCCTTATTTCCAGTTCTCAATTCATAATTTATGAAAAATACTTTAACTTTATTAAGTTTGTAAAAGCCGGTGACTTAGCATTTCAAAAGTGTGATTACAATTTCCGGGACTGAGATCAGTGATTTAAGCAATTTTAGCTATCACATAAATATTGTCCTCTAAGGACGCTACAGATCGGCACAAGGCCCCAAACAAGGCTTACAACCCACAAATATAGCAAATACAGTGTATTTCCAACACTAACACATATTATTCATTTCCTGGGATGGACCAAGTCTCAATCCCCAATCACAGTCAATCCCGCACCTGCCACGGTGTGCGAGCCACGCCCTATTAGCGTCACAATGTGCTAAGCCGGGGTTTCGAACCCTCAGGCTACAATATACACAAACTACTCACCTCTAGTCGGTCGTCGAATCGTCCGCGATGCCTTTTCCTTTGAACTTCGTTGCCTCGTGTGTAGAATCTAGTCAAATAACAATAATTGTATCAATTACGGGTCAAAGAATCATAACCCACTTCAATTTATATGAAATTCTCAAAATTTCACTAAGTTGGTAAAACCCGACTTTCGGTACGATTCTCGAAAAATTACGAAAATCACATATTCGGAACCCTCATCTCCATACGAGTCTAAGCATATCAATTTTACCAAATTCGGACTCCATTTGCTCATTCAAAACCTTGATTTTTCTAAAGTTCAAACCTAGGGTTAAATCTTCCATGAATCACCCCAATTCTTCCATTTTCATGATATAATTGCACGATATTATCAATACTAATCATAATATGAGTTCATAGTTGATTACCTGATGATTTCCCTTGATTTCTTCCTCAAAATCGCCCAAAGTCGCCCTTAAGCCGAGACCCCCAAATGTTAAAATGTTTCTGAAATTTTCTAACTTCTGATACACTTAACTTACAGCGATTTTCGCTTCTGCGGAAGTATTTCCGCTCCTACGCGTCCGCTTCTGCGGAGATTGGACCGCTCCTGCGGATACGTCCGCTTTTGCGACTGGGCGTCCGCTTCTACGGACTCGCCTAAGCGGCTCCCTTTCCGCTTCTGCGATGGTCGCTTCTGCGACTCCCAGTCCGCTTCCGCGCTTCCGCTTCAGCGGCTCCCCTTCGCTTCTGCGGTCGCCGCTTCTGCGGCTCCCCTTCGCTTCTGCGGTCGCCGCTTCTGCGGCTCCTTTCCGCTTCAGCGCACCCGCTCCTGCGCCCAAAATTCCGCAGGAGCGGAAACAACAGAAGCAGTGCACCAGTTTCTGCAATTTTCCATATTTTCTCCCGATTAACCATCCGAAAACACCCCGAGGCCCCCGGGACCTCATTCAAACACACCAACACATCCTAATTCCTTATACGAACTTGTTCCAATCATAAAAACACCATCCTAAACATCAAAATCACTAATTAACCACGGATTCAAGCCTAAGTTTCTTCAAAACTTTCAAAACTAACATTCGATCCAAAACCCGATCAAACGATGTCCGAATGACCTGAAAATTTGCGGACATATCCAAAATCACATAACGAAGCTACAGAAATTGTCGGAATTCCATTCCGACCCCCGGATCAAAATATCACCTACCATCCGGTTTCGCCAAAATTCAACATTCGCCAATTCAAGCTTAAAACTACACCGGACCTCCGAATTCAATTCTGATTGTTCTCCTAAGTCATAAATGATCCCCCGGAACTAGTCGAATCATCGGAATCCGATTCCGAGCACTCTAACTCAATAGTCAACTCTTGGTTGACTTTTCATATTCAAGCTTTCTTCAAACATGCTATTTGTTTCATTTTCAATCCAAATCACTTCTAACTCACCCGATATACTCTAATACTGTTTTAAAAGCATGATATAGGTAAATGCAAGGTAACGGGGTGGTAATTCCCGTAACGACGGGCCGGGTCGTTACATTCTCCCCAACTTAAACAAACGCTCGTCCGCGAGCGGGTTAAGAAACATACCTGGAGCATCAAACAAGTGTGGATATCTGCCCTGCATTTCCTGCTCGGTCTCCCAAGTTGCTTCCTCTACGGGACGACCTCTCCGCTGCACTTTCACTGAAGCTATATCCTTAGATCTCAGCTTACGAACCTGTCGACCCAAAATGGCTACTGGTTCCACATCATAAGTCAAATCCTCATCTAGCCGTATCGTGCTGAAGTCCAACACATGAGACGGGTCTCCGACATACTTCCGGAGCATAGATACATGGAACACCGGGTGAACTCCCGACAAACACTGGGTGGCAAAGCAAGCATATAAGCCACCTCCCCAACTTTCCTAAGTACCTCAAAAGGTCCAATGAACCTTGGGTTCAACTTTCCTTTCTTTCCAAACCTCATAACACCCTTCATAGGCGAAACTTTCAGCAACACCTTCTCACCTACTGAATAAGACACATCTCGGACCTTCCGGTCCGCATAACTCTTCCGACGCGACTGAGCTGTGCGAAGTCTCTCCTGAATCACCTTCACCTTGTCTAAGGCATCTTGGACTAACTCTGTCCCCAACAACCTAGCCTCGCCAGGCTCGAACCAACCGACTGGAGACCTACACCGCCTTCCATATAAAGCTTCATACGGTGCCATCCGAATGCTGGATTGATAGCTATTATTTTAAGCAAACTCCGCCAAAGGCAATTAATCAGCCCATGAACCACCAAAATCAATGACACAAGCACGCAACATGTCCTCCAATATCTGAATAGTACGCTCAGATTGCCCATCCGTCTGTGGATGAAATGTTGTACTCAACTCTACCTGTGAACCCAACTCTCGCTGAAATGTCCTCCAGAACTGAGATGTGAACTGGGTACCTCTGTCCGATATAATGGAAATAGGAACTCCATGCAATCTCACTATCTCACGGATGAATATCTCTGCCAACCGCTCTGAGGTATAGGTAGTACACACTGGGATGAAGTGAGCTGACTTAGTCAACCTATCCACCACCACCCAAACTGAATCAAACTTCCTCGCCGTCCGAGGGAGTCCACTAACAAAGTCCATAGTAATCCTTTCCCACTTCCACTCAGGAATATCAATACGCTGGAACACACCACCAGGTCTCTGATGCTCATACTTGACCTGCTGACAGTTTAGACACCGAGCCACATGGCTCACAATATCTTTCTTCATCTTTCTCCACCAGTAATGCTGCTTCAAATCCCGATACATCTTCGCGGCTCCTGGATGAATAGAATACCGCGAGCTATGGGCCTCTTCCAATATCAACTCACGAAGGCCATCAACATTGGGCACACATATCCGACCCTGCATCCGCAATACACCCTCACTATCAATAGTGACATCTCTAGCATCATCATGCTGAACTGTGTCCTTAAGGACAAGTAAGTGTGGATCATCATACTGGCGCTCTCGAATACGATCATATAAAGAAGAACGAGCTACTACACAAGCTATCACCCGACTGGGCTCAGAAATATCCAGCCTCACCATCCGATTAGCTAACGCCTGAACATCAACCGCTAGGGGTCTCTCCCCAACTGGAATATACGCCAAACCGCCCATACTAATAGCCTTCCGGCTCAATGCATCAGCCACTACATTGGCTTTCCCGGGATGATACAAGATAGTAATATCATAGTCTTTAAGCAACTCAAGCCATCTCCGCCGCCTCAAATTTAGATCTTTCTGCTTAAACAAATGCTGAAGGCTGCGGTGGTCCGTATATACATCACAAGATACACCATATAGATAATGCCTCCAAATCTTCAAGGCATGAACAATAGCAGCACTAACTCCAAATCATGAACAGGGTAGTTCTTCTCGTGGGGCTTTAGCCGACGAGAAGCATATGCAATAACTCTACCCTCCTGCGCATCAACACACAACCGAGTCCAACTCTGGAAGCATCACAATACACCGTATACGACCCCGAGGCCGATGGTAACACAAGTACCGGAGCCGTGGTCAAAGCCTCCTTGAGCTTCTGAAAGCTCTCTTCACATTCATCAGACCACACAAATGGAGCATTCTTCTGTGTCGACTTAGTCAACGGTGAAGCAATAGATGAGAAATCCCGAACAAACCGACGATAATAGCCCGCCAAGCCGAGAAAACTCCGAATCTCTCTAGGTTGAGGAAGGTCCGGGCCAATTCTGCATCGCCTCAACCTTCCGAGGATCAACCCTAATACCATCAGTCTGGACACTATATGTCCCGGAAAACCCACAGTATCAAGCCATAACTCACACTTAGAGAATTTTGCATAAAGCTTCTCTTCTCTCAACCTCTCCAATGCCACTCTCAAATGCTGTGCATGCTCCTCCTGGCTGCGTGAATATACCGGGATATCATCAATAAACACAATCACAAAAGAATCAAGGTACGGCCGAAATACACTATTCATCGAGTGCATGAATGCTGCTGGGGCATTAGTCAACCCGAAAGACATCACCAGGAACTCGTAGTGCCCATATCGCGTCCCGAACGCTGTCTTCATAATATCCGAGTCCCTGATCTTCAACTGATGATAACCCGATCGAAGATCAATCTTAGAAAATACACTAGCTCCCCGGAGCTGATCAAATAGGTCCTCAATACGAGGCAATGGGTATTTATTCTTCACTGTTACCTTGTTCAGCTGCCTGTAATCAATGCACATTCTCATTGTGCCATCTTTCTTCTTCACGAACAACACCGGTGCACCCCAAGGTGACACACTTGGACGAATGAAACCCTTATCTAAGAGTTCCCGAAGCTGTTCTTTCAATTCTTTTAACTCTGCTGGTGCCATGCGATAGGGAGGAATAGAAATGGGCTGAGTACCCGGCACCAAGTCAATACCAAATTCAATATATCTGTCAGGCGGCATGCCCGGCAGGTCTGCTGGAAATACATCCGGAAACTCCCTCACAATGGGGACCGAATCAAGACTGGGTGTCTCGGCCTCAACATTTTTAATGAAGGCCAAATAAGATAAACAACCCTTGCCAATCATTCGTTGAGCCTTTATATAAGAAATCACCCCGTCGGACACATAATCAGTCAAGCCACGCCACTCGATCCTCGGATTACCTGGAATAGCTAGTGTGACTGTCTTGGCATGACAGTCCAGAATCGCATGGTAAGGAGATAGCCAATCCATGCCTAGAATTACATCGAAATCTACCATGCCCGGTAGTAATAAATCAACTCGGGTCTCCGGACCCCCAATAGTAATAATACAGGATCGATATACCTGATCCACAACAACAGTATCCCCCACTGGGGTAGACACATGTACGGGCAAAGCAAGGATACCATGGGTCATACCCAAATGATGTGCAAAGTAAGTAGAGACATAAGAATAGGTGGATCCGGGATCAAATAAGACGGAAGCATCCCTGTGGCAGACTGAAATAATACCTGAAATAACCGCATCTGAAGCACTAGCATCCTTCCTATCCGGAAGAGCATAAAAACGAGCTTGACCTCCACCAGCACGATCCTCGCCTGCGGGGCGACCTCTAGATACCGGCCACCGGTCCTAGCCGACCGTGGCCGGCGCCGAAGGAACGAGGAGTAGAAGACGAAGGATGATCCCTCCGCCGTGACCTCTTACGAAGCCACCGAGGACACTCTCTCCCGATATGGCCCAAATCACCGCACTCGAAACAACGGCACCGAAGATGGAAGAAGGGGCTGCCGAGGACCCTCGCTACCGATGAATCTCGTCGTCGAGGAGACGGGAGCGAGCTACGAGTCGGAAGAGCACTCGGTGCGGGCCGAGTCCTGCCGGCGGCTCGCCGACCACGATAACCCCGCCGCGCCTCGACGACCACGATCGGATGAAACCCCACTGGACTCCGTACGTCCAGACTGATGAGATCCGAAGGAGCGACCTCTGCTATGCTGAAATTGGCCCCTAGACGGAGCACCACTGTAACTGCCGGTACCACGAGGCCTCTTAGCCTCTCTCTCCTCTCGCTCTCTGCGGCGATCTGTCTCAATGTGACGGGCAGCATCCACCACCTCCTCAAAGGTAACTGTCGAAACTCTCTCCCCGGTCATCAATATGCGGATGGGATAAATAAGACCATCAATAAATCTCCGGATCCTCTCCTTGTCGGTAGGAACCATCCACATGGCATGACCGGCTAACTGTGTGAATCTCATCTCGTACTAATTAACCGTCATCTCTCCCTGCTTCAACCACTCGAACTGACGTCGCAGCTCCTCTCTCCGAGACCGAGGCACGTACTTCTCCAAAAATACCATGGAGAACTGCTGCCAAGTGAGGGGCACTGCCCCAGCGGGCCTACGCCTCTCGAAATCCTCCCACCACTGAAATGCTGCACACCTGTGAACTGAAAAGTGGTGAATGAAACACCGCTGGACTCTAGAATACCCGCGGTGCGAAGCATACGCTGACATCTGTCAAGAAAACCCTGGGCATCCTCGCCCTCAGCTCCACTGAATGTCGGAGGCTGTAGTCTCTCAAATCTCTCCAAACGACGCTGCTCATCGTCGGGCATAACTGGAACCACATATGCAGGAGCCGGTGCAACGGGTGCAACTGGCTGAACTGGCTCGGGTGTGTGAGCCACGGGGGTCCGATTCCCTCCCCCTGCCTGTGAAGATGATACTGCAGCAGTAGCAGCAACTACCTGTGCCAAGCCTGTGCACACTGATAATATCTGAGCCAAGGTCTCCTGAAGACCCGGTATCACAATAGGCACTGCCGGTGCCTGAACCTGAGCTGCCGGAGCGTTCACCGCCGGAATCTGGTCCTGAGTCTGATCGGCTGGTGGGTCAGCAGGTGCTGGTGTTGGTGCTGCTGCCCTACCTCTACCACGACCACGGCCTCTAGGTGCCAATGGTGGTCGTCCTCCACGTCCGTTAGCTCGTGTTCTCGCCATCTGCGAGAGAATAGTATATGGAAAGATTTAATTTCATGATAATACAAATCGCACGATATGAATTCAAGAAAATGAGGTTTTTTCCTAAAGTTTCTGTAGCCCTTCGAAGATAGATACGGACGTCTACGTACCGATCTGCGAAAGCCTACTAAACCGGCTCATGACTCGCGAGTCCTAATAACCTAGCGCTTTGATACCAACTTGTCACGACCCAAATCCGGTCGTGATGGCGCCCAACAATCAAGCTAGGCCAGCCAGACCAACAGTTTAATTAACACAACGATATCAGTCCCAAAAGGACAACCCAGAAGAAGTATATGAGTTTAAGAACTCCAATAATAATAATACTGAACAAAATACTGACACTCCCAAAGATCCGGAATCACAAGTCTAGAGCCTCTAACAAAACCCAATAGGAAATAGAGAGTACGATATAGAAGTACTCAAGTCTGAATACAAAATATACAATAACAACTGGAATGAGAGGAGAAGCTAGGCTCTGCGAACGTAGGCAGCTACCTCAGCAACTCGATGTGACAAGGTAAACGCTGGAAATGTCCGTCTACTGCTCCTGTGTACCTGAGTCTGCACACAAAAGGTGCAGGGAGTAGGGGTGAGTACTAAGTACTCAGTGAGTAACAAATATATACATGTAGCTGACGGTAAGAAATCCACAAAAATACCACAGTATGAAGCTACACTATAGTCCAAATCTCCTACGAACTAGCAACAACAGTACATTACCACTATCACAGATAATTCACAGACAAAGATGCAATGCAATGCACATAACTGCTACGGCGTGTAGCCCGATCCCATTTAACGTCGACGGCGCTCACTGGGGGTGTGTACAGACTTCGGAGGGGCTCCTACAGCCCAAGCGCAATACTGCTGCGGCGTGCAGCCCGATCCTCATATCAACCACTGCGGCGTGCAGCCCGATCCCATACTCAGTCCACAATAAGCAATTAAGTCACAAAACAATTCATTTTCCTTAGTTCCAGTTCTCAATTCATAATTTATGAAAAATACTTTAACTTTATTAAGTTTGTAAAAGCCGGTGACTTAGCATTTCAAAAGTGTGATTACAATTTCCGGGACTGAGATCAGTGATTTAAGCAATTTTAGCTATCACATAAATATTGTCCTCTAAGGACGCTACAGATCGGCACAAGGCCCCAAACAAGGCTTACAACCCACAAATATAGCAAATACAGTGTATTTCCAACACTAACACATATTATTCATTTCCGGGATGGACCAAGTCTCAATCCCCAATCACAATCAATCCCGCACCTGCCACGGTGTGCGAGCCACGCCCTATTAGCGTCACGATGTGCTAAGCCGGGGTTTCGAACCCTCAGGCTACAATATACACAAACTACTCACCTCTAGTCGGTCGTCGAATCGTCCGCGATGCCTTTTCCTTTGAACTTCGTTGCCTCGTGTGTAGAATCTAGTCAAATAACAATAATTGTATCAATTACGGGTCAAAGAATCATAACCCACTTCAATTTATATGAAATTCTCAAAATTTCACTAAGTTGGTAAAACCCGACTTTCGGTACGATTCTCGAAAAATTACGAAAATCACATATTCGGAACCCTCATCTCCATACGAGTCTAAGCATATCAATTTTACCAAATTCGGACTCCATTTGCTCATTCAAAACCTTGATTTTTCTAAAGTTCAAACCTAGGGTTAAATCTTCCATGAATCACCCCAATTCTTCCATTTTCATGATATAATTGCACGATATTATCAATACTAATCATAATATGAGTTCATAGTTGATTACCTGATGATTTCCCTTGATTTCTTCCTCAAAATCGCCCAAAGTCGCCCTTAAGCCGAGACCCCCAAATGTTAAAATGTTTCTGAAATTTTCTAACTTCTGATACACTTAACTTACAGCGATTTTCGCTTCTGCGGAAGAATTTCCGCTCCTACGCGTCCGCTTCTGCGGAGATTGGACCGCTCCTGCGGAAACGTCCGCTTCTGCGACTGGGCGTCCGCTTCCGCGGACCCGCCTAAGCGGCTCCCCTTCCGCTTCTGCGATGGTCGCTTCTGCGACTCCAAGCCCGCCCCCGCGTTTCCGCTTCAGCGGATAATGATCCGCTTCTGCGGATATTTCCGCTTCTGCGGCTCCTGTTCCGCTTCAGCGCACCCGCTCCTGCGCCCAAAGTCCGCAGGAGCGGAAACAACAGAAGCAGTGCACCATTTTCTGCAATTTTCCATATTTCTCCCGATTAACCATCCGAAAACACCCCGAGGCCCCCGGGACCTCATTCAAACACACCAACACATCCTAATTCCTTATACGAACTTGTTCCAATCATAAAAACACCATCCTAAACATCAAAATCACTAATTAACCACGGATTCAAGCCTAAGTTTCTTCAAAACTTTCAAAACTAACATTCAATCCAAAACCCGATCAAACGATGTCCGAATGACCCGAAAATTTGCAGACATATCCAAAATCACATAACGAAGCTACAGAAATTGTCGGAATTCCATTCCGACCCCCGGGTCAAAATATCACCTACCATCCGGTTTTCGCCAAAATTCAACATTCGCCAATTCAAGCTTAAAACTACACCGGACCTCCGAATTCAATTCCGATTGTTCTCCTAAGTCATAAATGATCCCCCGGAACTAGTCGAATCATCAGAATCCGATTCCGAGCACTCTAACTCAATAGTCAACTCTTGGTTGACTTTTCATATTCAAGCTTTCTTCAAACATGCTATTTGTTTCATTTTCAATCCAAATCACTTCTAACTCACCCGATATACTCTAATACTGTTTTAAAAGCATGATATAGGTAAATGCAAGGTAACGGGGTGGTAATTCCCGTAACGACGGGCCGGGTCGTTACACTTCTTCACGTTCGCGTCAAGCCCCACGCGAACGCGATGTGTAAAACTTCTTCTTCATCGCGAACGCGACCGGGGTGTCGCAAACGCGATGAACAAACTCATGCCTAGTGAATTTAAGACAGAAAACAGAACAGAAACGGGATAAAAATCCCATTTCTGTTCAACTCTCTTCTCCACAGCTCCTTTGACGATTTTTGAGCGATTCTTCATCAAACTTCTTGGGTAAGTGATTCTTAACTCGTTTTCTTCATTTTCCATCAATATTATTTGAATTCCTAAGCCTAATTAGGTGTAAATGGGTAGAAAAATTGAGAATTTAGTATAGTAAGGGTTTCAAAGAATTTGCGATCTAGAACTCGTTTTGGAGTCGAACTTAAGAACAAATTGTATATTTGAACTCATGGAAGATTGGGTGAACTTATTTTGGTTCGAAACTTGAGTTTCGATTATGTGGGCCCGGGGTCGATTTTTTACTATTCCGGGCTGAATGTTGTAAAAATCATATTTAGCAATATGAACTAGTTTGTTAAGTAGAATTGATGATATTAAATCAATTGTGTATAGATACGATTGGATTGGAGTCAAATTCGAAAGGAAAAGGCATTGCTACGGATTGAATCGTTTGTAAGTGTTTGTTCTATCCTAGCTTGTAGGAATAGGAATTTAGTTATGAATAAATTGTTGATTAAGAGTTATTGGTGTTATACCGGTAATGAAGATAAATTGTTGAAATTATTATCAATTATTGGTTTAAAACCGGTAATTATAAATATTGTTGATATAGAGATTATTGGCTAAATGCCGTTAATATATATATATTTATGAATTGGGATCGTGTGGCGCGCCGACCACTTATATATTTATGAATTGGGATCGTGTGTAATATATATATTTATGAATTGGGATCGTGTGGCGCGCCGACCACTTATATATTTATGAATTGGGATCGTGTGGCACGCCGACCACAAAGTGACTTAAATCTTGGCATTGGCCATAGTTGCCGGTAGCCTATTGATATAGTTGGGAGCGGGTGGTACGCCTACCACAAGATGTAGTTACCGTGATAGTTGGGAGCGGGTGGTACGCCTACCACGAGATATGAAATGAGAAAGGAATTGAGACATGAAAGTAAGATTTATTCTGTTGATTATATTATTCTGGATATCACGAGTTATTGACTGTTATTTCAGAGCAGAGTCTTTCCTTATAAATGTATTGTGTGTGTATATATATATATATATATATATATATATATATATATATATATATATATATATATATATATATATATATATATATATATATATATATATATATATATATATTGCAACCGTACAGGTTTATGTGGGTGACTGGTCCTAGGCTTGTCACTAGTTCGCCGGGATAGGCCGGGCACTTACCAGCACATGGGGTCGGTTGTGCTGATACTACACTCTGCGCTCTTTTTGCGCAGATACAGGTTACGGACAGCAGCAGCGGCAGTAGAGACTTGTGGATTTTTCAACTACAGAGACTACGAGGTAGCCTTGCAGGCGTCCGCAGGACCCGTTGTCTCTTCTATCTATGCTTTTCATTCTGTTATCTCATGTAATCGAGATAAACAGCTTGTATTTTCTTTCGGACAATTATGTGTATTATTCTTAGAAGTTCGTGAGTATTGTGACACCAGTCTTGGGTAGTGTATCATGTTTGGGTTTTCTTTATCATATTTGACTAAGTCTTCCGCTAATTTTGATTATTCCGCTGTAATTTATATGTTTTTAATAATAAGTCATAATAAGAAATTGGTAATTAATGGAGATGTAATTAATATTTGGCTTGCCTAGCTTCCATTTAGTAGGCGTCATCATGACACCGATGGTGGAAAAATCCGGGTCGTGACAGAGTTGGTTTAGGTTAGTTAATTTCTTTATTTTATTTTTTAAATTCTTTTTTTATTTTATGAAAAAAAAAGTATCTATTCCTTAAAAGGGATGATAATATAATAAAATTTAAAATAAAAATAAATATTTTCAAGGGTAATAAAATATATATCTCTTATTATATTATAAAAAAATAGCAGACAAAAATATTAAACAAGTAATATGCTAATAATCTATCCATATATTATTAAAAGCCAAAGAAAAAGGCACCGCATTACAAGTGGTAGCCTAGATAAAAACCATATGACATAATTAATTAATAACAAAAAATTATTTATTAAAAAATTAAAAAGAAATTAATTACTAAAATATCGATAAGGGTTGGGTATATCGTGTTGACAAATAAAATGACAATTGAAATTTATTAAAGCAATACGATCTAATAGTATCAAACAAGAATAATTATAATTAATTTTTTTAATATTGACCGCGCATCACGCGGGTATGATATTTAAAATAAAAATAAATATTTTCAAGGGTAATAAAATATATATCTCTTATTATATTATAAAAAAATAGCAGACAAAAATATTAATCAAGTAATATGCTAATAATCTATCCATATATTATTAAAAACCAAAGAAAAAGGCACCGCATTACAAGTGGTAGCCTAGATAAAAACCATATGACATAATTAGTTAATAACAAAAAATTATTTATTAAAAATTAAAAAAGAAATTAATTACTAAAATATCGATAAGGGTTGGGTATATCGTATTGACAAATAAAATGACAATTGAAATTTATTAAAGCAATACGATCTAATGGTATCAAACAAGAATAATTATAATTAATTTTTTTTTAATATTGACCGCGCATCGCGCGGGTACGATTACTAGTATTATTAAAAGGAGAGGATAAAGCCCTCTCCTTAAGCCAAGTGGAAGCATAAATAAAAGCCACGTGGCATATTTAGTTACTAATTAGTTTTTTAGTTAGGCGAAATACATAAACGGCCACTTCAAGTTGTCCTTAACGACCAATTGGACACCTCAACTGAATCTAATTTCAGTTGGACATTTCTTCTCCACTAAACTACGACCTCGTGAACCCTTCACGCTGACATGGCAAATTGTGTGCTTTATACTCAATGCTAAGCGCGTGAAACCCTTAAAAATAAAGGGTTTTTTTCTTTCTTTTAAATTTAACTTTATTTTATGTGGGTCCCATTATATTTTATTTTTCACACATTAATTTCTCTTTCTTTCCAAAATATTTTATCTTCACCAAACCTCCTCTTCATCACATCTAAATCAAACAAAATCCATATTTTTATTTTTTAATCAGTTACAACAATAAACTGTCCGATCCATAAATTCACTAACCAAATAATTAGGTTGACATATCTCTTTGGGTAGGGAAAGTTAATATAAACTTAGCCTTTTTTTCTTCCTTTCTTCTTAATAATACCACTTTAACCCACCATGAAACCACCATGGAGGGAAGGAAATTTTTTACATCTGATATTTGTTGAGTTTACCAAAAAAGGCAGAGTTGTTGCCCCGTGTCTATTCTCACCGTAGTAGAAAGAAAACAAAAAAAAATCTCCATTGCGCAGATTTGTCCATTTTAACAATGGAGGTTGCATAATAAGCTTTGACAATGGAAGATATGACTGATGTAGAAGAAGATGAAAGGAGGGGAAGGAGGAGCGCGAAAGAGGGAGGGTGGGGGGTAGGGATAGTGCTGCTCTTTACAAAAGTAAAGGAAGAATGTTTCTATTTTATTTTTAATGTATTTCTTTTTTTTAAACAATGTGTCAATGTTTTATTTCAATTGACACATGTCATTTTTTTATTGGTTCATTTGACACATTATTGGCAAGTGTAGCTCACGCATAGAGTCTTCAGCACTCGGGTGTTTACTTGATACACTTGATAAACACTTGAAGTGTCTAAATGGTAAATGGATCAGTTGGGGTGTTCAGCTGGTCGTTAATGACAACTTAAAGGGGTCGTTTATGTATTTCGCCTTTTAGTTAATAATTAGTTATTAGTTATTATATTTGAATTTAAATATCTATAAAAATGAAAAATAAAAAAAAAAAATATATATATATATATATATATATTATTTTGTTTATTTTAATTAATTAATATTGATATATCATAATTAATTATAATAAAAAATCAAAAATATAAATATATAAAAAAAATAACTACACATTCAATTTGGGTGGAAGTAGTTTCAAGTTGGAGTGTTAAAATTATTTTATAATAAAAAAACAAAATAAAATAAAATAAAATTAACTATAATAAAAACGAAAAAAGAAGAAGAAAAACTACCCATTCAAATCGGTGAGTAGATTCAAGTTTAGTTTTAAAATAAAAAATAAAATTAAAAAAATAAAAATTAATATTTCAATTGGGGAGTAGTTTCAAGTTGGAGTTTATAATTATTTTAAAATAAAATAAAAAACAAAAATAAAGAAATAAAAACCATTGTATGGAGTAGTTTCTTTCTAATATTTTTCTATATATTAAAAGGAGAGAATAAAGCCTTATCCTTACGCCAAGTGATAGCCTAGAAAAGAATCTTATGGAATAATTAGTTAATAACAAAGAAAATATCTATTAAAAATTAACAAAGAAATTAACTACTAAAATATGGGGGAGAGTTGGTTTAGGTTAGTTTTCTTTATTTTATTTTTTAAAATCATTTTCTTTTTAATTTTTTAAAATAAAAAGTATATCTATTCATTAAAATTCAAATAATATTTTTGAGAAAAATATAATAAAATTTAAAATAAAAAATAAATATTTTCAAGAGTAATAAAATATATATCTTCTACTCCCTCCGTTTCAATTTATGTGAGCCTATTTCCTTTTTAGTCCGTGCCAAATAGAATGACCCATTTCCTTATTTAGAAATAATTTACCTTTATGCAATGATTTATAACCACACAAAATAAAGGTACCTTATTTTACACCACAAAATCAAAAGTCTTCTTTCTTTTCTTAAACTCTGTGCCCAGTCAAATGGTTTCACATAAATTGAAACGAAGGGAGTATTATATTACAGAAAAATAGCAGACAAAAATATTCAACAAGTAATATGCTAATAACATACATATATATTATTAAAAGCCAAAGAAAAAGGTACCATATTAATACAAGTGGTAGCCTAGATAAAAGCCACATGATATAATTAGTTAATAGCAAAAAATTCTTTATTAAAAATTAACCAGAAAAATTAACTATCAAATATCGGTAAGGGTTGGGTATATCGTATTGACAAATAAAATGACAACTGAAATTTAGTAAAGCAATACGGTCTAATAGTATCAAACAAAAATGATTATAATTTAATTTTTCTTTTTAATATTGACATGCATCCCGCGGGTACGACTGCTAGTATATTATTAAAAGGAGAGGATAAAGCTCTATCCTTAAGCCATGTGGCAGCATAAAAAAAGCCATGTGGCATAATTAGTTACTAATTAGTTTTTAAGTTAATAATTAATTATCAATTATTATATTTGAATTTAAATATCCATAAAAACAAAAATAATAAAAAAAAACACACACACACGCACACACACACACACACACACACACACACACACACACACACACACACACACACATATATATATATATATATATATATATATATATATATATATATATATATATATATATATATATATATATATATATATTTATTTTAATTTAATAAATATAGATATCTCATAATTAGTTATAATAAAAAAATTCAAATATATAAATATATATAAAAAAATAACTACACATTCAAATTGGGTGGGGGTAGTTTCAAGTTGGAGTGTTAAAATTATTTTAAAAAAAAATTAAAAAAAAATTAAGTATAATAAAAAAAATAAAAAATAAAAAGAAGAAGAAAAACTACTCATTCACATCGGTGAGTAGTTTCAAATTGGAGTTTTAAAATGAAAAACTGAAATTAAAAAAATAAAAATTACCATTTCAAATTGGGGAATAGTTTCAAGTTGGAGTTTATAATCGTTTTAAAATAAAACAAAAAAAAAAGCAATAAAAAGAATTGATTCAAATAATGGAATAGTTTCTTTCTAATACTTTATATTCTATATATCTTCTATGTATTATTAAAAGGAGAGATGGCAAGTGGAAGCCTAAAAAAAACCTTATGAAATAATTAGTCAATAACAAAGAAATTAACAACTAAAACATTGGGGAGAGTTGGTTTAGGTTAGTTAATTTCTTTATTTTATTTTTTAAAATCATTTTTTTATTTTATGAAAAAAAGTATATCTATTCATTAAAAGGCATAATAATATAATAAAATTTAAAATAAAAATAAATATTTTCAAGGGTAATAAAATATATATCTCCTATTATATTAAAAAAAATAGCAGACAAAAATATTAAACAAGTAATATGCTAATCTATCTATATATTATTAAAATCCAAAGAATAAGGCACCACATTACATGTGGTAGCCTAGATAAAAATCATATGACATAATTAGTTAATAACAAAAAATTATTTATTAAAAATTAAAAAGAAATTAACTACTAAAATATCGATAAGGGTTGGGTATATTGAATTGACAAATAAAATGACAATTGAAATTTATTAAAGCAATACGATTTAATAGTATCAAACAAGAATAATTATAATTAATTTTTCTTTTTAATATTGACCGCGCATCGTACGGGTACGATTACTAGTTATATATATATATATATCTTCATCTACAAAGATAAAAAAAGAGATTTGATTTTAAAAACTAATCTACAAATATGATCGAATTTCATAAATATTTTGTTACTTTTAAATAATTGGTAAGTCTTTGATTTCTTCTGAAAAACGTATCAACAAAAGACAGAAACGGGATTTGATTTTAAAAATCATTCTATAATTATGGTCGATTTTTTATTTATCAATTATGTTATTACTTTTAAGTAGTCAGTGAGTCATTGATCTTTGTTTCTCCATTTCTTATGAGCAAACGTGTTTATCTACAAAGACAAATCGAAATTTGATTTTATACAAATAAATATATGTTTGTGAATTAATTTAGTATTTAACTTACCAGTTATCTTGTTACTTTTAAATAATTGATGAATAATAATCTTTGTTACTAATTTTTATAAAAGTTGTTTATTTATAATGACAAAATTGGTATTTTATTTTACAAACAAACCTACAATTATGATCGAATTTAGTATTTTATTTATTAATTATTTTATTTTTTTCCTTTTTTGATCGTGAAATGTCATCGTACTATATTATAGTATCATTTTTACCGAGTTATGAAATATCAACAAAATAAAAAGCTAAATGATATAGTACCAAATACAACCATGAGCATCTGCTAAATTCCCGTAACTTAGTATCACAAGTGTACGAGTATCTAATAGAAAAATCACTACAACTACTGTCTGTAATAAAAATAGATATAATATAATAAATATAGGGGAAGGAGACTCCGGGGGCTGGGGTCGAAGAATAGAAACTAGCCATCACCAAGTCTCCTAGCCGGTATGTGTACGTGACTGAGTGACCACCAGAAGTACATGTCTCAGTACATGCGCTATTAGTATAAAATTGTAGTACGAGTACATAAATTAATGCGTACCCAGTAGATTCTAACCTAAAAAAAACAGTGACGATGGGTCGACATCGACACTTACTAATGGTCCAAATAATAATATACATAAAAGTAGATAGGTATGAAGCATAACAAGTAACAACGAGATAGATAAATACGAATAACATATTTCTCAATAGAACGAAATCATCAAATACCAATATATATGACCAATATCAGGTGTGAATGTCAAAGCTCAAGTAATGAAATTCATATATGTTGTCATGACCTAAGTTCTCCCTCTTTGAACTATCGTAACGGTACTTAGTCTCTACGATAGGTAAGCCTAACAATTTGCGAAAATGAAACGAATACATGAAAACTAAAAATTTAGCAAGTAAATCTACTAAAGAAGTTTAAAATATCGCTCGACATATACAATAAAACACTCTCGAACTGAACATAAGTACTCCCAAAACCCGAAATATCATGAGTCATAAGCTACAGAAGTAAAATTGTTTCTAAACTCTAGAAACCTATCAACGAAGATAATACAGGAAGTCTGTAACTTAAGGAAGAGTAGAGAAGGACTTATAGGTTTGCGGACGCGACGGATATACCTCGAATCTCTAAGATCGCCTCACCTCACTGGAAATATGGTTGGGAAAAGGTACCTAGATCGTCACACGAAAAATATGTGTAGGAAAAGGCATGATTACACCACAGAGGTATCTAGTAAGTGTCAGGCCTAACCTCGATTGAGTAGTGATGAGATCGGATTAGGGACTTATATATATATATATATATATATATATATATATATATATATATATATATATATATATCGCAACTGCAAATGCTAACAGTCAATAAAACATAAAATCACGGAAAAATATCAATTCAGTACACAAGGATAGCAACAGGGGATCTCCTGAGATACTGTCAAGTAGTCCCAAACGTAAATGTACAGAGGATATCCCGGGATACCGCCCCATAGTCCAAATCATAAATATACTGGGAAATCTCGCGGAATACCGTTCTGTAGTCCCAAGTAAATATCCAGTACATGGGGATATCCCGGGATACCGTCTCTTAGTCCCAAAGATAAACATGTAGGGGGATCTCCCGTAATACCGTTCGCTAGTCCCAAAATAAATACATAACTCATTCAATATAAACAACAGTTTGAACAGGCAATTTACAGTTTTAGTTAAGTTTTTATCAACAAGAAATGTAATTCTTACTATAATTATGCTACACAGAGTCCAGGTATGTAACGAACCAGCCGGTCATTTTTAGAATTTACGCTCAAATCCCCCATTAACTGCTTCCCCTAAGTTCATTTCTGTTATTTTGATTTGCTGGGACGTTCAATATTGGGATTCAGAGTGTTTTGGGACACTTAGTCCCCAAATGAGAGTTTAAGAGTTGAAGAATAGTTCGTATTCAGAACAATGTGAATATGACCTCGGAATGGAAATCCAATGGTTCCGTTAGCTCCGTTAGGTGATTTCGGGGTTAGGAGCGTGTTTGAAATGTATTTTGGAGGTTCGTAGCTCATTTAGGCTTGAAATGTCGAAGTTTGAATTTTTGAAGTTTCCGGTCCGATAGTGAGTTTTTGATCCGAGGGTCGAATTTGAATTCCGGAAGTTGCAGTAGCTCCATCATGTCATTTGGGATGTGTGCGCAAAATTTCAGGTCATTCAGGCGAGATTTGGTTAGGTTTTTTATCGAAAGTGTTTTTGTTGGAATTTGAAGTTTTTAGGCTTGAATCCTTAATTCGTGTTTCCAGCATTGTTTTAGGAGGTTTAAGGATTGGTACAAGTTTGAATGATGTTACGGGATATGTTCTTAGGTTTGGTTGAGGTCCTGGGGGCCTCGAGTGAGTTTCGGATGCTCAACGGAGCAATTTGAAGTTTGAAAAAGTTGCAAAAAATCCCTTCGGCTATTGCAGAACCCTTCTTCATTGCGATCGCATCCATAACCATGCGATCGCATAGTGCAATTCTGGAGTGGGGCCAAACCCTTCTATGCGATCGCATAAGCTGTCCGCGATCGCACAGTGCAGCTTCCTCCTCTTATGCGATCGCAGCACCTTGGCCGCGTTCGCATTGAACAATTTCTGGACTTTTTAATATTCTCTTAAGCGATCGCAATTCTCTATATGCGTTCGCATATACCAATTTCTGGGCCCTCAATAATTACTACACCTGAACAATTATAAATATTTCAAATGAGGGTTCTAAAAATTTGAAAATTATTCGATTTTGAGACGTTGGTTGGATGGGCATTTTGGTCATTTTACCTATTTTTGCGCCCTAGTTTTAATTTTAATAGTGGAATCAGTTGTTTGCAATATTAATTATGATATGTAATTGAATTGAATAGATTTGGGTCATTTGGAGTCGGATACTCGTGGTAAAGGCGCGGTTTCTAGTGATATTGAGCCGGTTCGAGGTAAGTGGCTTATCTAACCTTGTGTGGGACCTTTCCCCTTATAATTTTACTTGATATTTTAGTGCCTTGTGCGTGAGGTGACGAGCGCGTACTTGAGCCAATTAATGAAAACCCGATTTTTGCTTAAATTATGAAAACTTAGTTCTTATCCTTATTTGCCTTGTTCTATTTGGATTTTGGAGTTATGACTTACTTAGATTAAAGAAAAGCATGTTTAGCTGATTTGACTACCTACTTGCTTAGATTATTTGACTGCTCTATGTGAAGCATGCTAGGCTACAAATCCCCATCTATCCACTTCTCCATAAAACCCTTTCTCCATTTCACAGTTCAACACCCTCTCTCTGCAACCGCCCACGCTGACGCACCAACACCCTCTCCAGCAGAATAAAGCAAAAAGCATTTCAATTCAACCATTTGGTTTCTGCATAACTCAAGTTGAAAAGTTTCGTGAAAATCTTGATATGAAAAGCCTTAAGATTTTTAGGACATTGAACTCATCACTATCTTCAAATCCAAGCAAAATCCATTTCAATTCAACCATTTTTCTTCGCCTTTACCCATCCCAACCTCAACAAGACCACCCCACAAGCACTAGTCTTTCTTCCTCTGAAGAAGATAACACATCCTTCTCAGTCTTCGATTGTTTTCAGTACGATGCGGTGGATGTTGAATTAAATGAGTAAATTCAGAAAACAATGCAAGCATCAGCTCCACTTGGGACGAGAAATATAGGGAAAAAGTGAAAGCTAAAGTCTTTCGTAAAGAAGACCCTTCTTCGGTGATTAAATGGGTTCAAAGGTTATGGGAATTTTGAGTGTTGATTTGGGCAAAATGAAAGGGTCCTTTAAACTAATCCCTAGCACTCCACGTGTCTATTTTTAGGCTGGGACCAGATTATTTAACGGATAGGGGCTATATTTGGACCAAAGTATAACAGTAGCGGTTTTTATAGTTGTATAGTGAAACAGAGGATAATATTTGAAAGTAGAAAGGTAGTATAACCCTTTTCCAAAAACAACTCAACGACAGGTAGGGGATAATGTTGCACAGGTAAGTCGGGCCTTGGCCGAAACTCCGGACATCAGCAGATGGAGATATCACCACCAGAAGGACGGCGGTGTCACATAGCAAAATATTCAATTATGTTTTCAGGTTCTGGACTTATGAAATGATCAACAAACTGTATATTGCTGCTTGGAAATAAGGCTGCCATATGGTATGTGAGTGATCAAAATCAACCAGTAAGATATAGAAATGTGACTACCTTAATAGAGAAAGGGTCTAGTGACGAATTCTATGTCCATGGATGGATGGATTTGGAAAGAAATTGGCAATTTCATTCAGGAGATGAAGTTGGATTGTACTGCAACAAGTAACGTAATTACTAGAAGTCATTCCAGAAAACTTTTAAAACTGCTATTTT
This sequence comes from Nicotiana noctiflora, assembly GCA_032618575.1. Lineage (NCBI taxonomy): Eukaryota > Viridiplantae > Streptophyta > Magnoliopsida > Solanales > Solanaceae > Nicotiana > Nicotiana noctiflora. The sequence goes on along the minus strand of JASVEL010008987.1, from coordinate 10,251 downwards.
CATATTCTTTCCTTTAGGCTGTTTTCCAGCATCGTCCTTTACTTAAGCATCCCCACTGTTTTGATTAGTTCAAATAGCACTAACTAGATTCTCGATCTCTGACTCATCCAAGATATTATCCTAGGAATAACTTGTCAAACATATTAGCTAGAAGGTTTGTCTTTCCTGTTGTTCTATATTGATGTGCTAGTCTAGCTTAGTTAAAAATTATTCTTTCATTTCATCCATTTCATATAATTAAATTATTGTTGGTTTTAGAAGCTTTATTTTTACCTATGTTCAGGTTGGAACATAAATAGCAGCGGAAACCAGTAGAAGTCCAGCAATGGTAAGCTGTCGGTACTGCTCTATCTACTGCAACTCGATATCCATATGCTTTTTACATTACATTCAAGATTGCCACTAATAATCTCACCGACCAAAATGATGAGCCCCCATCATCACCATAACATGTGTCAAACATTTACTATGACTATTAAGCTAAAACTAACATCGGAAATGACATAAAAACAAACAAAGAAGTCCCATAAGGTGATTGTCATCCTCTCTTTCTGGAGTTTGTTTAGGTTTCAGGCAGTCCATTTCTCAATGAGGAAGTGTTCTCACTACTCCAAACTCATTGAAGATCCAACCATACACGTGGTAACATCCTTCTAAAGCTTGCATAATAGATCTTTATCGCTTTATTTATATTTGAAACCCATTCAAGATCCAGTCATTTGTGAGGCAATATTCTTCCTAAAGCTTGCTATAGTAGATCTGTGCGACTTAACGTGTCTTAATAGAATACCAGTATTAGGATATAGTTCTCCTTATCTTTACCATTTAGTTCCTGCATTATCCATCAAATTCAGTTGAATATAGGAGCTCGAACATGCTTAGCTAAAATTTGTCTTGGCTAAGAGAGGTCATACTTTGAGAAGTCGATAATCATTCTGGTGAAATTGTTGTTACCAATAAAAATATTAGTTCATGGTGTCGATGATAAGTATTTTATTATATTTCAGGAACCTATTCTATTTTGACCAATTCAACATCTTAAAATTCAAATGCAATTAAAAATCTTAGTTCTCCTTTCTCAAAATTAGTTAATAGTATGTCCTCCCATCTGTTTACTGTTTGCTATCAAAATATCATCTATACCACTTCATTAGTGTTGAAAATTAGATAAAATTTTACAATTAACTTTGAGTTTATCTTAAAGGCTCAATGGAGAAACTTAATCCAATTCAGAAATTGAGTTCAGTCCCAATTCATTTGTCCCCCTATCTCATAAATAAAATGGGGCAGATACCAAATGTACAGAGCAGAAACATCCTAATATCTAACCTCAGGCTCAGTACTAGCCACAGTTTGTTCCTCTCGCCAATTCAATTTCTGCTACAACAAGAAGCTTAATGAAGATAAACCCAGAAAATAATGAAAAGATTAGCAGCTTCCAGAGAGGAAAATCACCTAACTTTGGCCGTCCATGAGCTGGTCACAGCTTAATATTCTTCTCTTTTCCTACAGACATTTAAACAAGCTTTAGAAATTAGAGGTACACATCTAAGGATCAAGCATGTGCAGAACAGCAATCTCACCAAATATGTTTGATTTTAGGGGGAACCTTAAAGATGATCCTTTAAGTTTAACATCTCTGAGATGCTTGCTCCTGCTGGGTTTCTCCATTTTTGGCAGACCATTGCTGCTTTCTCCAGCTGAGGGAACATTTCTTTTCTTAACCTTTTCATGGTACACAGCAGGTGGTGCAAGCCTCAACTGAGGAATATTCTCTATTTGCATTGACTGATGGTTCTTTTGAAGATTAAGCAGGAGGTCAAACTGTAAAAATTTCAGATGTGATCAGTGGAGCCTAAATTTTGGGGTGCGTGCGGAAGAGGGGGGAAGCACATGGTAATATCAACCACACAATTATAACAAAGTGAAATATTTGCATACCCTTGAAATGGACTGGAGTCCATAGCAGTTGTCGATACCATCATTCTCATGGGGATGAAGAGCAGCCATCCCATGTGTTTGATGGGATTTTGATAGAGTCTTCACCAATCCATTCTCCACAAGCACGGATTTACTTCTCAACCTCTCTGAATTCTTTCTTGGCATACAAATAGGACATCCAGCTGAGTTGCCCCTGCATGAAGCTTCATTTCCCTGAGGTTCGCATTGGAGATGTACTGCATGACCACAACTGAAAATTTGAATGCTAGAAGCTGAGAAATCTTTTGTGAGGGGACAGTTACAAATGCAACATAGGAGGCTCCGCGGTGCAAATCCATGAGAAGCTCCTCTCTTAAGTAAGCTCAAGGAGGAATAAGTATCATCTTCAATCAATGATTTAGCAGTGTCCTGTAACAGAGTATGGAAGTTGTCACAATGAAAATACTGCATGACAGCTTTGACTAAGAATCACAGAGTCATAGGTAGGCAAAGTTAAGTGTCCAGGTCTAAATCCTTTATCAGAAAAGAGTGGAGCCTTGAAGACCTAGTACTTATGGAGCACCCCCCCCCCCCCGGAAAAAAAAGGTAGGGAAAACCCTGAAAACCAACCTTAACAGGATAAAATGGCAAGTGGAATGTTTAATGCTGTGGTATTACTTTGCTGGTATGAACAACTAATTCCACAGAAAATTACCAATTTTTTTCTTTTCAAGTTAGCTGTTCTGGTTAGACGTCAGGATTGATGGTTTCACTGCATCTCAAGTTATTCAAACAAAATACATCAAGTAGTGAAGCAAATCAATTTTCCACATTGAGGTTTCTACATAGAAGTTAGAGATATTTTGAAATTAGGATCCAAGCAACAGAAAGAGTTACTTGCACAGGATGTCACTGATGCAAGAATACAATCTTTAAAAGGAACAACAAAAAAGGAAGAAAACCGACTTCGATGACTAGTGCACATTTATTATTTTTTCACCTTTCATATTTTCATCAATTAATCAAAACCTTTTCTTGAGAGAACTCACAGGCTTGAAGGATTTAACACATTGATTAGCATATGGGAATTCTTCTACAGCCAAATGAAGAAAAAGGTGTAGGCCAAAGGATATACATTCAGACACCAAACAACAAGGAAAAACCTATTTGAGTAAACATCACAAGCAATTTGTATAGAGTAAACGAATGATGTTCAATGATAATCTTATTGACACGCCGTACTCACAAGATAGAAGAGATGAGGAAGAAACATAAAAGGAAACCTACCAAAATCCGCCTCTCAAAATCATATGTTCCAAGCATCCCCAGTATAGTAGGTTTAAAATCACCAAATTCCTGTGTCTCATTATCTGAAAGAAGCTTTAGAATGATCCTTGGGAGGCTTACATATCCAATCATTCCTTCGACAATCTCTTTGATAAACACAGAAAGCAATTTCCTGAGGATGTGAGCATTTCTATGAGATTTTGATACCTTCCAATGAATTTTGCAAGCCTGCTGACCTTCTTGCATGCATTCTTCTTCTTTGTACCTTATTTTACTATGATCATGTGAATCCATCAAGGGCTCACAAAAACTGTACCAGGAATAAAAAGAGGGAATCAATAAGCAGGTGATGCAGATGATGTAAGGATCCTTTTTTTTTAGAAGGTAACATTTATGTAAGGATCCATTTTTGTTCAGGCGATTTGAAATCCATTGGGTAAATAGAAAAGATTATTATGGACAGAAAAAACATTAAGTAGTTAGACATTGTTAAAGAACTTGTTTCTATTTTCAATTTCAGTGAAATGGCCAAAATGGGAGATTACTAATTAAGAAGCTTGATATTTTCACATAAAGTAAGAGATCAATGTTCAGGTGTAAAGTTACTAACGGGAATACAAACCTGTCGAAGTAAATGAAAAATGGAACTAAAGATTTCAAAAGACCTGAAGGGAAGCAGTTGCTTTTTTCATTTGAAGCCCCGTTATAGCGAAACTGAGCGAACATGAATAGTAAAGGTAAGCAAGAAAATAAGCAATTAAAGGAAATTGGCTTACGAATCAAGCAATTGAAACCAGAGACTCTCTGCTTCATCAGGGTCCAATCGGGGGCTGTTTCTCTGGCACAGTCCAATACAAGTGCGCAAAATGTCTAGTATGTCAGTGACCTGCAAGAGAACAAGATGTTGAAGGACTAGACCTAACAGGACAAATCTTATCATAAAAGAGTATTAGAGGAAAAAAACCTCTTTCTTGCTTAAAATAGCTTTGAAATTCTCGGGAGCTGCATCACAGTGTTTACTTTCAACAGCAGTATCAAGCAGGATGAATTTTTCATTAAGTGAAGATATAACAAGCAAAAGGGCACTTCCAATGTCACCAACCCTTTCTAACAAGAAAGCAGCTGCATCTACAATTCCATACTCCTGGCACAAACGCAAGCAGCGTTCCACCCTATAGCTTTCAAAAGTCTCCAAAAATCCAAGGACTGACTTAGGCTCAAACCTACATAACAGCTACACAAACAAAATTGTATAAGGAAGATATTGGACTTAAATGGCAGTATAAGACTAAACTGCATCTGCAGGACCTAAGTCATGCTTCACACTAAGGCTCTAAATGGAAGTGGCTTCTTTTTGACACAATTTCATTTAAAGCCTTAGTTGTGAAGCATGAAGTCCTGCAGAGCTCTATATTCTGAAGCAGACTTTTAAGAAAAGCTATATACTCTGGTTTTTACAACACAGTCTGGTAGATATTATCACTAACGGCAGGGGATTGTGCCAAAACTGCCAGATTACTATGTTTAGATGCAATAAAACACTGACTGAGAATATAAAACTAAGACAGCTCTAAAGAAATAGGCTGACAAGTAGTCGATCATATCTGCTGGAGGCAAAAGAGAGGGTCCATGGCAAATACACCAGTTAGTTCTTAGTTGTGGGATGAATTTGGCCAAAACACCCATTCAAGATATGTCATAGTAAATATGCCAGGTTCTGGGAAGATAGATGGCTTAGAAATAACTCTTTAAAAGAGGAATTTCCAGCAACCTTTTGCCCTCATCCCCACATGCTGCTGCAAGTCGTTGTAGAGTAGAAGGCAACTGGAACGTACTATTCAGAAGAAATATTCATGACAGGGAACTGGAGGAAGTAGTAAATCTTCTATCAAGGCTAGAAGTAACAGTCAACCCCCTCATGATGTAAGTTGGGGTGGAGTTGTGGTAACAGTGGTATTTTTACTGTGAAATGATGCTACATCAATATGTCCAGCAGCAGCAGTCATAGAAGATTGACATAGAAGATCGTGTGGAAGGTCAAAAATCCTACCAAAATAGCTTGCTTCAGTTGGATAGCCTTATCTAGTGGTTGTTTAACACATGAAAATTTGATAAGAAGCCTCTCAGCAGTAGATGCTATATGTGCCTATAGCATCTGTTAGTTAGAACAGGTTGTTAAAGTTAGAACATGCTGTTAAAGTTAGAACAGGCTGTTAAAGTTAGAACAGCCTGTTAGCATGCTGTCAACAACTCAGATTTATTTGTTTATGATCCTAGCTGGTTGCTACCTACTTGTATATATTCCCTTGAAATGAATGAAGAAAATAAGCTGTGCATTCAATCAAATAACAAGTCTGCAGTAGCTAAAACTTACATGGCATCAGAGCCTATTTTTTAGATCCAATTAATGGTGAAATCTGCCAACATTGGGCAAGATTCATCAGATTCTGAGGGGGAGGGTACTGAGAGTTTAGAAACAATTACTGGGAGTACTACTAGTGTCCCTTCAGTCATCAAAATGAGCAGTAACAGCAGTGATTCTAATAATACTTCCATTCTTCCAATATCACATAGGTTGAATGGGAAGAATTATTTAGAATGGGCTCAATCTGTTAAGCTTGCTATTGCTGGTAGAGGTAAGCTAGGTTATATAAATGGTGGTGAGGCAAAACCTAATATAGAAGATCCCAAATTCATCACTTGGGAATCAACAAACTGCCTAGTTACATCCTGGCTCCTAAACTCAACGGAGCCTTCTATTGGAAGGCCATATTTGTTCCTACCCACTGCAAGAGATGTTTGGGTAGCTGTCAAAGAAACATATTCAGATCTGGAAAATGCTTCTCAGATCTTTGAGCTTAAAAACAAGCTCTGGAACAACAAGCAAGAAGAAAAGGAGGTCACCATCTTTTACAACGAGATGGTTTCCATGTGGCAAGAACTGGAACAATGTTATACTCTTGAGTGGAATTGCACTAAAGACAGTGTACAAGCTAAGAAACAAGAAGAAGATGAGAGAATCTACTTGTTCTTAGCTGGCCTGAATAAAGAGTATGATGAATGTAGATCCAGAATCTTGGGAAAGAAGCCATTGCCACCTTTAAGAGAAACATTCTCAGAGGTAAGGAGGGAAGAATCAAGGAGAAGAGTGATGCTTCAAGACGCTGCGGGCGAAGGATCAAAGGGCCTGGAATCATCAGCCCTTGTGGTTGAAAACAGAGAAGAAAAGAACAAGCCTTGGTGTGAAGTTTGCAAAAAATACTGGCATACTAAGGACACTTGCTGGGAAATCCATGGGAAACCAGCAAATTGGAAGAAGAAGAACACCAAGGAAAGAAAGGGAGGAAGAGCCTATTTAACATCAAATACAGAGGATCAGTCTCAAGCATCTTCAGAACTGAATCTCTTCACTAAGGATCAGATAGAGTTTTTGCAGCAACTCCTCAAACAAACAGGTCAAAATAGTAACCCTAGGTGTTCTTTTGGCCAAAAAGGTAATATACCTATACCCTCAGCCTATGTTAGTATAGAAAAAATGAAGGATGACTCTTGGATTATAGATTCAAGTGCTAGTGACCACATGACAGGAGATTCAAAATTTTTTTTTACCTATAAACCATCTGCAGGCAATCAGAAAATTAGGATTGCTGATGGCACTTTTTCAGCCATAGCAGGGAAAGGAACCGTTAAGCTAACACCTCTCATAACCCTTGAAAATGTTCTACATGTACCTAAACTATCCTGCAATCTGATATCAGTTTCTAAGCTTAACCAGAATCTGAATTGTAAGACTATATTTAACTCAAATTCTTGTGTATTTCGGGACAAGGGCTCGGGGAAGATGATTGGCAATGCTGAAGAAGTTGGAGGTCTCTTTCTCTTGGAAAACAGTACACCTTTAAAGTCCGTATGCTTTCAAACCAGCCTTGTTAGGAATAAACTTATGTTGTGGCATTTCAGATTAGGACACCCTAATTTTCATTATCTGAAGTTATTGTTTCCTAAGTTTTTTATCAATGAAAATCCTTCTTTGTTAAAATGTGAATTTTGTGAATTGGCTAAGCATAAGAGAAGTAGCTTCCCCGCTAAGACATATACTGCCACTAAACCTTTCAACTTAATTCACAGTGATGTATGGGGTAAAATTGAAACCACTTCAAATAAAAAATGGTTTGTCAGTTTTATAGATGATCACACGAGATTAACTTGGGTTTACCTAATGCAAGAAAAGGGGGAAGTAAAATGGATCTTTGAAAAGTTTTATAAAATGATTGAAACTCAGTTCAATGAAAAGATAAAAATTTTCAGAAGTGACAATGGAAAAGAATTCTTCAATAAGGTCTTAGGAAGCTTCTTTGTAAACAAAGGGATTGTTCATCAAAGTTCATGTGTTGATACTCCTCAACAAAATGGGGTAGCTGAAAGAAAAAACAGACACTTACTAGAGGTTACTAGAGCCTTGTTGTTTACAGGTGGATGTCCTAAAAGTCTGTGGGGAGAGGCTGTTTTAACAGCCACTTATCTCATAAATAGAATGCCTTCTAAGGTTGTAGGCTTCAAAACACCCGTGCAAGTATTCCTAGAACAATTCCCTACTACTAAGCTCATCCATAACCTACCTTTGAGAGTGTTTGGATGTGTAGCATTTGCTCATATTCATGATCACAATAGAAACAAACTTGATCCTAGAGCACAAAAATGTGTCTTCATAGGATATGCCCCAACTCAGAAAGGTTTTAAACTCTATAATCCTAAAACTAGGAAAATTATCATAACCTTAGATGCTACTTTTAATGAAGATGAGATGTTCTATGGCACTGGTCTTCAGGGGGAGAATTGCTATGAAGACCTAGATCTAGATTGGTCTAAAAAGTCTGAATCTGACTCTCAGAGTTTAATCCCTAATATACAAGAAATAACGCAGGTTCCTAGTAACACTGAAATCATGACTGAAACTATATCTGAAAAGACCCTTATTTTTTAAGCAATCAAATAAAACCATTGAAGGTGTACTCTAGAAGGGAGAAAGAGACTGACAAATTCACTTCTCAACAATCATCTTCTCCAACCATTGTGCCTCAAACACCAGGTAATTCTGAATTAAATATTGTTTCAGATTTAGAATTCGAACCTAATGATCTAGATATTCCTATTGCTCTAAGAAAAAGTGTTAGAAAATGTACACAGACACCATTATATCCTTTGTCTAACCATGTTTCCTATGATAGACTGTCACCTTCTTTTACAGCTTTTGTATCTCACTTAAACAGCCTAGAAATTCCAAAAACTATCCATGATGCTCTAAATGATCCTAAGTGGAAAGAGGCAGTTCGGGAGGAGATGAAAGCACTAATGAAGAATAAGACTTGGGAGATGATTGATCTACCAAAAGGAAAGAAAACAGTGGGTTGTAAATGGGTGTTCACCATCAAATACAACTCTGACGGATCTCTGGAAAGGTACAAAGCAAGGCTAGTAGCAAGGGGATATACTCAAACTTATGGCATTGATTACTTGGAGACATTTGCTCCAGTAGCAAAAATGAACTCCATCAGAGTATTGTTGTCCCTAGCAACTAATCTGAACTGGCCTCTACAGCAGCTAGAAGTGAAAAATGCTTTCCTTAATGGAGAGCTTGAGGAAGAAGTCTACATGGATCCCCTTCCAGGCAATAAAGAAATTGGAGAAACGAAGGTGTGCAAACTGAAGAAGTCCTTATACGGTCTCAAACAATCCCCTAGAGCTTGGTTTGAAAGACTTACTCAGTATATGAAAAAACTGGGCTACGTGCAAGGGCAAGCAGATCACACTATGTTCATTAACCACTCACTAAAGGGTAAAATGACTGTTCTTATTGTGTATGTTGATGACATTATTCTTACAGGTGATGATGAGATTGAACAAGGCAGATTGAAGCAGAAATTGGCTGAGGAATTCGAGATTAAAGACCTAGGAAATTTAAAATACTTCCTAGGAATGGAAATTGCAAGATCACAACATGGTATCATGGTGTCACAGAGAAAGTATGTACTAGATCTTCTAAAGGAAACTGGGATGAGTGAATGTAAGCCACCTGAAACTCCTATTGATCCAAATGTCAAATTTGGTGTCAAGGAAGGAAAAGAAGTTGACTGTGGACAGTTTCAGAGACTGGTGGGAAGACTCATCTATCTTTCTCATACACGACCAGATATTGCATTCCCTGTCAGTATGATCAGTCAGTTTATGCACTCTCCCAAGAATGAACATCTAGAAGCAGCCCACAGAATTTTGAGGTATTTGAAGAATACTCCAGGAAAAGGTTTGCTATTCAAGAAGACAGAGAATAGGGAGATTGCAGCCTACACTGATGCTGACTGGGCAGGATCAGTAATGGACAGGAGATCTACTTCAGGTTATTGTACCTATGTTTGGGGAAATCTGGTCACTTGGAGAAGCAAGAAACAATCAGTTGTAGCTAGAAGCAGTGCAGAGGCTGAGTTCAGGTCAATGGCACAAGGAATTTGTGAGACTATCTGGCTTAGAAGGGTCTTAACAGAATTAGAAGTGCCAATGCAATTACCCATGAAACTCTACTGTGACAACAAAGCTGCAATTAGCATTGCACACAATCCGGTCCAACATGATAGAACTAAACATGTGGAGGTTGACAGACACTTCATCAAAGAAAAGATTGAAGATGGAAGCATTTGTACACCATTTGTCCCAACCAATCTTCAAGTGGCAGACATGTTCACTAAAGGATTATTCAAGCCAAATTTTAATGTTCTTGTAAGTAAGTTAGGCATGACAGATATCTATATGACAACTTGAGGGGGAGTGTTAGTTAGAACAGGTTGTTAAAGTTAGAACATGCTGTTAAAGTTAGAACAGGCTGTTAAAGTTAGAACAGCCTGTTAGCATGTTGTCAACAACTCAGATTTATTTGTTTATGATCCTAGCTGGTTGCTACCTACTTGTATATATTCCCTTGAAATGAATGAAGAAAATAAGTTGTGCATTCAATCAAATAACAAGTCTGCAGTAGCTAAAACTTACAAGAAT